>JBBPDI010000002.1:12563129-12586595 GCA_037974545.1 Cucumis variabilis
GTAATGAAAATTTGTAGGTATATGTGAGAAATGTAATATGATAAAGAAAGGTTGTTATTTCTCCTCCTATTAAACTCGATCATTTGTACTCTGCAATAATTATTCTTTATTTATTTTTATTCCTAAATTGGGATTTATTCTATATAAAGAGAGCCAATGGCTCAATCAATGCAAGTTAGAAAACCAAAGAGAAATTAATACCCTAAATTTTTCTTCCTGTGAAAAGCTTCTCTTAGTATCAGAGCCACCAGTAACAAACGCCGACCTACCCACTATCTTTGTTAACACTACTCCATATGTGACCATTCCTCCCTCTTTCACTCTGTCTATGAGCACTCCATCCTTTTCTAACCCACCCCTCAACCAAGTTCTTAATCAACTCACAACTGTGAAACTTGATTGGAACAACTATCTTTTATGGAAAACTCTCGCACTCCTCATCCTCAAAGGATACAAGCTTGAAGGTCACCTAACTAGCGAAACGGCATGTCCTAAGAAGTTTCTAACGAATGGCCGAGAAACAAGTATCGTAAAAAACAGAGATGGGACAAACCCAGAAGTGTTGTCTTCATCTGCTACCTCCATTATAACCCACCTTTGAACAATGGATCACAACTGATCTATTGTTGCTCGGATGACTCTACAATTCAATGATACCAGACGTGGCCATCCAACTGATGTGTTTTACAAATGCCAAAGATCTGTAGGAGGCGACTCAAGATTTTTTTGGAATTCAATCCAGAGCTGAAGAAGATTTTCTTCATCAAATGTTTCAAACCATAAGAAAAGATAACTCTAAAATGGAGGATTATTTATGATTAATGAAAACTCACTCTGATAATCTTGGTCAGGTCAGAAGTCTCGTTCCTACACGCGCTCTTATCTCTTAGGTGCTATTGGATTTGGATGAAGTTTATAACCTAGTGATTGTTGTGATTAAGGTAAATTTGACATTTCTTGGCTTGATATGCAATCTAAGTTACTCATCTTTGAGAAGCGTTTAGAGCATCTAAATTGCTAAAGAAACACTGAAAGTATTATTCAGAATCGTACTATGAATATGACTAAAAGGTTCAATCCAAATGAACCAAAGAATTACAACAATCAACAATTCCATGGAAACAATCGGAATCACTTCAATAGATAACATGGAAGATTAAACAATGGTAGAGGCTGTGGTCGAGGACATGGTAATATACCAACATGCCGAGTCTGTGGTAAGTATGGTCATTTTGCCTTGGTTTGTTATAACAGATTCAACAAAGAGTTCTCTAGTCCCTTAGCTCAAGAGAAGAGGTTAAAATTCAAATGCCTCCTCTAATTCAAGTCCAACTGCATTTATATTAACCTAGAACACTAACCCGTTTGCAACCCCTGAAACTGTCATTGATCCCAACTGGTATGTAGAGAGTGGTGCCACCAACCATATCACAGGAGAATCCTATAATCTGTCCCATTCCGCTGAATACTCAAGTATGGAAAAGGTTACAGTAGGAAACGGAAGTAACTTGCATATTTCTTATACCGGTGATTCTATTCTGACTGATGGAAACAAGGATTTAACCCTTAAAAATATACTATGTGTTCCTGATATTACTAAGAATCTGGTTAGTGTTTCTAAACTTGCATAAGATAATCATATTTATCTTGAATTTCATGGTTACTGTTGTTTCATAAAGGACAAGGCTACAAGGGACATTCTGTTGAAAGGAACTCTTAAGGATGGGCTTTACCACTTAAAAAATGTTAGTGTGAAGAAAGGAGTAGTAGCCGTTTATAACAATATTACGAACCAACAACTTATGCACAAAAATAAAGATATCTCAACTTTTGTCTTGATCGGAGGAACAAATCTTGTCGAAATTAATGTTCCTGTATCTAGAGCTGTTTGGCACAAGAGACTTGGACATCCTTCATCCAAAATTTTGAACTCCAAACTAAAAGGTTGTAATCTCGTAGTTAATGACAATGGTAAAATTGAATTTTGTGACTACTGTCAGTTTGGGAGATCTCATAATCCTCCATTTCCTAATTCTCAATCTCATGCTAAAGAACCCTTTGCTATTATATATTCTAACTTATGGAATCTAGCTCCTTATTGCTCCAGTGATGGTTTCAGATATTATATATTGTTTCTGGATGATTACAGTAGATATACATGAATTTATCCTCTCAAACTGAAAAGTGCCGTAGTTGAGGCTTTTTAGGACTTTGTCACATATGTCAAGAACCAGTTTACTAAATACCATCAAAGTTTTTCAATCTAACAATGGAGGAGAATAAAAAAAAATACAACACTTGTGTCTAAATCTAGGGATGAATTGCCTTCTCTTGTCCATATACCTCAGCTCAGAATGGTAAAGCAGAAAGGAAACATCTACACATTGTTGAAACTGGGCTTACGCTTCTTGCTCAAGCCAACATGACCCTGAATTATTGGTGGGATGCTTTCTTAACCGCTGTCATCTTGATAAATGGAATGCCCACACCTACACTTCAAGGACTATCTCCACTTGAACGTCAATTCTACAAGAAATTGGGGCTCTCTCGATGCAGAAAAAGGTATCGACAAAAGCAACGTCGAAACAAAGGTCCATCCCCGATGTATAGAAATACACGTGGGTCGGGACAAGTATTCTCGACGTTGTAGTTCAAGACGTCGCGAGAAGATAAATAAATATTTAATTCTCGCATTTTTCTTGACGTTTCTTTACACGGTGATGGGAAACGCATCAAGAAAATTTTAGTCATTCTCGACATCGTAAGTAAAACGTCAGAAGAGGTAAAAACTATTTTTGATGTTTTACTTATGACGTCGGAAATAGGGAGTGTCTCCCGATGTTTTCGATTTGTGAAGGAAATTCTCTTATAAAAATTCACTTCAGTTTTGTAATTCACAGAACTAAAAAGGAGAAGGCGGAGAGAGTTGAGAGAGAGACCGAGAAGGAGAGAGATCCACACTGCCGCTCATCGTCATCCTTGTCCGATTGTTCATCGTCATCTCCTACCGTCACTTGATTCCGGTAAGTGGTTTAGTTTAGTTATTGTTTTGTTTTAGTTAATTAGTCTTAGTATTTAGATTTGAAATTAGTTTTAGGTTTTAGAATTCAAATTAGTTTTAGTAGTTAGATTCTGAATTAGTTGTAGGTTTTAGTATTGAATTTGAATTTGAAGTGTTGTTAGGATTTGAGATTGAAGTTGAGTATGAATTTCAAAATTTCAATTTGAATTCCAATTTAAATTTAGGAATTATGGAGGGTTATATTGAATGGGGGGGCGGGGGGTTATATATTGTGGATTATAGACAACATTCCTCTAAATAATTTGAATGTGGATGAATGTTATTGGTGAATGTTATTGTGTACATTTTAGTTAATGTTTGGTTGACAAGTGTTGCTTTTATAATTTATAGTTAGTTGTGGTTGAATTGAATTTATATTTGATTTTGTAGGAATGATTGAATTACAGTTAGTTTATGTATGAATGTTGTTATTGTTGTGAGATGTTGTATCAATATTTGTGGTTCAATTTGCTTCTAAGACTACTAGTTAGTTGAACTAATACTTGATAAGTTATTGGTTTTGTTTATGCATATCATTTATCTTTCGAGCTTCATATCTCTATCAATACTAACTCATTTTATGTATATGAACACTTGATTCGATGCATTTCTTCACGATCTTTAAATCTATTATCATAAATTTAGCATTTTATTAACGTATCTTGACATTAAAAAAATTCTCGTTAAAATTATATAAAATTATATTTAAACTTTGGAAGTCCATAACTTTGAGTATAGTTGTCCGAATTGGTTTTTTTTTATTCCATGTAACTTTTCGAGATCTACGCCCTTGGCAAGATGCCAAAGGCAGCTTGTCCCTCTTTCATCCCAAAAACCGTTCGTTTTGGCCTTCAAATTAGGTTACACAATGTTTTTCATCAAAGTTTCAAGTTTTTGAAATTTGAAACCAACACCTTAAAGTTCCTCTATGATTCTAATTTTTGTATCTTCTTTCTTCTATATGTAGTAACAATATAAGAACATAAATAATTAGGTGTAGTGGTACCCATATGTGGCTACGTTCACGTTCCATTGCAGCTAGGTCATAGATACTTGATTTGTTTTGAAATTACTCATTGATATTGATGAGATTGATTTTGCTACAAGATATTGGATACACTGAGATTGTTTGAATGTTTAAATGCTTGATGTTTGAATGCATATGGGTTGATGCACAACATTTTATGAACAATGTTATAGTTTAACCAACAATATTTTCATCTTAGGTTTAAAGAATTATAGATGTTGATGAGTGAGAAAGTACATACGACATTAAGGAATTACAAGATCCCTATAAGGTAATTCTTTTGTCCTCAATTGATGTGAACTTGGTTTTAATAATGAAAGATCTTTTAGTTGTATTTACTCTTTTATTTCCTTATTATCATTTAATTAATTAATTAATTTTAAAAAATTAATGTTGAGAGCAGTTTAGTAAATGTTTTGTATTATTTGTATACAAGTCTAAGAGTGGATATATATACCTTCCATTTAATAATAGAGGAACTCCCAACACAAACATTTGCGTTGGGAGTTCTTAGACATCTCCTGATGCTATGTTGACAACATCTTCAATGTTCATACAACGTCAAAAGATGTTTAGGAAATTTTGACGCTGAATGTTGTTCATCAAGAGTTCTTCTCCCGACACATTTCTCTCGACTTGTATTTCGACGTATATTTATGCGTCAGAAAAGCCTTTTTCGACGCTTTTCATATATCTTTTGATGATTTTGTGTCGAGAGAGCCCCTTTTCTTGTAGTGTATTTCATCAAAAAATAAAATTTTCAGAATTGAAGATTTTTGGATGTGCCTGCTTCCCATGTCTAAGACCTCCCATTTCATGTGTAAGACTAGGTAGATAGCTAAGCACATTAGGTGCAAGACGAAAATCATCTCTACCCAATTCTAAAGATGGGTAGAGAGGTTGTTCCCTTAAGTACTTATCAAGTTGAATAAGAAGCTCCACCATCTCACTAGCTCAAGAGGAACTTGGTTTAGTAGTTAGACCATAGACCAATTATTCATTAGAGGATCAACGAGACTTAAGAAAGAAGATGTAATTTTTGAAGGGATAAAACTCTTAGCTAATGGAATAATTTTACATACCATAAACTCAAATTTAATTGATGGAAAAATTAGATAGAAATAAACCTATTGTAAAATAATTGCCAAGCATGATTTTAAAAAAGAATTTTAAAGAAAAAATGATACTTTCGTAGATATGTCTGAACAAAATCTCCTTTGTATAAAAAACACGAATTGTATTCTTCTAAAAAGAGGGACACCACCAAATGAAAACCTCTTTATCCTTTTAACGATTGAGACTTTTGGTTTGTGGGAACTAATTGAATTAAAAAATATTTTTGGTATCTTTACAAAATCTCCTCTAAAGAATTAGGTTACACAATTCTATCTTTCTACATATAGAAGAAATAGATAAAGAGAGAGAAGTAGGGATACATGGAATCATCCCATGTTTCCTTAAATAACTCCAACTTAAGTGGTATTTATTTATTTTAGTTTAAAATAATTAAATTATGTTAACATTAATATTATAATTAATTAATTAAAATATATTTAATTAATATTTTATTTAAACTATATTTAGATGAATATTTCTCACATAACCTATAGGTTTAATTTAACTAAATAGAATTAAACTAAATTATTAATTAACTATCCAATTAATTAATTATTAAATTAAATATCTTATAGAGATATTTTCAAATATAGTAAAATAAACTAAAACATTTACAAAATATACCAAAATTTTGGATTTCATAAATGATAGACACTGATAAACTTTCATTATTGTCTATGAATGTCAATGTCAACGATAGAAACTGATAGAAGCATATCGGTGTCTGTTAATGTCTATCATTAATCGAATATGAAATTTTGCTATACTTTATAAATATTTTGTCAAATTTACAATTTTAATTTACAACTTTAATTAAATTTTAATCTACAGTTTCAATATGAATATAATCCATATTAAATTAATATTTGAATTCATTAAAATATCTTATTCTCTAATAAATTAATTTTCAATTATGTCCAAAAATTAAATTTATACAAATTTTTTTAATAAAAATATAAACTTCATATCATAACGTATCATCTACATACATTATATTAATTTTTCAAGTAAATAAAATTAACTTCAAATTACATCCAAGATACATTAACTTCATTGCATATATAGGATACTCTCACTCACATGTCACCTACATGAACACATTTTATCATGTGTTTTTATTACATATAAAGTGGGTGTATTTATCATGATAAGGTACCTAGTCTTATCCTTATACTATACTCTTTAAGTTATATCTTAGACATCGATTTTTGTATATCTACACATACAGTTCAAGACACTCATAAAACAACTTAGGATATTAGTTTATTAGATTTAGGTTATAAAGACAAAACTAATAAAATTAATCAATAACACTTATTGAAATTACAACTATAACAATTTATTAATAACAACCAATGAATTACATGCACTATCTACGGGTTTTAGGACATAAAACCTAATAGTTATTGCAAGTATACATTCTATCATGAAAATAAGGGTCAATAAGACCACAATCATCTAAACATTCACGAAAGGTTAGAATTTGTGGAGCAGGACGGGACATACCCCTCAACTTTTCATTCAATTCAAGAACCTCATTAAGATCACCTCCAATACACAGTGAATTATCATAATTATAAATTTTTTAGACGAGATCCCTTGTATGACCATGAAAGTGTGTTCCAAAATGGTAATACACCTCGTGAACCTTTAGGACAACACCTTCCAACAAATATTTGCATTGATGTGATTTTGACACTACAAGAAAATGGAGGTCTCTGACGCACATAAGTGTCGGGAGATATATGAAAAAGTGTCGAAAAATCCCTTTCCAAAGCATAAATCTACATCAAGATCGAAATCGAAGAAAATGAGTCGGTAAAGGATCTTTTTTGATGCTATATTTGTGCATCGGGAGATTCTCTAAAATGGAAGGTGTTTTAATTTTTTTGCAAAACTGAGAACGAGATCTAAGCAAACAAATGAAAAACTTAGCAAAGCTAAGGCAAAATTAGAAGTGGGATTTAGGATTTTAGAGTAAAAATCTAACTTAAATAAATAACTAACCGGAAGAGATAGAGGCGACGACAACATCAAAAGGGAGGATCGAGAAGATAAAGAACAATAACAACAATAAACCAATAACAAAAAAATCAACAATAAAAACAAAATTTACACAATCCACAACAAAATAAACATAGTTTACACATTATTGATACAAAAGAATTATATAGCGGTAGGTTGTCGAAGACAAAAAGTGAAAAAAAGAAAAAAATTATAAAGAAAAAAAAAGAAAGAACGAGATTGGCTTACCATTGGCAAGGGAATGTGAAGATCTCTCTACGGCTGCCCTTTACAGATCTGAAGGGGAACTTTTCCTGACGCCATGTTAAATATAATCAAAAAATTATAATAAAAAAAATGCCATGTTAAATATAATCAAAAAATATTAAACTACCTTATACCGACATCGCTTTAAGTCGCATCAGAATTGTCAACCTTTCCCAATGAAGCTTCTACGATGTCAAAAGAAGCTTTTTTCTCAACGTCACTAATTTCAGTATTCTTGTTGTGCATCGAAAAATATATTTTTTTGTAGGGTGAGAAAAGCTACGAATATCCACATTAAGATCATCTGAACCATAATAAACAAAGACACCTTTAGATCCTATGCTATCTCAAAAGAAAATAGCCTGAATAAAGTAAATGATTTTTCATTTTATTCATAACAAAAGCCAAAAATTGGTTTCAAAAGGAAAACATAGATGGGGATTTATGCGTTTAATTTCACCATAAACATCTTGGAATGCCTAAGAACTAATCCTCAGACCACGAATATTACAACATAAGGTTTTCATATATCTAAGCGGGGTTGTTCCAAAGTATCCGTCTCTACTACATGATTCATGCACTTGGTCACCCTTAGTGTTCATTTGAGGTTTCTTTAAAGTCGTTGAAGGAAAAATATTAGGACTGTGAAGTTGCTTTGAATGAGAACCATTTGAGATAGTGGCAGTGTGGGTTGAGTGAGCACACCTTTTACAAGACATGTTATGATTATTCTTCTTCTCTTGCTCCAGTCTAGAAGTTGAGCCTAACACAACATTATCATAGAGGTCTAAAATTGTTTTACCAAGAAGTTGGAGTCCCCCAACTCTTTAGCTGGTAAACCCAAAGGTGGAAGTTTAACAACACTTTAAAGGCTATCCGAAGGTCCAATTCTTGTTGGGTCGTTAGTCTTAGAAGACGTAATGTCCAAACCCTCATGAGTTAACACATGGCATCCTTTAAAAAATGGAGGAGCTTGAACATCTAAGGATAAAATGAGTATGCAACCTAGGGAAATGGCTATCGAGCAACGTGGATAACACATTAAAGCTTGGTTAGCTATTTTAGATGAAAGAAAAGGCGACTATTTTAGATCACGAGGCATCGAAACCACTGTTGGTGACAAAATCATTAGATGCTAGAGTTCTTTTACAAATAATTAGTACTATAGTTTTAACCCTTCTTGAAAGCAAAGAAGTTGTCTTTCCTTTTATCTAGAGTGGTTGAGATTGCCATGGGAGATGCGGTCTTGTGGAAGTTGTTCTTGACAAAAAGAAAAAGCGAGGAAGGAGAAGACAACAATGATGCCTTAGAAGAAAACGACATACCATCACAACACAATCCGAACCCATAATTAATGATGGTTTTGAGTTTGTAGTTTTCCTGCCTTGTAATATACATCACAATCCTTATAACGATGTCCAATAACACCACAGAAAGAGTGAAGATCTAGTAACTTCTTGTACTTAGTTGAAATCCATGCTTTTTTTTTTGTTTCCTCCAAAAACAATTCTCTAAATGGGACAAGAAATATCGATTATAATTCAAACCTATAAGGTTACACCCCAACAAAGGTTCAACAGTTATTCAAAATCATCTAACGCACGCCAGTAGTAGTGGCGAGTTCATTTAACCAGTTGCAAAGGATGTTTTTGTAAGTTTTAGAAAACTTTATGTTTGGTTATACTTTTAATTCTATGTTTTTAAGTCTGATCATCTCTCAAACTTACAAGCTTCTATTGTGCAGAATCAAATGATGGAACTTCAGTCTCAGCTCGTCCCAGAGGGTTCTGAACCACTAACTGAGAATGAGATATACGAGACAGTTTTGGGTAGACGATTGGGCTACTAAAAAGGTCTTGGTTGGTTCCTAAAACCCAAGTTTAAGACTGCCACTTCATCTTCTTCCTCCAGTATGTATGACTACCAGACATACATAGTGGAGGTTAGCGAACTCAAAGCGAGCCTTGAAAACGCTAATCGAATGCTCCAAGAACAACGTCTGAGAGAGGAGGAGCAAGATCGACAAATGGTGGAGTGAGATTGACAAATGGCGGACCATGCACAACAAATGGAAGAGATGAAGAAGATGCTCGAGGAGATGAGTCGGGCACAGAGAGGCCCGTGATCACTTGGGTACGCACTTTTCAATATTTAATTTGTTTAACTTTCTATATGTGATATTCTAACAATACTTTCATGTTATTCAGGTTTGATGTTCATTGCACTAGAACATTAGATTTTAAGTTTTTTTTTTCTTTTAATGTAATGTTTTGAATTATGTAATTAATTTTTTGTATTGAACATATTTAAGGTATCATTTTATAATGAATAATATTAAAAAAAACAAAATAATAAAAAAACCTTTTGCGACGCCGACGTCGCGGAAGCCTTTCGTAATATCTGCATCATAAAAGGCTATCATGGTGTAACGTTGCAAAAACCTTATGCGACGTTCTGGATTGTGCGCGGGAGAAAGTTTCACCGACATGGGAGCGAGGTGTTTCGCGGAAAGTATCCTCGACGGGCTTTTCGCGACGTGGATGCCGACGTCGCGGTAACCTTCCGCGACGTTTGTGAGGTTTTTCGACGACGTTACCCTGCATTGGAGAAGACCCTAATTATTGTAGTGTAAGACTCGAATGTGTTATTGTCTAATTTATGAGCTATAGTATGGTTGAACTTTATACTTTGGGTAATAAGAAGCAAGGACTATGTCAAATACCCTTAAACGTTTGAAAATAATTAAAAATATATTATTATCGTTCATATATTTTAGTTTTTATAAAACAACTTCAAAATTTTAAACATCAAATAAAAAGGAGCAATTGCAAAAATAGCATAGGTTCCACGTCACTACATTTTCTAAATTGTAAAATTAGCAAATTTAAAAATCGATAATTCTGTCATAGCTCTTTGATAACTGTTTAATTACTTGTCATATTTTTTATATTCACAAATATAAAAAAAAAAGAAAGGTAAACTTTCAAATGAACAGGTAATACGAAAGGTTCCCGGGAAAAGCAGTAAAAATTAATATATAATTATACGTTAAAGTGGTTTGATCAGGTAGTATTTTATAAAAAAGCATGAAATGAGAATTTTGATAACACCTGCCACGACGACTACTCGACTAGGGTGTTTGAAAACACAAATTATAGTCAAACCTGAAGCGCTGACTGTCCACCCAATAGTAGGAGTCCACGTCAGAATCAAAGAAAAAGGATAAACAGAAAACGCAATATTTTCTAGAAACTTCCCGAGAACGCGTTAAGCATATACAATAATACACCCAAATTAAAATTAATTTCCTTTTGGCGATTGAATTTTATTGTACGCGTGCCGTGAAGAAACGGTATCACGCCAATTAACACCGACCTTTCGCCTCCGTCGTATTTCCCAGCAATTTCCCTTTTTCACACAAATATCTATTCCTATAAATATTAATCCAACCCGGCCATGCTTTCTCACATCTAACATTTCTCCATTTCCATCCTACTTATATCTTTGCAATTCCCACCTCCATCTTACCATCTTGATTATTTCCGGCGTTTCGTTTTTTATTTTCCATCATCATGAGCCAATATCGCAATCAAGAAATTAGCAGTATGTATACATTAGAGTTTTTTTTTTTTTTTTGTATTTTCGCAAGGCGTCGTTTTTTATAATTTCAAATTGTCTTGTCTTGTGGTTGCAGTGGGTTATCCGGCACCACCACCGTCGTATGCGGCGGGGGAGCAAGCGAAAGAGGGGAAGTCGGGGCCTTATGTTGCAGCCCCGCCTCCGGTTGGATATCCGGTGAGGGACGGGCCACAGTACCCTCACCAAACTAATTTTGACGCTCAAACTCAATCTAGAGGAGATGGGTTCTGGAAAGGATGGTTAGTTTCTTAAATTCTATCTCCTAATTTTTTTTTTCAAACAAGGAAGTATATATTGTTAAGTTGATTGTTTGGGTAATCAAACTAATGTGGAATTTGATGGATGTGTGTGTTTTTGTAGCTGTGCTGCATTGTGTTGCTGCTGGGTATTGGATTGTATCTTCTGATCAGGATGCTGACTTAGCTACCATTTGTCGGTTGTTGGTTTTGGTTGAGATGACACCCAGTTTTTTCTGTTTTAATTAGTTTAGTTTTGCTCCATTTGTTATTCTTTTATTATGTATTATATATATTGTTGTTTGTGTATCGCCCCCTCTTGCCTTCTTGGGGCTTTGTATTTTCATCTTTATTCCATACTCATTTTTTATATCAATAAATAATACATATTTTCTTATGTAATAGTAACGCTATTCTCTTTTCAACCATATTTCTGTGTATACATACAGATGTATTTTCATCCAACCCTAAACATTCTCTAAATTCTCTGAACAAAATATTATTAATAATATAGCATGAGATGACATTAACTTGTTATATCTACGATTATAACACGCATGGGATGTCCTTCGTTTTATCAACATGTCATGTTTAATAACCTTTTTTATTTTTTCTATTAAAATAAGTTATTAGCATTACTAAAAATAATAATTATAACAATGTGCTGTATTGTATAGATTATTATTATTGTGATTATTGGAGAAGCTAAGGAACGTAAAAAAGAAAAAAAAACACATCATTTAGATAGTTATACATCTAGATACGACCAAAACAACAAACATGAATCATGCTTTGTAACACTTTCCAAGTCTAGACAATGTACCACTCTTTTCTCGATATGCCAAATCAGTGAGAAAGTTGTATGATTCTCACTTTTCCATCCCAATCTTTGGTCCTGTCAATAAGAAAACAAGACTTCAAAATCAATATGAACGTTATATAGTAGACTCAACAACTGTGTTTGAAATGTTGTAGTTTGTTAGATGTCCTTAAAAGAGTTTTCCTCGCCTTAAGAACCTTTACATTGCCCCAATGAATAATGAGTTTTAAGCCAACAAGACGGGTTCGATCAAGGTGATTTTGGAACACCCACTCAAATGTCACTTGTCTTCCTATTTTGATTCCAAACTACATCAATATACAGTCTTTAAATATTAGCATCAAGGATAAGTCATCCAATCATTTTCCTGAACACTCATTTGAAGTTTAGTATCTACCAATTTAGACGCATATAGTTTTACATTTGTGTTATTGTTTGATCCATAATGTATGTAAACAAAACTATCTCACTAAGATATAGCAATGTACATTTTCTTCTGTACGTGACCAATTAGTTGCATAGAGAATAAATATATCATAAGCTACAATAACTCAATGGTTAAATGACAAAAATTTTAGATTAGAAAATCATTGTCACTAATGTAGTGTAAGCTTGTTACATTCTGGTGAGCGTCAAAGATTTATACACTGTAGATTTTTTTAAACGAAAGATTGTTTTTGTTATCAAGTTGTATAAAAATTTAATTTGAAGCATACATAAAGAATTAGTTTTAAGATCTATTAAATATAATGTTAATAAATTCAAGTATTTTAAAGTATCTAGACTAAAACGGAACAAGTTTGTAGAATTGAGAACTAAAATAATAGTTTACTACAAAGTCTAAGCGAGCCAGATTTACCAACTAAAATATGCATATTTGGTACTAAGATTGTCTTTCCCTTTTTTGTAAATTCAATTTATTTTCATAAAATATAATTCATTGGATCCTGTAGACAAAGTATTGTTTCCTTGATAATAAGATGTTCTAGGAGAAAGTTGGACTCATATTAACATGTTGAATGAAAATTTTGAAAAAGAAAATATTTATTATTATTTTATTCAAAATTTGCATTCCCACAATGCTTAGATAGCAATTTGAAAGTCTCGTAATATATTAAGTATTCACGTAACTTAATAAGTGAAAGTTTTGGGTGGTCTTCGCGAATAAGTAAAAGTTGGTTAGTTTGTGAAGAAGCCTTCAATGTGACTAAAAGCCTTCAACACGTGTAAAGTATTAAGCAGGAGCTGGCGAATTGAGAAAGTTTATCTAGGACTAAGTTAGTTTAAGGGTTCTTTTAAAAGAGGATTTGGGTAACTAAGGAGGGGATGATAAAAGTTTTATACAAATGTTGAAGTGCTGCAAGTTTAGCCACGCGAGAAGATGCTTGCGAAAAGAAGGAGGACTTTTTTAGTAAAGTTTTGTAAGTGTTTTTTTCTCAAATGAATTTATGTTAAAAACCTTATTATGATTTCTCTTTACTAATTTGAAAAAAGAATTCAAATGAAGAGATTTCTATGAAAAGTTATGTTTTCAAGCATGATTTATAATATTAAAGATTGTTTTAATGATTATGTTTTCAATACTATAAAATGGTTTTCAAATCACTCGTTGTTTCTTTGAGATGATGCTAACTTTTATGCGCACATAAAAAGTCGAGGCCACCATGGGGTGTACGGGCTACATGGTGATAAGAAGCTGGCTTATGCGTTAAAAAGAGCGTATAAAGCTTAGCGGTCTGAGCAACAAGGACGAATCTGCATGTTCTCAGATGTTGTTGATACAGTAGTCTAAATGCGAGGTAATGAGAACAAGCGTAGAGAACAAATCGGATCCTTGGGAAATGAAATGATTTGTTAAGCATAAAGAAATATTTATGCAAAATGAAATAATTTAATATTATTTTTGCCAAATGATTATGAAAAGGTATTGCTAAAGGTTTTCATAAAACCTTAGACTTACGTTTTAAAAATCTATCTTCCAAGATCAGGTGTTTAGGCTAAGTAGAGAAGAACGTTGAAGGATTTGCGATGATGTGATTCAAGACGTTTTGAAAATGGTTAAGCATTGATTATTCGGTCAAAGTATTGTAATAATGTATGAAACACCTATTATTAATAAAGTATATGTTTTGGTTTGTATTTATTTTGCTGGGCGTTACATTGACCGCTGTTACATTTTGAGTGTTGTTAATAGTTTAAAAGGAGTTGAGAATAAGATTTGTGATAAGAAAATTTAAAGGTTGTAACTAACTTGCATCCTATTCCCACTACTTCGACGTTTTGGTCGCAATGCGGTTTGGGGTGGGACAGTTGGTTGCCTCCCACGTTTTGTCATTAACTTTGTGACCGTTGGTTGACTCCCCACCCCACTACTATATATATGGTCTCACTCTTCACTTACAAAAACATAAAAAAAAAATCTCCTAACTTATACACTCCCAAAAATCTCTTTTTGTATACCGAGCAATATTGCGTCTTTTTTAGTATTCTGAATTCCAATTAGTTTCGGTGCAAAGCTAATTGAAGAATGAGGCTATTCTATCCTGGAGACGACGAAGTGATCAAACTGTTTGCACAAAGAGAGCAGAGCCACAAAACGTCTTAAAGAGCGTGATCCGTGACTCAAACATTTTCTAACATGTTTCTGTTTTGCAGCTTACAACTAGGTGATTTGGTTTCTGGCGATTTGATTATTTGGTATTGTGTTCCATCGGTGAGATGTTCAGTAGGCGACTTGACTACGCGAGATACCGTACCTTGCGCGAGACACAAGGCAAAGTGCAACAACATAGCATATTGTTACTTTTGTGTTTTTTTAACTTAAAGTTAATTTTCTAACGACATTTACTTTTTGGAAAGTAAGCGTGGAGTCTAGGGTGTGGAGTGTAATTTGATTTTGTTTTTTCAAATTATGTTATTTTAATATTTATCGACAAAAATAAGGTAGAGAAGAAAGAATCAACAAAAGGTAAGGTAATGAATTCGTGTACCCGATACACAATTTAAGAGATAAATCGTGTACGCGGTCTAGGACTTTGTGCAACATTACCACAATTAATTATTTAATATCCCAATTTCTAATTTTCAATCCTAAAAATATGTTTCTTTATTAAAATTGATCTCATCATTCCAATTTATGTTTGATTATTATTTACTTATTAAAATTTAGTTTTCAATTTCAATTCTTTTAATTAATTTCTTTCTTTTGCCATTCAATTTCATTTTTTTCTTAGAAATATGTTTTTGAAGGAGTAATTTACATGAATGTAACAAAACCCAAAATATTTACGGCTCGTATGACAAAATAAAAAAAAAACACATGACATGTGCATTTTTTTCATAAATTTTATATATACCCTTGAGATTTATATTTTCTTTTCGATTTATTAATCCTCAACCATTTCAGTGCAATTAAGGCCCAAAATTGAATAACTAAAGACAAAAATCTTTCATCCTGGCACATCATAGAACAATGTATACCCGAGATCGAATAAAATAAAGATTGAATTCTTTCATCTCGGACTATCTCGATACCACTAAGGCCTAAGATCCACTAAATATAGGAAGAATCCTTTCATCTTGGAGCATCTTGGGATAATGTATGCAAAAGATGGAATAAAATAAAGGCATAATTCTTTCATCTTGGACCATCTCAGTGTCACTAAAGCCGAGATCAAATAACTAAAGGCATAATTATTTCATCCTGGGGCTTCTCGAGGCATGATATGCCTAAGTTCGTGTATCAAACTTTACTCAATTGTGTATCACGTGCATGTGACATATTTATACAGTATAGATATTTTGCAAATTTGTTATAATTTTTAAAGAAACCCATTTTTTAAAATTTAAGTTAGTAATACATTTTATTTTATTTTTTTTGGAAAGATTTTTTTTCTACTATTGATATTAAATTTTAGTTTCCAATTTCAGTTCTTTTATTTCGAGATTTCAATTTTTTTCTTCTTAAAAAATGTTTTTAATAGAGAAATTATAAAAAATAAAAGAAAAAAATAACAAAATGTTACTATTTACACGAGTTTTCTAAAGAAATTTAATTCGTGGATCAGTTGAACTTGTGTTTATGTTGTATTTATATGTTGATTTGATGTATGTGGTTCGATCTAATATTTGATCCTCTACTTCTGTTTCGATTGGATGCTTACGCTTGATTTGAAAAAGTAGAGCACGCGATGTTCTTGAAGTTGGAGTCTTGAAAGAAAAAGTTTGTATGTTCAAAGGAACTTTAATCTTCGAAAGTGGTCTGCTTCAGAAGTTAGGAGTCTTCTGGCTCTTGGGAGAATTATCTTTAGATCTTCTAAAGTTAAAATTTTTTGTCCTCACAAATGAAAAACTCCTCTATAAAATCTCTGGTGTGTTAAGTTTGGTTCGGACTCAGGGATGATTAATTATACAATTAATTCTATGTGATAAGTCAGTAGTCGTGATCATTGCATGCAGAGTAGTCATTATGTACCTCTTGATTGCGTAATTACTTAGTTCTTATCGAGTACAAGTTTTTTTTTACTGCTTGTCCAAGTGCAAGTGAAACAGTAGGTTTACCTATTGATCTTGGGTCGAACATAGGAAATTCATTCAAGACATTAGTTCTAGGAATTACTTATCATCTAGGCGGTAAAAATAAAATTAAAGAATAATACATGTAAGAAATGTTATTCTAAACTCAACTATTAAACCAAGACTTGAGAATCTGTAAAGAGGGAATAAGATAGCGAAATGGTAATGCAAACTAACTTGTATTAGAGAAATGAAGGAAGGAATGTCTCTGAATTATCATGCCATTAAGTAGTGTGATAACCTTGATGTGATATAACTTGCTAAATCATACTTCTGATTAAGGCTGGCTTCTCTTGAAGTCATTATACGCCACACATTGTCACTTTCCGAGATCCATATGACTAAGTATGATTAGACAAGAAATATTAAGATATCGCTTATAAATCGTATAGGATTTTGCAATTAAGGATAACAACCTCTCGGTACCCATTGTCCATACTTATTCTCTTTCCGAGATACAAATGTTGGAAATGATCTCTCAAAGGAAGATGAAATTATTCCTTGCACACGTTAATTAGGTTGTTGCTACTTTTCCTCTCGAGTAGTTGGCGACTCACGCTGGCCAGACGATTAAAATAGCTTGACTAACGCGATAAAACTCATAAGCAAAACTTCTTATAAAAAACTATCACAAGTTTAAATTACAAATAACACATTGACTGAAGGAGAGTGAAGACATGATGGATTGAAAGAGTATAATGATGTAATATATCAAAGAATGTAGGCCTTAGGCTGTTGTATAATATGAACACATATATTACAGAGAAATATAAAAGTGGAAAGTAAAAAGAGAATGACAGCTGTTACAAGTTAAAGGGAATCGGGTCTAGGTTCTCCCACTCGAACTCTAAGCACTCACTTACAACATGACCAAAGAAGAAGAAGAAGAAGAAAAAGAAGAAAGCTCTTTGCACTTGCAGTTCATCTAGACTCTCTTTTATGGTCCATCCAGACCTGCTTTGTTTGGTTGGGGATGAAGTCTTTTTATAGGCAGTTTTCAGCAAGAAACTTCAACTCTTCTCAGATTGGCAGCGGCGATTGCAGCCTTACGAAGTCACATCAACTCCAACTACTATTCTTGTTTTCTATTTAACCTTCCTCGCGTGATGACATGATTTATCGCCTGGAGATGTTAATCGCCAAATGAGTTCCCATCGTGTAGCCTTTGTACGAGATGTTCCATTTGATCCACTAGTTTCTTCCTTTCTACGCATTCTGCATTTAGACATGGCAATCGCGTAAAACATGCATAATGCTTATGTAAGATATATTTCTAAATATTTATGCATTTACAACATAAGTTACATACTTTGATCCTCTTCTTATGCATTTTAATCTCATTATTCTAATAAAAGAGATAATAATAACAGGTATTTATACACGTTATGAATCCTCTGATTCTATCTCTATTGGATGCCTATGCTTGATTTAAGAAAGCAGAGCACATGATGTTTTTGAAGTTGAAGTCTTAGAAGAAAAAACTTGTATCTCCAAAGGAACTTCAATCTTCGAAAGTGGTCGGATTTAAGAGTTAGAAGACTTCTGGCTCTTAGGAGAATTCTCTCTAGATCTTCTAAAGTAATTTTTTTTGTCCTTGAAGAACTCCTCTATAAAATCTCTGGTGGACTTTATGAGCTTGGGCCTAGTTGGTCTATGGACCAGACCAATAGACTCAACCACATGGATTTAGGTTATATTTAGTATTGAAAGATTTAGAAAAATCACCTACTTTAGACATGATTTTTCAGGACCATTTTAACCTTCACAACAATATTAAATATAACTGATTTATAAAAATATACAATAAATATTACCTTAATTATTTTATACCAAATTTATTATCTATTTTATAACTTCCATAATTATTATAATAAATAATCCACTATTATATTTGCATTTATTATTAGGATATCATTTATTGTAGATTTACTTTTAATATAATATTAAGTTGAAGCTAATATAGTAATATTATATTTAATAATTTCTACAAATTC
The DNA here is from genome assembly GCA_037974545.1 of Cucumis variabilis. Classification (NCBI taxonomy): domain Eukaryota; kingdom Viridiplantae; phylum Streptophyta; class Magnoliopsida; order Cucurbitales; family Cucurbitaceae; genus Cucumis; species Cucumis variabilis. Next base: position 12,581,869 of record JBBPDI010000002.1, read on the forward strand.
ACTTCATTCAATTTTATCCTCAACTCAATATTAAATTTTCACGAGCCTACTTTACGATGTCGTCCACTGTTATAATTTTCTTCGATTAGATTTTTCGTTTGGTATTCCGATTTTGTTCCTTCTCTTACCATCTCCTTCGAGTATATCTAGTAAGTTCAAATTTTTTCCGTTTATATTCTTTATCTTTCCTATTTATATAAATTTTTCCATATATATTTCATGTTTAATTTTCCCCCTGAAGTGTTCGTAAACTAAAAGTTCGGTGAGTTTAATATTCCGGTCATCTTCTTCATTTTTTTGTTTCTTAAATCTTCTATCAACAATATATACTAATACATAGCACTATATAATATAATTCTCTTCTATAATTTATTAAATACATACACATGCATATTTTTAATTATACATAAGTTGTGACACATACAATTATATTATTAATTATAAGTGCATATTCGTTTCATTAAACTTATTTTTTTTTCTTATTTTTATTTCTTAAATGTGCCATCAATCGTATATTATGGTGGTTTTTTCAATGATTGTGACAACTAAATTAGTTATAGTGTTTCTGAAATATTAATGAATGAATATATGTCTTTTCAAGACTTGTACAATAGTCTTCTATCCAAGTTAGATAATTATATTGATAGATACTTCTATTCCTTCCAGTGCATATTTGTTTCATTATTATTATATACCACTGCATATTTAAAACAATTATGTGTTGTGACCTATATATATACATGTATATTTAAAATAATATGTAAGCAGTAATACGTATAATTCTATTATTTCTTGTTAGGGCCAAAATTACTGAATTTTATGATCATCTCTTTCAACTAATTGTTTCATGTTATTAATTTTCTTTCTTAAATTATGAAATGTAGTACAAAATATATAATTAACTTATTTTTTAAGTTTCTGAACTCTGTACCATTTATTCATTTTTAGAATCAATGGTGTCCTCTTCGAACTACAACATAAAAAGTATCATATAGTTTACAGTATATATCATATATCATTAAGCATTAAGCATCACACACATAACATATAATTAAGAAACAGAGACATAATATTTCATATGTGTTACAATATATATTAAATATCATTAAGTATTAAACATTAAGCATCACACACATAATATATCTTTAAGCAGCGTAACATAATATATGATATATTATACAATATATATAAAATATTGTTAACAATACATTTTTCTAATTGTATTGATATAAATTTGTAATTTCACATAATGTAAAATTTGTTACAAAATTAAAATACAACATAAAATATGTACACATACATTGTTATCTAATATTATGTTAAATATACAAGGGTATATAATGATCTATTTAAATTAAAAACAATTTCAGTCACAGTAAGATTTTACATGGAAGATATGAAAAACAATGCAAAACGAAAGAAAAAAATGAAGAGAGAGAGATTGGAAGGTGAGAGAGAGATCGGGAGGGAAGAATTTTCGAACAAAATCATCAAAAAAATAATAATGAAGGGGTAATTTTGATTATAACATTACCATAATAGAATTAATCACATACCATATTTTTTTTGGAAAGGTATTGTAATAAATGTTGGGATGGAGATTTGAACCCGGGACCTCCTGTCCACAGGTACATATAGGTGCTAGTTGAGCTAAGCTTTTGTTGACATTTTTTTCAAAGGTATTGTAATAAATGTAGGGGTAGGGATATGAACCCGAGCTTCCTGTCCACAGGTACATATAGGTACCAGTTGAGCTAAGCTCTTGTTGGCGGCCCTATATTTGTGTAAAATATAATTCAATTTAGGACATTCCTGAAAATTTTGGAAAGTTTGGGTCCATATTGTAATATGGTATACCATTTTAGGCCTTAGTAGTTAAAATCCTTTTAGCATTTGAGCTAAATTAAGCCTATTTTTTGCTCAAACTTTAGCCAAAGTAAATAGTATTTTATTTGATCAAAATAATTAACTTGATCCTAAAGGGATAAGAGCCCTACTCAACAGAAGATTGAAACTCAAATTAATTGGGATCTAAAAATACTAGTACATTGGCAAAAGTATAGAGACAAACTTTCTATGGCTAGGCATGCTATAAAAAAAATACAGAGAAGAGGAAAGAGGTACTTACGTACGTTGTCCACTCTATATCTGACAATCACCAATTTTGTTTGTCGACTCTATATCTGCCAATCACTAATTTTGTACACCGCCATTTGGAAATCTTCATATTCTCTTAGCTAAAGATCTTGATTTGTGGGAACCAAAATTGAAAAAAAAGAATTTTTTTTAGAGAATAAGCATACTAGAGTACTATAAGCCCTATGTGTGTTTTGTCATACCAATATCTCTTTCTTCTTCATTTGAATAAGGGGGAAGTTAGAGAGAATATGAGATACGTGGAAAACCACTCACGTTTCATATTAATTTAATAAATTAAATTAAATAATTTAATAAATTAATTAAATCATATTTATTAATATTTTATTTAAATCATATTTAAATGAATATCTCTCACATAACCTATAATTTTAATTTAATTAAACTAAACTATTTATTAATTATCCAATTAATTAATTTTTAAATTAAATATCTTATATTTAATTTAATCCAAATTTGAATCATATTCAAATATAAATTTCTCTCGTAACCTATGTTGACGCCACAAATTCCAACCCCAAAAACCATATTTTTATCATATATATATATATATTAAATTTTAACCTATAGTTATAATATGAATCTAATTCATATTAAATTAATATTTGAACTCATTCAAATATTTTTATTCTCTCAAAAGTTTAATTTTGAATATGATTCAAAATTAAATTTATATAATAAAGTTTAGTTAAAATATAAATTTTATACTATAAAGTATCATTATACATTATATTATTTTCCAAAGTAAATATGAACATATCAAATTACAACTAATATAAATAAACCTCATTATCTTTATGATCTACAACAAAAACCTAATAGACCTACAAATCAAAAGCTACAACGGTATGAGATTAATTGGTTAAACTCATTAAGCATATTAATCAATATTCATTAACTGTGTGTACACTCCACTAAAAACTCACAGTTGAACTTTTCTCATTATAGATATATTTTATGTGTCCACGGACATATAGATCAATAACAGTAAGTTAGTCTTTCACAAGTGTTCGTAACACAAGTTGGATTAAGTTACAGTTTTACCCTTGGGTTACTTTTAGTTCTTAAATACTAGTGTTCTTCTAATGAACAACCTATTTATGGTCTAACCAATAAACAGAAACCCCTCTCGTACCAGAAAGAGAGTAGGGCTTTTTGTTCAAGTTCTGAAGAAAACATTTAAGGAAACACTCATCTACTTTCCCTAAAGTAAAAAACGAGTGGATTCCATCTTGTGTGATTATGTTCCTAGCTCCCCACTCGGTCTTATCCTCCAAAAGGATAAGCATATTGAGTCGAAAATCTGACCACTCTCACCCGTATAAATCAAAAGACAATCTCTTGCGAACAAGAGTTTATAATACACTCAGGATTAAGACTAAGTTATCTAGGTCATCCTAATGAAATAGAAATCTGATTAGTTAACGAGGTTACATCTAGCGGTTACTATTTCGTGGTTTAGTCATTACATAGGATACTCTCACTCGCATGTCACCTACATGAGCGTGTTGGATCATTGTGTTTATATCAAATACAAAGTGAACAGTATCCATAGTGTTACCAAGATAAGGTACCGAATATTATTTCTATACTATAGACCATTTAAGCTGACCTCGAACATTGATCCTTGTTTACTTATTGATCCCTCTATTACTCTACATATTGTTCATGACTCAACAAACAACTTAAGATGTTATTTTATTGGATTAAGGTTATTAAGACAAACTAATAATATAATCAATAATGCTTATTGAAATTATATTAATAACACTTTATTAATAACGATCAATATATTACATTAACTATCTACGAGTTTTAGGACATAAAACCTAACAAATCCAACAATCATAATGAAAACATGAGGAATCATTAAAATTGATCAATTTATATCTTTAATTTCAATTTGAGACACATGTCATGTCATTATAACAACCTGAACTTTTAATCTAAGCTAAGGTCATTACTCAAAAAATAAATATCAAAAGACACCTACTTAAAAAGGGAAAAGTAAAATTTTTATAAAATTAATATTAATAAATGTTCGAAGACATAAAATCAGCAAAACCAATAATAGTAATTTAAAAACATGACCCACAGGTACTAACAATTTTTTTTAGAAATAGAGATAAACAAATGACACAAAACTTTAAATAAGGTTTCTAAAACCAAAATACTAAAAAACTGATACATAGACGCTGAAGTAAAACTGAGTCTCTATATGGCATGTCACGGACCCTTCTTGTCGCTCGTCAGCTTTCCAACCCAGTAAGGGACCTACTACTAGTCCTGCTAGATGATTTGGTAACGTCTCATTAGAAATATAATAATAGTGTTGTGTGTTCAATGGAGCACACCTAAGCGAGTGAGATCGTACGGACACCCCTAATCGTTCGAGCGATCCCATAAGAACACCCTTAGTCATGCAAGTGATCATAGATACACATTGAGTGAGACCGTACGAACACCCCTAATCGTGTGAGTGACCTCGCTTATAGTAAAAATCCCCCAACCGTGCATGCAATCCTTAGGTACACTCCTAAATTGTGTGAGTTATCCCGTAGGAACACCCC
>JBBPDI010000002.1:12626217-12639176 GCA_037974545.1 Cucumis variabilis
CTTTCGATTTGCAGTTTAGGTTTTAGGGGTTAGGGTTTACGGTGTTAGGGTTTTAAGATTTTAGGTGTTTAGGGTTTTAAGATTTTAGGTGTTTATGGTTTATGGTTTAGAGTTTTAGGTTTCAGGGTTTAGGGTTCATGGATCGATTCGAGGTTCGCGATTTTGGGCTTCAGTGTGGAGGGTTTAGGGTTAGGGGATACAAGTTTTGGGTTTAAGAGTTTAGGGGTTCGGGGGTTTGAGGGTGGGTTTAGTGGTTTTGGGTTTTGAGCTTTAGGGTTCGGAGTTTTGGGGTTTCGAGGTTCGGGGTTCAAAGTTTAGTGTTCAAGGTTTTAGGGTTAGGGTTTAGGGTTTAGGGATTACGATTTAGGGTTTAAGGTTTAAGGTTTAAGGGTTTATGGGTTTGGGGTTGGGGGTTGGCTTTAGGGTTTTTGGGTTTCGAGGTTTAGGGGTTTGGGGCTCAAAGTTTTGAGGTTCGGGTTCGAAGTTTAGAGTTTAGGGTATCGAGGTTAGGGGTTAGGGGTTATAGTTTATGGTTTAGGGGTTTATGAGTTTGGGTCGGGGGTTGGGGGTTTAGTGCTTGTGGTTGAAGTTTTGGAGTTTCGAAGTTTTGAGGTTAATGTTTCGAGGTTCGAGGTTTGGGGTTCAATTTTTCGAGGTATCAGGGTTAGGGTTTATGGTTTACGGTTTAGTGTTCATGGGTCGAGGGTTTGGGGGTTTGAGGTTTGATGTTAGGGGTTTGGGTTTAGGATTTAGGTTTTCTATATTTTTGGGTTTGGAGTTTCGGGTTTTGGGTTTTGTAGTTTAAGGGTTCGTGGGTTGAGGGTTGGGGTTAGGAGGTTTGAGGGTTAGAGCTTGGGGGTTCGTGGGTTGGGGTTCAGGGTTTTGGGTTTGGGTATCAGGTTCGGATTTTAGTTTCGGGTTTCGATTTAAGGTTTAGGGTTCTAATGGTGGATCTTCTTGAGGACTGTTTGGCCCTAAAGTATTTTATTTTAAGTTTCTTTCTTTCCTCTCGCTTCTTAATATTTTTTATGTTAATCCTATGTCTTTAAATGATGAATATAATATATATATATAACAATTTTTTTTTGCATATTATTGCATCTTGAATTCATCTTTTCTTAAGTAGTACCATATAGAATCGAAAATATAAAAAGATCGCATGCTCTCTTTTCCTCTTCTTGCTTATAGTTTTGCATGATCTTCACTCTTCTTGGTTTTTGACGCACGTCTTCTCCTCTAAATAACATAGAAAACTTTGAATACATAGGATTAATATTAAGAAGAGAGAGGAGAGAAAGAAACATGAAAGAAAAATACTTTAGGGCCAAACATTCCTCAAGAAGATCCACCCTTAGAATCCTAAATCTGAAATCGACGCTCAAAACTAAACCCCAAACCTCAAAACCAAACCCAAAACCCAAAACCCCAACCCCCGAACCCCCAACCCCCCAATCGCCAAACCCCAAACTCCAAACCCCAAACCCCCAAACCCCTAAACTCCTAAACCCAAAACTTGAATTTAAAATTGTATCATTCCCTAAAACTCTGCATTTGATATAATAACAACTTTATATTAACATTATACCTTCCCTATAATTATGCATGTAACAATTATTCCAAAAACAAGGTTAATATAATGATATATATGGATGATAATTTTTTTTTAAACTAATGATACAGACCTTAAGTGCATCGAAATTAGAGGAATAAAATCCTTTTATGGAAGAATTGTTAAATGAGGTATATTTTCTATAAATATTATTTAAAAGTTGGTTTTATTATTATTAATATAACAAAAAAAACTAATATAAATAAAAAACTACTTAAAATATTCATAAAATATAAAAAATATTTCAAATTTTTTATCTGTTTATCAACAATAAAATATGAAAATATGTTATGTTTGGTAAATACTTTGATCCTAATGAAAATCCAGGAAGTTATAAATATGATTTTAATCTTTTTATTTATTTATTATTATTGACAGTGTAAATTATCAGAAAAATACAAAAATACTTTAGTTTTTATTCCTCAGAATTTCAGACTCTTCAACTTCTTTTTTTTTCTTTCCCAGTGGAGTACTTCAACCATTGTGCTTCAACATGTAAATGTTGGTGTATATATATATATATAGATAGATATATTTCATTCCTCGCCTGTGTATTTTATTTTCTTTACAAATTTAATGAACTAATTCGAGTTGGAGGAATCCACATGATTTAAGAAGTTACATCTTCCATCATTGGAGCACCTCGAAAGCATTCGATATGCTTCTTGTTTCGTCAATTTCACCGTAGTTCTCACTTTCTTCTTTGTTTCATCCTGTAACTCCTCCTCCTCTCTATCAGTATTAATGGCGATTATCATCGGTTCCGTGTTGGCAAATCTGACTCTCTTCTTCACTTTCTTGATCTCCTTCGGCTGATTCTACGGTGAGGATGATGACGAGGATGGTGAGTGGTTCTTCTTGGTTAGATCATCTCTGTATACGTAAGTCATCTTCTTCATTCGTTTGCAGAAATTACTAATTTCAAGCGCCTGTAGCTTTTTGTTCAAGTTTTTTTTGTAGCATTTGTTATTTCAATTATAGTGTAATTGGAGTTTATGTTTTTTAATAAACAATTTGTATTTTTAAGTTTGGTTATTTGTATTTCAATTATAGGGGCATTTGAAAGATTTATTTATTTTTCTATTTTTATGTTTAGCTATTCTAACAATTCAAAATTATTTTTGCTATTTTTCCAATGTAAAACCTATTTAATCGTTTGATTGGTTGCCTAAGAACACTAGGTTCTAGTTCTCCCTTTTTGGGCTTCTGTACTCATGTTGCTTCCGTTTCTCTGGGACTTGGGCCTGTATGTGGGTTTTGAGCCTTGTCTAGGCCAATGAAAAACACTTAGAAAGTCATTTCTTGGGCTTAGGATTCAGTTACTTTTGTTCAATAATTAATGGACTGACAAGAAGAATAGCAAAATAGAAGGTTTACCCAAAACATAAAAATTACAAATATGTTTTGTTCAAGCGTTATGATTGGAATAATTAGTTAAATGATCGATTGATTCTTGAAGGTGTTGAAAGTAACGTTGATCCCTTGAATTCACAACTAAATTGTAGATTGTGGAGCTCGGTTCGCCAATACCTTAGTAAGCTAGAATTTACATTAAGGAAATTAAGTGGGAGTATGTATCTTGAAAATAATTGAGTTTCATATCCCTATGATTAGGTGTCTTGTTGGATATAGTTTGTTCGAGAAATTTGAGTAACTTTGAGGTATGAGACTTTCTACTGGACTCACCTGTAAAGTAGGATATGTTGAGTGTATGTTGTCTCTAAACTGAGGACGGATGTCAATTATGATATGTATCTATTGAAGTAGACTTGAGGTTCAATGTGTACTGTTATAGCAATTATGATATGTATCTATTGAAGTAGACTTGAGGTTCAATGTACGCTGTGTTTGACTGGAATTATGATACATATGGGTGTTGAAATGACTGAAATTTGTAGATGTTTATATAAAGTGTGGTTGTGAACTTGTTGGCGGTTGTTTAAAGTGGGTGTAAGTTATAGCAAAGTATGACCGTGTACTTGTGAACTGAGAGGATGTTACGTTTATTTAGTTTGTTTGACTGATGTGTTGATATGTTATTGACTAACTTTGGGGTTAAAGTGGAAATAAGTTGACGATTAGGATGATAAGTGAGGGGATTAGGTGTTGAGGAAATTTGATTGTATTATGAATGGCTGATAAGATGTCTAAAAGGGACTGAGGGGAGAATTGTTAGTTCTTCTATTGGGTATTATACCTTGCAGGTGTCCTACGGGATCACCACTTATTGTGCATGCTTCGGGAGCATTAGACTGATATGTGTTTATGCAGAACATTAGACTGATTTATGTGTCCTTCGAGGCATTAAACTGATAATGTGTATCCCACGGGATCACAAGACTGTGAATGTGCAGGGTACCCTAGTAGAAAATTAACAGTTTATTTTTTCCCTAACGGGACAAGTAGTGGGCCTTTTACTGGGTATGTTTATACTCACCCTTTTATGTTTAAATTTTTCAGGCAAAGGTAACAAGGAGGCGGACTGACGAGGGGCAATAAGGAGTTGTGATTGCCATAGGGGGTGTCCTTCAGACCGCTTCCGTTGATTGTCTATGTTTTATGGGTTTTTCCTTAGTAGTTGAGGCTGTTAGGGGTTTCCTTTTCGTGGTTTAACTTCCTTTTTGACATTTAATTTGAACTTTCAAATTTTGTTTTAATTAGAGCCCAAACCTTTTATTAAATACTCCATATCGTTGTAATTTTTTTTTAAACTTATCTAATTTTGTTGTTAAGATTGAGTGTATTCAAGTAACAACCTCAGTTAAGTTCGAAAGATTGGGTTGTTACATATTTCTTGCTGCAAGACTTTCTTCACTTCCATTCAGCCTTGTTCCTCATAATTTCATTTGCCTAAAAACAAGTTTTTGAAGTTAAAAGTGTTGGTACCATCAAATTATCCGAGTTCATAGAATTGAAGAATGTATTATACATTCCTGAGTTTTCATTCAATCTAATATCAGTAAGCGCATTGACAAGAGATTTACAAGTTAATGTCAGTTTCTCTACTAATAGTTTTGTGATTTAGGACAAGTCCACTTTGAGGAAGTTTGACAATGCAACTATTTTATATGGGTCGTATGTCTTCAATCTGAGAAATATCTCTGCTACACATTCATTAGTATGTTCTGTCACTAGTGATAACAGTTCTTTATGGCACTAAAGATTTGATCATCCATTTACTGATGCCTTAAAATCATTACAAAGCAAAGAAAACTTTCTTTTATCTCAAATAATCATCTATCTTCCAACCCTTTTGATCTTATTCATGTTGATGTTTGGGGCCCTGTCTTTTACTACTCATGCTGGTTATACTTATTTTCTTACTATAGTAGATGATGCCACTCATTTCACATGGATATTCATGCTTAAACATAAGTATGATTTCAAACTAATCATCCCTCAGTTTTGTAAGCTTGTTGAAACACAACATGGCAAAGCAATCAAACAAATGCGCTCTGACAATGCCCTCGAGTTAAAGTTCACCAATTTCTTTAAGGACAAAGGAGTTCTACACCAGTTTTCATGCACTAATTGTCCTTAACAAAATTTTGTGGTAGAAAGAAAACACCAGCATATACTCAACACAGTCTGAGCACTGTTCTTTTAGTAAGGTATTCCTTAATATTTTGAGGAAAGTGTATACTAACTGTTGTATATTTGATGAACAAAATTCCATCAAGGCTGTTAAACTTGAAATCTCCATTCCAACTACTCAACAACGATCTTTCTGATTATAAGAACTTAAAGGTGTTTGGATCTCTATGTTATGCCTCCACTCTATCACATAATAGCTCCAAGTTTCAACCAAGAGCTTCATCAGCTGTATTTGTAGGCTATCCGCAAGGTATGAAGGCATATAAACAATACAATATTGATCAACAAAAAATTTTCACTTCAAAATATGTCATTTTCCATGAAGATATCTTTCCCTTCAAAAACTCACTCACCCCCCAACCTATGGAAGATCCACTGTCTGGTTTTTCTCTACCAAAAGCCTTCCATGACCCTCTAAATATCTCTTTAAATACATCAACTCTTCCTCTTCCCATAGCCACAAGTCATGACAGTGTCCCATATGCCATAATCCAATCCACAAGTCTTCCACCTTCACTAACTCAATAGTCTATACATGAAGAAAATACCCTTGAAATTTCTAACAATCCTTCAGTAAGAAGATCCACTCAAATCACCAAACAACCATCCTATCTCTAGGCCTACCATTGTAGCCTTGTTACATCACCGTCCTATACCCAAAATTCCACAAAATATCCCTTAAACCAGTACATATCATACCAAGCTCTTTCCCTTTTTTTTTCAAACATTCTATACTCCAAGTTTCCACTCTATATGAACCAACTTTTTACCATGAAGCTTTCATACATGAGAGTTGGAGAAAGGCCATGGACACTGAACTAAAAGCCATGGAGGCTAATCGTACATGGAGCATTGTTCCATTACCAATTGACAAGAATATTTTGGGATTCCGATGGATATAGGAAATTAGACACAAAGCTGATGGACTTGTTGAACGTTATAAAGCAAGACTTATTGCTAAAGTGTATACACAACAAAAGGGTCTTGATTATTTTGAAACCTTCTCTCTGGTAGCCAAGATGGTTACTGTCAAAATCCTGTTGATTATAGCAGTATCAAAGGATTGGCACCTAATTCAACTAGATGTGAATAATGCTTTTCTTCATGGAGACTTGTTTGAAGAGGCATACATGGATCTGCCTCTTGGTTATAAACCAAATTTTGTTGTTCAGGGGGAGAAAATAGTGTGCAAACTCCACAAGTTCATATATGGCTTAAAATAGGCTTCTCGCCAATGGTTCGCCAAGTTTTCTCAATTTCTCATTTCACTTTGTTTTCAATAGTCAAAGCCAAATAACTCCCTGTTTGTTAAAGGCTAAGGTATCGATTTTCTTGCATTACTTATTTATGCTGATGATATTATAATCACTGGAGCAAATATTACTCTTATCCGAAGCCTATAAAGTATGCTTAATCATAAGTTCTTACTTAAAGATTTGAGGTCTCTCAAATTCTTCCTTGGTTTTGAGTTAGCTCGATCCTCAACTAGTATTTTTTTTATATATATTACAAAGACACTATGCTTTATGATTATTAGAAGATGTTGGATTGCTTGATGTCAAATCAGTAACAGTGCCAATGGATCCCAAAATTAAACTAAAAGGTTCTAGAAAGTCCTTCAAAACCCGACTGCATATCAAAGATTTGTTGGGAAGTTGCTATACTTGACTTTTTCAAGACCTGATCTCACTTTTGCAGTATATAAACTCAGCTAGTTCATGGCACAACCAGAAAAAACGCACATGAATGCAGTGAATCACCACTTAAGGCATCAAAGGATCCCCAAGCCAAGGAATTTTATTGTCTAAGATAGACGCTTTATCAATAAAAGCATTTGCAGATGCAGATTGGGGATCGTGTTTGGACACTTGTCGATCAGTCACTAGATTATGTGTTTTTCTTCATAAGTCCTTAATTTCATGGAAATCAAAGAAACAACAAACTGTTTCACGCTCATCGACTGAGGTAGAGTATCGAGCATTAGCAATAGTCACTTGTGAAGTTATATGGTTCAAGAGTCTCCTTAAAGAATTTCATATTTGCTTGGTCACAACAGCCGTTGTTTTTTTTGACAACCAAGCTGTCATCTATATTGTTAATAATCCCATGTTCCATGAGAGGACCAAACACATAGAACTTGATAGTCATTTTATTTAAGACAAAGTCATTGATGAATCCATCAAATTATTTCCTATACAATCATCAAATTAGCATGCAGATGCACTCACCAAGCCTCTTAATGCTACCACTCTGTCTCTTCATTTACACAAGATAGGAGTAAAGGATATATACTCTCCATCTTAAGGTGGAGTATTATAAGTAACATTGTTAAAAGTTAGTTTCTACTGTTGGTTTCCACTTAGTTGAATCATTTTTCTTCTTGTTATAAACTGCATTTGTACATATTACTATAAATACCACTCTTTGTTAATGAATAAGATGAGTAAAAGTATTCTACAAAGTTTGTTCAATAGATTTAATTAATGTCAATGATGTTTTACTGTTATGTTTTTTTTCTTTTTAAAAGAAACTTCATTAAGAACCAACCAACTAACAAACATTATTCAGTACAATCACCTCCTCATCAAATACATATCAAGTACAGGAGAAACAACTAAGTATATTCAAATCATCCACATTTCCATATAAAAAGAAGGAAGATAAGGAATAAAAAAAATCACATTGAAAATCGTCGCATGAGCAAGATGATGGGCCACCCCATTAACCTCTCTAGAACAGCTAAGAGAAAAGACATTTGTATATCTCGACAAAACAGAGTCTCATTGACAAGAGAGTTAAACTCAAAAAAATCTAAATGCCAATGATTTAGAGCAGCCACAAGTTTCGAGCAGTCAAATTCAACAAAGAGGGGGGGAGAGAGTTGTTTTGAAGACAATCAATAATGGAAGACAAATCTTTAATGATAGTGAGCGCCTCTAAACTTTTAACAGCCCAATTGTAAAGCACCTTAGCACACACCCCAAGAATGAGGGAACTGGCCGAGTCTTGATTTATCTAACTAATTCCTTTACCTCCATGATCGGTTTCATGAAGCATTTGTATTAAATTTCGATGTCACAACAAGGGTAGGGTCCACGACGAAGGATTCATCTAGCAAACCACACCATTAAAGGAAGGCGACTCATCAATCGCAACACTAGAATCCACAACATGGACATGAATCTTGCAGATGATACCATCCAGAAAATGGGCAGAACCACCATTTTGAATAGTGTTACGAATAATTCTAGAAGAAAGAAGGATGATGCAACAACCCAATCCCAACGTTTTAATCGCTTTAAAATATCATCTCAATAGTCCTTAGGGCTCCAAAGATCCCTGAAAGAAACCAAGAAAATGTTTATGTAAAAAAAGAAGAATAGCTAGATAGAGGTGGTGAACTTGAAGGCTAGTTGATTACACACAATTCTTGCATAAGTAACAAAAGGGATTAGTGTCGAAGCCTTTTTAAATGATAATATCAAGAGTGGGCAAAATATCATTTAAATTTTTCATAAATTAATTTTCACTCTAGGAATCACGTTGAAGATTCCACACAACTTTTGATTTTAATTTATACATAAGCAAATTAGAGATTTAAGCTATGGAGGCCAGATCAAGATTGATCGCAAGGTTGTAAACACTCTTGAGTAGAGTCCATCTTCCACCATCCCTCAAAGGCAAGCTGAGAACCACCTAGACATCACAAGAAATGAAATTGTTTAAGATGAGATCATGTTCTCAAGAACTACTCTCATTTATAAGGTCACATACTCTCCCCCTATTCTAAGTTATTGATAAGGCAAATAGAATTTTAACTTCTTTCATGGGCCAACCACGAATATTAGTGAATGTAGGCACTGGCCCTGTTATCAATCTTCTAATGAAAAAGATTCCTAGCCGACATAATGTTCCTCTAGGTTGGAGAAGGGTTGCTTCCAACTAGAGCATTAAGAAAATCACTACCTTTAAAGTACTTCCCCTTTAAGAACCTAAGATAAAAGGCTATTTGGATCTCTCATAATACTCCAACATTCTTTAGCAAGCATGGCTTGGTTGAAACTCTAGAGGTCATGGAATTCCAAACCCCTCCACATCCTTTCCAACACAAAGGTTCTTCCACGTCATCCAATGAGTCTTAGATTTGCCCTCAAAAGAACCCTAGTAGAAATGGGCACAAGTCCTGTTAATGTTGTCGTAAAGCCCTATGGGCAGTTTGAAACAACTCTTTGTATAGTTTGGGATGGCCTGCAAGATAGATTTGATTGAGATCCTCCTCCCACTAAGAAAATGCCCTTTTTCTAGCCTTAAGGTACTTTCTAAACTCTATCAAGCAATCTATTGTAAAGTCAAGATTTATTACAGTTGTTGGCTGACAAACCAAGATAAATCCCCAACGGGAAAGCTCTTCTAATACCAAGAATGTGGCTGATCTCGGTGGCCTTTGGATTGTTTGTGAGTGTTATGTTAAATGTCTAGTTACCATTTAACTAATTTAGTGTTTATTATCTTGGTTGAGAGAGGGGGTATTGGACTCGAAACCACATCATAAATTGTTGTTGGATCATGCATTAAAGTGATCAGAAAATAATAGTGATTAAATATGAAGCTGTCCTAATGCTATGCATGATTAACTAATTGCAAGAAATTTATCAAATATATGATTATTGATAACGTGCAAAAATGATCGTTATTATAGCCTTTTTATTAGAATAATGAGGTCAAAACACATAAGAAGATGATCATAACGTGTGATTCATGTTGTAAATTCATCAATATTTACAAATATAACCTACATAAGTGTCAGACCTGTTTTATGCGATTACCATGTTTAAATACAGGATACGTGTGGAAAGAAGAAAGGATCACATCACAGAGAATATCTCGCGTAGAAGCTACACGATGAAAACTAGCTTAACGATTAACAACCCCAGACAAGGATCCACGACATCATGCAAGAAAAGTTCACTAGAAGACAAGTATAATAGTTGGAGTGATGTGACTTCACAGGATCAGATTGCAGCTGACACACTCAAAGGAATATAAGTTTCCCATCGAAAAGCTTTCTATACAAGTACTTCGTCTTCACCAAGAGAAAAAAGGTCCGAATAGGCTAAAGAAGTCTAGATGGACCATAAGCAGAGAGTTCAAGCATGAGAAGAATCATTCCCCCATTTTTCTCCATCTTTTACACTTCATTGTAATATATGTGATGTTCATAAATTACATTGGCCAAAGATCTATGTTCTTTATACATATATTGCATGTTTACACCTTTTCAATCTATCTTTTCTTGGCTTCTCACTTGTTAATATGTTATCAATAGTTAGAGTTGTGATAGGTTCTTGATAAGAAGTCTAGCTTATGAACCTTGTCGCATTAGTTGAGTTATATTCATCACGTGGCCAGTGTCAATCGCCAACTATCCAAGAGGATAAGTAGCAAGGATAGAGCTAATGCCCGCAAAGAGGAGTTTGGCAACAAGCTTCACCTTAGTGAGATAACTTCTAACGTTTGTATCCCGAAAGGTGAACAAGCACGAACATTAGGCATCGAGAGGTTGTGGTCCTTAAATGAGAAGTCCTATAGGTATTATAAGTTAAGTCATCTAAGTATAGTTCACATAGCAAGCATAGTCAGTTGCATCCCGAGAGGTGAGCAAGTATGGCGTCTAATCACTTCAAGAGAAGGTCGCCTTAATCATTTGCTAATTATGCAGTTATATCGCATTAAGACACTCGCACTACTTAATCACCTAATAATGTGTAGACCTTCCTTCACCCTTTTCTTGCATACAAGTTAGTTCGTTCAATCCTTCACCTTGTCATAATTTATTCTTTGTGTATGAGTCTCTAGTCGTAGGTAAATAGTGGTCGTTAGCGTTATATTCTTTCAACTTAATTGCCATAACACCTAAATGATAAGTGGATCCTAGAACTAAAGTCTATAAACAATTCCCTGTGTTCGACCCTGGTTCATCCAGGTAAACCTATTATTTCGCTTGCACTTGGACAAGCAGTAGGAAAACTTGTACTCAACGAGGATTTATGCATCACGCGATGAAGAGGCACATAGTGAGCATAGTACATGCTATGATCATGATTCATGACTCATTTCCTAGAATTAACGCATGCTATACAGAGAGTTGCAGTGAGCGCATTATACGCAATGACCTAACTTAGTGACATATTGCAATCGCGCTACACACACTACAAAACTATTAAGTCCAAATTCCAACAACCAATTATGTGTTAGAATGGGTTGAGCTCGGGAGAGAATCCTTGAATATTAGGCTTCTAGGTTTATATTAATGAATTAATTGGTTTGATAAATAGTTTGTTGATTCCACAAATAATCTTTTCAATGAAATTGATACCTTATAACATTTTTAGTAAAAGTGTTTCTTTGGGTTGAGTGTTTAACTAATTTTGAGTTGGTTTTAAAAAATAATCATTAAGTTCAATTTACTTGATAAACTTAGTAGAATTTTCATATCTAAAAGAATAAAATAGGGGAATTGTCAAACACGACAAAATTTTGGTTTTATATTTCAAAATTAACACAGTTTTATAAACACTTCCATTTTTTTTTCTCGAGCAAGAAATCTCGGCCGGACTCGTCCCCAAGATTTTTTATATTTTTAAATTCAAAACAAAGGCTATGCTAAAATTACAAAAGTACACTTGGTTCCTCGAACATTTGATATTCAGTTTCGTGAAATCCAAGCTTTGCATTATTACCAAGTTTTAACGTTTCTACTCTTAAACTTTCTTAGATTAATTGATTTTTGCATGACAAACCTACGTAATGTATCTCAAGATCAAATATGTAAAGGTAATTAACTTTGAGCCATTTGAATCATTTCATAGTTTAACAATTTGTTAAAGTGTAAGGTTTAAGGTTATTTGTGAAATTTGAGGCGAATGGGTTATTTGTGAAATCTGAGGCTATTGGAGTTGTTTTTGTATCTGGTTTTAACTTAATGCACGTAGTTTCATTTGATGAATTTCAAGAATTTCAATAATGTAGACTCGTGTAGATGATGAATCTCGATTGAGATTGATGAAATTGCCTCAAGATTTATTGAATGAGTCTCAAGGTTTACTATATTTCATTTGCATTATTTAAGGTTCTCGATGTTGAATTTACTTAAGATTAGCTTGAGATACATCACCAAAATGCATAGAAAATCCTAAGCTCATGGCATCCCAATGCAATACGACTCAAGTTCTATTGTTAATTCATGTAATTATCTATCAAGATTAGCCCTAGATTGTGCCAAGTTTTAGAACAAATTGTTGAATTTTTTTTGTGTGTTTTCTTTTTGGTAGATGCCTTTTGTCATCAAAATTCACAGTGCAAACTTCTTCCTTGCAAACTTCACCTGTCACCATGTATAACAAAGATTGTCTCGAACATTAAAAACAAGTTAACACCTAGGCAGATGTATATGTTTAGAGAATTCATGTTTGGACATTTCTTGGACGTTAAGTTGGTTTTCAATGAACCCCGGTGCCATTATATCTTCCTGAGAGAGGTTGATGATGAACAGAAGGACGTTATTAGCTTTAAATTACTAGGTGAAAAGGTCGCATAAAAACTGAAATATTTTGATGGTATCACAGGGTTGAGGTATAGGCTAAAATGAGTTTATGTACTAGGTGAGCATGATGTAGACAAGGACCAATGGGTCAAAGCCATGAACCTTGAAATGGAGTCTATGTACTTCAATTTAGTGTGGGAGCTTGTAGATCTA
>JBBPDI010000002.1:12688488-12698876 GCA_037974545.1 Cucumis variabilis
ATCTTTCACACATTTTTAATATCGGGTTTCATGTCTAATAAAGTGTGTTCTAATATTTATGTTGACAGAGTCTCAAGTTTCAAATTGGCAAATGCAAACATCAGGTAATACTTCGCTTTGGAGCACCTATATCTTGCGTAGATGTAAGCGTAAGTTTTGTAAACTTTGTTTATAATTTGGTCGTTTGTACTCTAAACAATTTCACCCCGATTGTAAGTAATATATCAGCAATTGTTGCTAGCCAATCCCCGCTCATACGTTGTTGGAATATGGGCTTAAAATTCGTTAGTTTGTGATTCACGAAACACAATATTTACAACAGGTTCTAAATTTAATCCAACGCTTACAAAACACATAGGGTGATGACGTTTGGTACGTAATGTTTAAAACCTTATCTTTCAACATGAGTTTCTGAAATTTGAATTTGTTTGATTGGATTTATGAGGCAAACATTTTTTCAGATATTACACGGTCTATAATCCTGACTGTTATTACGTCGTAGGGAGAAACCAATGGTTTCAAGAGTTCAAGGTAATGCAATTTTGGTTGTTAACCAACCATGTGAATACAACCTCTGAACCCAAGGTGAAGGAAGTGAGACCAACTCTTTGTTCTTAATAAATCAATAGCCGAATCAAATATTCTCTCAAAATACCAACGAATTGTAATAATGAAAAGGAAGGGAATGTGAAAGGGCCTACGGCAGTAAAAGAAACTTATCCCACAAAATGAACAAGTAAAGGCCAGTTACAAAAAGCAAAACTAGGCTAAACCTTCGTCGTCACTGAGTGTCTCTTGCTCATACTTGTCCTCTCTCTTTTAACATCCCTAGAAGGTCTTTCTGCAGTCATTCTCTTTGATAATCTCACCCTGCTTCTTGTAGCATTTTCTTTCAAATTAACATCTCTCTCATTTCTGAAAACTCTATTGGAGAACTTTCTGCTATCAACTCCGACAACTATCGCAAACCTTGAAAAATTAATAAAAATAAATTTTTGAAAAACTTTTTTGTTTTTTTAGTCATACTAAATATGCTTTTGATTTAATTACAATAATATTTTTTTAAAATACTCATTTTTTCAATAAGTTTTTTAATAATTATTATTATTGAATAATCTTTTTTCCCTTCTTTGTTTAAAATTAATATTTTCTTCCTTTTAGGAGATTTTGTTTATTTTGTATATTT
Organism: Cucumis variabilis; assembly: GCA_037974545.1. Lineage (NCBI taxonomy): Eukaryota > Viridiplantae > Streptophyta > Magnoliopsida > Cucurbitales > Cucurbitaceae > Cucumis > Cucumis variabilis. The sequence goes on from JBBPDI010000002.1 coordinate 12,689,675, forward strand.
TTTCTAAGTGAAAATTGACGACCCGTCTGTTGTGATCTCAAATATAAATCAAATATTAATATATTGGTATTATAATGATGATTGTAAATATATATGGGAAATTACAAAAAATGGGACACATTTCAGGGTGTTGGAGCTTTTTGGGATTACTTTTTTTAAAAAAAGAGCTTTAGGAAAAATTTGATGTAAAATATCATAGCTACCCTCATAAAAAAATCCTAATTTCATGTTTCTCATTCTTTCCCTCCAATTTTGTGCTTCCCATTCTTGCCCTCATTCTTCCCCTTCCCACTATTTTTTCCTTGGCAAATGGTAAACAAATGGCTTGGACGTCAATGCAACAAACAAATTGACTGCTTGCCACGAACACAAGCAACTTCATTCTTCACGTGATCTCATCTTCTATGCGATCTTCTCTCTATCTCTCTTTTTCTGGCACAGCATCTTCGAATGAAGGGTGAAGGAAATCAGATAGAGACGGTGCAATGTGGCGAAGAGAGTTCGAACAATGTGGCAAGACGATTTTTGTTTGGTTACTTAACTTCTTAGTAGGTGATACATTTTTAGTTGGTGTGAAAATCTTGTTTATTGATTTTTGCTCCATTGTTGTCTATAGATTTTGTGTGAAAAATTGTGAGAAAAAAATCTTTTCATTTGATCACTCAATCATTATCTATATCTAGAATTTTTTTTTTTTTTTTAAAAAGTTCTTTAAGAGTTAGATTGTCTCATTTAGATGTTTCTGTCATTAGTTGAATTGCTTAATGGCAAATTATGCACACTTACAGAAAATAAATATCGGTGGCTTATAATAGTAAATTGCAATTTTAATGGTGGTTTTCATTTGATATGTAAAATTTGTTTCCACTAGAAACCTTAATTCTTGTGTTTAATCGATTGAGGTTGATATTCTTTGAGAGTTTGTTGCTTGATGATCTCTTTTTTGCCTTTGATTATGGTTGATTTGGGTGTTGTTTTTGCTTTTTACTATTCTTTGTTGGTTGATTTGATTGTTGTTGTTGAGGTATTCGATCTAGTTTATTCAACAATAAATTTATTGTCTTATAATTTGAAGGCATGTTGATTTTCATATTGCAAATCTCATAATAATTTAGGAATGACCTATGTTCGAATTTTTGTTCGTTATATAGTAGAGTATGGAAAAAATATAGTGAATTTTTGTTCAACTCTAAACTAATTCTATACTCGTTTAGGTGAGTTATGGTGATTTTACACAAACATACCCCCGTGCACAACTACTCGAGCAACAACGATGAAAAATTCTTCCATCGAATGATGGCAACATGATTAGATGGTAGATAGTGGTGACAGTGGAGACTTGGATAGCAATGGGCATCGTTTTTTGAAATTGTTCTTTGTGTAGAAATTATTTTTTGATTTATACTGTTTTTTTCTTTTGAGTTTTTGGTTTTTTATTAAATTTCTAATTTGTAAATTGATCTTGGGTTGCCAAAATTTGGTAGGGATATATTAAGAAAGAAAAGAAGTTGTACATCTTTTATAATAAAATATTTATTGACTTTTGTTGTATTTTAAAGTATTATTTAATGATTTTTTGTTGCTTTGCAAGATAAAAATTTGTAACAAAAAACTTGCTAAACATATATAAAAGCACTCTAAAGAACTTAAGAAAGGTAGAAATTCGATTTTGGAACGTATAATAAAAGTTTGGAATGTGTGAGATTTTTGTAAGAACATATGTACCTAAAAGACTTCCTAAATATGCGTAAAAGACTCATATTGAAAATTAGGATCATCAAGATGTTTGCAAGATGCATGCCTTAAAAGCATAATATTGAAAATTGGGGTCATCGAGATGTCTACAAGATAGTTGCGATATATTTGCGAAATTAAAAAAATAAGCATAAAACAAAATTTCACTATATTTTTGTGAGATGACATATGAAAATCAATACCTTCTATCTTTCTCCACGAACTTTTGAGCATAGATCATCCTTAAATTATTGTGAGATTTACTATATGAAAATCAATAGCTTCAAATTACAAAATAAATAACTTATTGTTACACACTGATATTACTTATTCTAAGAAAAGCAGTTTGTCTAATGAATGAAGATTTTAATTTACTATTGTTATACATCAAAAGACTCACATGAATTATGATCCACGTCATACTAAGAGATATATATGAAAGAAGCAAATTCCAAATCTTCCTTTGAGAGATAACATATAAAGAGTTCATAGTCTATACAGTTCATGTGGTATTGCCTTTCAAATTCCAAATCTTCCTTTGAGTGATAACACACAAAGAGTCCACAACCTATACAGTTTGTGTGGTATTACCTTTCAAATTCCAAATCTTCCTTTGAACGATAACACAAAAAGAGTCCACAACCTATACAAATACAATTATAAGCAACACGTGAGTTAGTTCAATAATTTTCCATTTTTCTCCAACATAACTTGATAGAAATCATAAATATTTATTTTATTTTACCTAAACACACATACAAGAGAACAAATACATAAACCCACATCTAGACTCTATTCTTAGAATGATATCATAAAGGAGATGCATATGTGAAACTCTATTCTTTTCAAATTATCAATCTCATGCTTATTCTTCTTACTTAAAGTAGACAACTTCACAAGGTTATCTTTTCACATGCAGAATGCACCTGAATTTTCTCTCTCGAGCTTGGTTTAATCAGTAAAATAGAGTTTACTCTAGATTTCAATTATGCATGCATCCTTCGAATAGAATGAGTATTTTTCATCATTCACATAAATAGAATGACTCAATTTGTTAATATAGTTAGAAATTTTATTTAGCTACATCATCTCATAAATATCAGTCTTAGACCATGAACAAACATTCTATCAATTCAAAAGTGAAATCATGTACATAATTCAAAATTTTGACCCAATGCAAATTTAGTCTTATCTCAAACAAAAATTAAAATACTCAAATGCATATACACATAGAGAGAGATCAAAATTATCTTTTCAATAAAAAATTTCCTATGTCGTTGATATTTAACCTTGCAAAATGTATCTTCTTGTCCAACATAGATTCTTTGTCAATCTTTCTTCTACAATTGAGTGTCTTATAGTATATATATTCAGTACGATTAAATATCACAAAAAATTCTTATTTCTTAGAATAAATAGCCATACATTCATGATCATTAATTCACACAAACTCTAATTCACAAATTATTTGCTTCAAGAAGACGACTAGGCATGAAAATAGTACAAAGTTCACCTAAATTTCCTCATTTCCAGCTCAACATTTAGAATAAAGCAGAAAGATAACCAACTTTATGCTACATCCATTCTCAAAATAGAAAGAACATTTCATTGGGATGTATGGAGTTCATATACACAAATACCTTGCACATCATCTTTAGTTGTTAATAAATTGATTCTAATTTGATTGTCAACAAAGTTGTTAAGTTGAAATAAAGACAGTGTAAAGTGAAGGTGAAGGATTACTAATGATTAAGACATGTGATCCACAATGCTTCTTAGTTCTCCTTCTTCCGTAGAAATTTTTTAGTATAAATGATTGAGTATGTTTGCGTCGTTCTCTTCAGCATGGCTTTTTAGTTCTTCTTCTACCTTAAAAGTCTTCTCCTAAAGCCAAAATAAAGGATGAAGTACTTGCACCCAGTGTTTTAAAAGGCGCAGCTAGGTGTCACGGTCATACTTGTCCAGGGCGTGTTTGCTTATGGTTGTATGCCCGAATACCTCCAATTTATCTTATATTTATGTCTTATATTTAGTTTAGCTAGTAGCTTTCCTTTTTAAGTCATAAAACTTGGATGTGACATTTCGGCATTTTCATATGCAAACCTACCAGAGTTGAAAATGTTCAAAATGTACTATAGGGGAGGCATAGTAGTTGCATCCCCGCTCAAGCATTCTCCACTCTTTGCAAGCAAACATTTTCCCTTGCAACTGACAGTCTTCAATGCATATTATAACGTTGATTTCAATGTATTTCCTTCTTTCTCGCGTTTTATAAAAATTTTCTCAAGAACGTGAAGGAAGATTACATCATACGTCAAGTTTGTCCATGACTTCAAATTTTGATCGGCTGACTTGTTCATTGAGTTAGAACAAGAATCGCATAATCGTTCATCTCGAGTTTGAAAGGCTACAATTGTGACAAGTGGTATCAGAGCCAAATTTGCTAATTGACAGTTGAGACAGAAAGACGTTGACTACGAAACAGACGGGCAAGACCCATAATGAACAATTGGTAGAAATCGAAGAGTAGATGCTCTACCTGGTGGAAGTTCCTAATTCCATACGTTCCTTAGAAACTCGACTTAATAAAATTTCAAAGAAAGTCGATGCTGTTGATGCAGTGTTCGATCTTCTAGACGAATTATCCATACAAGATTTGTTGACTAGAGTTGACACTCTAAAATCACGAATCGTAAGAACTAGAAATGTCACATATGAGCGTGGGGATAGTTTGTGGGACTCGGCTACCCAGATAGAAGAACGAGTTATTGAGCTAGATAACTCCTACAAGAATATGTTGAAAATGATAAACGACATGACAGAGGATTTTCGAGCTACCCTCCATGTTGTAAGGAATGAAATCATAGAGGTGAACACGAATGTGAATCTTATAATGCGAGCAATAGCAAATCAAGCTCCGGCTGAAGGGGCAATTTCAGTTAGCAAAATAAAAATCCCTGAACCTAAACTCTTCTGTGGAGCAAGAGATGCGAAGACGTTAGAAAACTTCATCTTTGCTATCGAGCAATACTTCAAGGCCACGAACACCATTACAGAAGAAGCCAAAGTGACATTGGAAACCATGCATCTGTCTGAAGATACGAAATTATGGTGGAGGTCCTGATAAGTTGATATTCAGGAAGGACGTTGCATGATAAACACCTGGGACAGTTTAAAGAAGGAACTTCATTCGTAGTTTTTTTCTGAGAATGTTGACATTTTGGCTCGATGAAAACTACGTGAATTAAAACACACTGGCACCATTTAGGAGTATGTGAAACAATTTACGAGGCTAATGTTAGACATGTGTGAAATGTCAGAAAAAGACAATCTTCTGCTTTGTCAAAAGGCTGAAGCCATGGGAGAAGACTAAGCTATATGAGTAGAGAGTTCAAGACCTCACATCCGCCTATGCATTAGTTGAACGTTTGTTTGATATGTCTAGTGACTCTCAAGATACAAAACATCACCAAAGTTTTTCACCTTGAAGAAATAAAAATAGTGGCCGAATTCTCCCAAAGTTATCGGTGAAGACAGACGTCCTGGTAGAGACTGCAAGTCTTTCCATCTCAGCACAAGGAACAACTGGCGAGGACACAATAATCCAAACACCCCCAAATCGTCCTCTCGATTGCTATATATGTAAAGGGCCACATCGGGCTAGGGAATGCCGAATGAATCAACCTTCTATGACTTGCCTCTTTAGCTCCAAAGTCAGATGACAAGTTGAGTCAATCAGAAGGGGAAGTTGGTCAAGCGGAGGAAGTTGAGAATCTTAGAGTGAGGGCCATAAGATTCTTGTGGTCTCTTCAGAAGAAGGTGGTGGAGACAAGTAGACATACGAAAGGGGGTCTAATATATGTTGACAGCTGGGTTAACCGGAAGTAAGCGAAGAGCACTATGGTTGACAAGTGCAGAATTCATTAGACATGCAAAAGCTTCGTACAAAGCCCAAATATTTTTATGGAAATTTACGATTGTGTGTGGACAACCGTGTCTTGAAGCAAGCCCTGATGGAAGGGCCAACTCTTGGGTCCGTGGGTGTGACCCAACCTGTTGAAGCTCATGCTGATGCATCTGATTATGCGTTGGGTGATGTCCTCGTGCAGATTGGATACCTCATCACATCTGAGAGTCGCAAGTTGAGTAATGTAGAAAAGAGTTATACGGTGTTTGAAGAAGAGGCGCTTGTCACGGTACACTGTTTGAGGGATTGGAGGCTGTATTCACGAGGATCTACTTATGTCAGAGAAACGAACTACATTGTTACCAGTCCCTTCAATACTCAACTGAAACTAACTTTGAGTTAAGCAAATAGGTAGAGAGACTTGTCCGAACTTGATTTTGGGTCAGAACATAGGAAAGGAGCGAGTAACCGAGCAGCTAATGCTCTTAGTCAGAGAAATAATCATGCGATTCCGTGCATGTTGACTCGTATACATGCATGTCAAATTGATGGCCCGATGCAGGACGCGTTGAAGGAATCCTTGCAGAAAAACTCTGTCGCTCAGAATGGTATGAGTTTGGCTAAGGTCGGTAAGGCAAAACATAATAATGGGATCCAATTGTTGAAGGTAACCCAATTTTGTGTTAACGTTGTGATGAGTTTGTCAATTGGCAGAAGCCCAATCAAGATTGTTTGTGGCGGACAACCTGTACTGTTGCGCCTTGTTGATCCTTCATATGTTGAGAAGAATCCTCTGGCTCGCAACATTACCAAGAAATGAAAGCGGAAGCGGAAATCAGACATTGCTCGAGCCAGTCTAGAGGAAGCCTTGAAGCGGCAGAAAAAGTGGGCAGATAAGAAGTGTCGCTCCTTAGACTTTCGTGTGGGAGATCAGGTCCTTATTAAACTGTGACCTGAACAGACTCGATTTCGAGGACACAAAGATCACACCTTATGAGAAGATATGAGGGACTAGCAGAAGTGGAAGAAATCCTTGCTAAGAGTGAGGAAAGGTAAAAGACCCACGATGAGGGTACATGAATTCCTAGTGAAGTGGAAGAACCTCCCCATGGAAGAAACAAATTGAAGACGTATCGAAAACCTTAAAGCGTGGAAGCAGATCAAAGAATTTTAGATTTGCCAGTCAACAGGGACGTTAACTGTTTAAATGGGAGAGCATGTCACGGTTATACTTGTCTAGGGCGTTATTGCCTATGGTCGTACGCCCAAATACCCCCAATTTATCTTATCTTTATGTCTTGTATTTAGTTTAGCTTGTTGCTTTTCTTTTTAATTCATAAAGCTTGGGTGTGACGTTTCGATATTTTCATATGCAAGCCTACCAGAGCTGAAAATGTTCAAAATGTACTATAGGAGAGGCATAATAGTTGAATCCTGCCTAAGCATTGTCACACTCTTTGCAAGCAAACCTTTTTCTTTGCAAGCAAATCTTTTTCTTTGCAAGCATACCTTTTCCCTTACAACTAACAGTCTTCAATGCATATTGTAACGTTGATTTCAATGTATTTCTTTCTTTCTCGTGTTTTATAAATAATTTTTTCAAGAATGCGAAGGAAGGTTACATCATCGTTGAGTTTGTCCGTGACTTTCAGATTTTGATTGGCTAACTTGTTCATCGAGTTAGAACAAGTGCCGCACAATCGTCCGTCCCGAGTTTGAAAGGCTACGATTGTGACACTAAGCGTGCGCGCGCCTAGGCCCAAGTCGCGTGGCTGGGGCTTATTGTTGAAGAGGCAAAGCGTTTTCAATAAGGCTTGACTTAGGCGCACGCCTTTTCCATGAGGATCAATAGGCGCAATAGGCATGGGCTTTTCAAGATTATGTGGGCTGGGCTTTAATAAAAAAATATTATATATGTTTTTTAAACTTATTACTTGATAATTAGGAATGAACTTTTATTTTGATTATTGTTGAATATGACTAATTTCTGTTGTGTTTTGTCTTCTTGGGTAGAAAACTAATATTATAACACTTTATATATTATAGTTAAGTCTCATTTTCACCTTGGTTATATACTTATATTTTTTACATTGTTGCTCCTTTCAATTTTTCCTTTCAATTTTGTATATATATATAATAGTGCGCCTCATGAAAAAAAAAAGTCAGCCCCTTTTTTTGCGCCTTGCTCCTAGACTCCAAAGGACCATTGCCCATTAAACCTTTAAAAATACAAGTTGCGGCCAAGTCGTCGAAACCATCGTTGTCAGTGTCGAAGTCATCAACTCCATCCCATAGTTAGTGCACACCCAAACGAATTCTTCTTGTTGAGCAAGAACCACACAAGAAGAGAGTGAGGAAGAAGGAGAAGAATTGATTGCATAAAGTTGACTTATAGAATTTTTTTAACTTAAGGACAATATAGGCTTTTCCCAACTTATTTGTCCTAAAATAAAACTTTTTGAAAAACTCATTCCAAAACTCTTTATACCCTAAAAATAGTCCTATTTTTTTATAATTTTCCTTGATAATTGTTCACATACTTATTTGCCATAGATTTCAAGTTTCAACATGTACTCAATATTTGAAATCTTGAAAATATTGATACGTAGTACTAACCTTGTTACTCTAAACAAATATAGCACTTCCTAAATTATTGAATCGTCTTTTTAGTTTATCAATGTGTTAGAGTGATGAAATTCAAATCTCTTTCTTCTTGATTGAGCATATACCTCACTAATGCTAAGATTGAAGATATGTTCACTGTTTGATGTTATGAGAGTTGATTCTATTAATTTTTATCATTTTTATCACAACTAAGACAATCAAACAGACAAAGACAAAGGGAGGAAAAGAAAGAAATAAAAGGAGAGCCTATTTATAGTGATAATTATTTCCCTAAAATTTTCTAAGAAATATAAAAAATAAAGAGAAATTTTTTAAAAATAGTAGATTTTACAAAATATTTATAACCTATAGCAAATTCTATCACTGATAGTCATTGATATGTTATAGTGATAGAAGACTATCGGTGATAGAATTCAAAATTTTGCTATAACTTGTAAATATTTTAATTTATTTTACTTTTTTTAAAAATACCTCAAAATAAAGTGTTGGTTGGTCAAGTTGACACAAAATGAGAAGACAATAAATAACGAAACAGACCTTACAAAATGCAGAGAATTCATGAACATGCAAAACATTTGAAAATTGTGTCTTGGAGAAGAAGAGAGGTGCCAGACAAGAAGACGAACATTTTGGCGACGAGAGTTCACATTTCGCGAGCGTGACATCTTGATGCTAATAAACATAAGGCAATATTCTCCAAAGAGAGGAGTTTGGTGTACTCCACCCAAATGTCTTTATATTTCTTGGCACAACGAGCTTCATCTCGTCTCTCTCTCCATATTAGCAGAATGAGAAGATACATGGGATGAAAGTAGGGAATTGGGGAGCTGCAAAAAAGAAGGGAGATTTCTCTTCATGTGTTTGGTTTTTGTTTTTCTTTGGCTACAAAGACAGAGGTACCAAAGAATTACCTTATCCCACATGGCAAGCTGAAAG
>JBBPDI010000002.1:12700994-12730242 GCA_037974545.1 Cucumis variabilis
TTTTGAATTAAATTTCAAAACTTTCAATCTATTTCCAAAAGTTAACAGGAGCGATTAAGAGTAAAACGAAAAGAAAATATTCATTAAAAATCAAACATTTCAACTTTGTAAACGAATCAAAATTAAAATTAGGAAAACATTAACAAAAACTACAACCTCGAAAGCACTTATTAAATAACAATAATAAAAAAAGTAGAAAATGTTGGATTCTTCTCCCATTGCAACTTAATAAAAATCTTATCAAGCTTCTTGTGATTTTTGGTCAAATATGGTATAAATATAAATAACGTAGTATGTATGCCAAAAAAACATACAATATTATATGACAAAAAATTACAAATTGGATTAACAATCAATAACAGCCAATAATGTTCGAACTACATTATAGTATACGGTCTAAAAAACGTTCGAAAATAAATAAAACAAAATATTAACTTCTAACACCAATGCCTCGTACCTTGTACGACGGAAATACGAAGTTGGCTCCCCTGAAAACAAAGTAAGAAAATGAGTTTTACAAAAAAAATTTAAGTCGTAATAAAGAGACTATATAGACAAAAGGTAGCAGTTACGTACCGTGCACGTTGGAAAAATGTTGAGGTTAAAATGAAAAAGAGCCCGTTAAAAGGATTAACAAAATGACACTGTTTTATTTTCAAAAATATCGTACCTCAGAGGATTTAAATCCGTTCAATGTAATAAACTTGGATTCGGTTGTGGAAACATCAATATAGAGTATGCATGAAATGGAGGTACACCCGAAGTATGTGGATTCAAATGCATACAAACAATCTTAGAAAATGAACAACTAACAAAGCATTTGCATAAGTAAGGAAGTGAAAACACATACCATGCCCTAAACAGAACACAAAAGAGGAAGCAAAGAAAGCAATTTCATAGGACTGTATCAAACAAGGTTTATCATTGCATAAATAAATGCAGTGAAGGTACATACTATGCCCTAAACAGAACACAAAACAGAAAACAAAAAAAGAAAGTTCATAGGGCTGTCTGAAATTGCATAAATAAATGAAGTGAAGGCACATACTATGCTCTAAACAGAACACAAAACATAAAGGAAAGAAATCAACTGCAGCCATACACATGACTCGTAACATGGATTTTAACTAAATGTAGAAGGATGATTGGAACTTCAAAAAGAATAAAGCAAAAGTAACTTACAAACTAAAATAAGAAGCAACAGAAGAGGAAGCAGGACGGGAATAAGATACACAGCACAAAAACAAAGCACAAGTAAAGAACAAATGAGGAGGTATATATAGATGGATTGGTGGTTGAATAATTATGAATGTATTGACCCCAAAATAGAAAATAAACAAAAAACAAAAAAGGAGAGAATCTCTGCAAATGACAGACAAGTACAGAAAAGAAAGAAGATAATCAAAACCTACCACAGTGAGAAAAAAAAAGCCTATAAATAAACAAATGCATAAGCCACTACAGAACGACAGGATTGGACAAATAGATTGCAGGGTTATGGATGGATGAGAGTTAATTGGAAGTAAATAGAACATACTTCATAGGTAACCAAATACAGTAGCCATATTTATTGCAACTAAATTGGATCCGAACAATGGAAGCAACAAATGGAAAAAGGATTAAAATGGAACATTCAGGGAAACACGGATTACAACAAATACCCAAAACAATTTTACGATGAATGGTAGGCAGAAAATTAAGTTCATTAAAAGAATTAGAACAATAGAACAATGTAATTTCTATTTCAGAAGCCCAAATGTGCACATATATGGAAGGAAATTGAATGAAAACATAAGTAATAAGAAAAAAAATCACACAAGTATTCAGTAATCAGAGGCAGACAATAAGAATATGGTCCAATTTGCAATACGAGAAATTGTAGGAAGAATAAAAATAATTTGACTCAAACAATTTGAAAAAGATAACACAGTGGTTTATAAGCAATTTTAATGAAAACAAAATTACTCACACAAAAAAAATCAAACATGTGTTTGCAATCCTCATCATTGGCATTGAAGAAACTCGAGGTCCAACTGCTTATCTCCAACCATACCTTGCTCGAACACTCCAATGCACAAAAGGAATAGTGTATCAAGTGTCTGTTTTAGTGGACAAAGAAATCTGCTCGACAAATGGGAGTCCAAGCGGCAAGGGGAAGTGGAAGGGGGGGACACTGAGTTCAATTGCATTTTCACAGAGACGTGGTGAACATGCAATCGTTTTAGTTTCAGAGGCAAAGTCTAAACTCAGTCGTTCAACGAAACCAAAACTCTAAACCCATTTGTTTCAAAGGCAACACAGCGAGAGAAGCCTTCAATGAAACCGTGCATGACGAAGAATGAGAGAGAAAGAAATACTAGGGGAAGAGAGGATTTGTTCCACAAGAAAAGAATAACCAAAGAACAATAACAGAATTTTAGAAGATGGATTAGGGGAAAAATAGGATTTATTTATTCTCGGCCATTAAACCGAAAAGAAGTTGGTTGATAACGATTTAACATAATGATTTTGTATGGAAAGCGAGGAAGGATGAAACGGGTTACGGAAAGGTGAACTGAGTGTTGAAGAAAGGTTGAAGACGAGTGGAGAAAGGTTGAAGATAGGTTGAGATAGAGAAGACCGTACGGTAATCGTGAAGGGTTGAGAGGTGTTATCCATTGAGTAAAGGGCAAAAATGGAAAATGGAAACCCTAAAACTAGGGTTTCCTTAAAATGGGCCCCAAACATGGGTTAGGGTTGTAATAACTCAAGCCCACAGTGTTAGTATGGGGCCCAAACACGCCCTTAATGTTCATCACTGGGAGGAGATTCTTCTCTCTCTCAACAGCATCATCAAGACCACCATCTCGAACCCAATTAATTGTGCCATCTACATATGTTCGAAGGTGTATCTGAAAAATGTGGAGTTACTGTTGGGTCCGACAGAGAGGTCCTAAGTAAGAGCGCAAGAACAAAAACATTCTACTGACTACTTAGCTTCACTTCCTTTGTTCTTTGTTTCAACCCTCTCAATGCAAACTCCACTCTCAATGTGAGTAAAAAAAGCAAGGACCAAAGTCAATCTCCATAGTTCTTCCTAGTCACAATTAGAGTCAAAGATCTTGAGAATAGTAATCCCAACAACAAATGACAATAACAATGAAGAAAAATAGAAAGATCAGGAGCCAACTATTCATTAGAATTTGACTAGCTTCAAACAAAATCTCCCTCTTAAGACCCTTATACCAAGAATAGACTGTCAAAATATATATATATTTGTCTTTTGATATTTTTCAAAATGAAATGTTTTATTTTGCTATTTATCTTATTAGCCCTATTTTCAAATAGTTCGAAAATTTTAATTTTTCAAGAATTATCTATGGTAGATATAGCTCGACATGGATTGAAAAAACTATTTTTTTTAAAAAAAAAAAGTCTTATTTTTATAAGATGAAAACTCAACTATTTCTAACAATTTTAATGCTCTTAGTACTACTACTTTTTCTTATAAAAACATACCAAATTGATAAGGTGGAGGATTGGATCTTAAAAGAAAAACGTACAAAATTGATGAGGTGGAGGATTGGATCATTGAAGACGTAGGAAAAAAAATAATGTGAATTAGTATTTGACTATTTCATGCTTAATCCCTCGAATTTTTGCATTTCTAATTGGGGACCGAAACAAAATGGAGAAGTTGCTACCGCCAAATTGCCAATGCCATGGAGAGAAGATTGTTGGAGGTGAAAAGAGGGTTGAATTTGCATGTGTTTTGTTGGGTTGGAGTTGGAACCCTAGACCAATTATAAGCCCAGTTCTCCGCATTGGAGCCCAAGATAAAATTTCAGTTGAAACGTCAGGCCCAATTGTTGGTCCTTTCTGGCAGTTCCATATCCAAGACAACATTTGTGCACTACGCTCAATTGCATAAATATGCTGGAAAATATTGGAGAGTTAAAAAGTAGACCATAATTTTAAACTCATTTTCGTCTCTTCATTCTGATTACAAAGATAGAAACAACTCCTGGGATTTCGCTTTTAGCTCTTTTTGGTTTGCTTCTTTCGAACAGATTAATCTCATCTGTTTCCTTTTTTTTCTTTTTCTAAGAAGGAAGATCAACAACTAACTAATTTTAAAACATTAAAAATATATATGTTCAAGGTTGGAAAAACGATAATAAGTATAGAGACAAAGATCAAACATTTGAAAATTCATCGGTACATTAACTAAAATCTAACAAGTTCTAAGACATTGAAACCAAATCCTCTCTCCAACATAAGGATGTAATCTATATTGGGATTCTTTCAAACCATAGAAATGAGATCTCCTCTAATAAAGGGGTCAAAGATGAGGATTATCTTAGGGACCTTATGAAAGATCCATGTCATGCCTCTAAGAGCACTTCTTCTAAGCTTGCTCGCCCCTCCAAGTGGACTCCTTCGGTCGGTGGTATTTTGGAAGTTGAACACTGATGTGGCTTGGTCGTTGTTGAGTGAGATAGACGGGCTTAGTTGACTGGTTTTCAATCATTAGAGTTGGGCGATTTTGGAATGTTGCTAGTTCATTTAGATAGGTGGAAGTGCCAACTGGAAGCCAAAGCACTGTTTGAGGGTTTATACAAATAGGGAGGACGTACCTTTTATTTATTATTATTTTGCTGAGATTGGGATCATGATTGAGAGTATTCTTGATATTCACTTTGCAGGTTTAACTTTCCCTCAAAGATGTTTGTTGATATGGAAAGATGATTTTTAAGATTGTGTTCTTCAGCTAATTGGCTAGGGGCTTTAGGTACTGTAGTTTGTATTGATTATGTTTGATGAAGGGTAGAAAACGTGGGAAAAAGTTCACCTTTTTTTTCCTCTCAAAATTTAAAGCAACTTTTGTAAGGTTTTATATGCAAAATGAAGACATTTGGAACACTTTCATACTCATATTACGGTCTTAAACATTAATCTCCACACTCGTTGATTTCAAATTCATCTCTAAAAGCTCTTTTATCTTGTAGCATTACTCAATTGATCCAATACAATGTAGATCTCTTGAACTTTTCGATGCAACCTCCCACCATAAGCTATGAACTCATGAACTTCAATAATCAAACTGCTCTCGTTCTTTCTCCACCTTCTTCATCCTCATCTCCTTCTTTCTCCACCTTCTTCATCCTCATCTCCTGGATCAATGACGACGGGCGGTTGATCGAATCAAACTCACAAGGCTAGATTCTTTCTTCTTAAATTTTGATAAACAACTTTAGAGCTTCTTTGAACATACAATTCCTAACATACCCACCAATCATAAAAAGGGGGTCATTCATGCAAATTCTTCCCTAGAGAGAGAAAAAGAAGAAGAAACCTACTCTTGTTCCTCCCCTGTAGTCACCCACCTATTCTTTTCTACCGACCTCACATACGAGCAATAGCGTCAACCTTGGACTCCAATGACGAGTCCTCGCATATCAGATGATTCAAACCGACATGCTCCAGTTCCATGTTACTTCTTCTTTTCCTGCCAAGTCGTTGTTGTTCATCCGATCAGCCGCCAGACGTCTTCACCTCAAAACTTTTCCTCTCCTGCCTGTTTAGAAAGTCGTCATCCACATTCGGCTCTGGTAACATTTAATAAATAAAGAGTAGGCTACATTCTTCCTCCCCTTTAGCTGCCCTCTCCTTATTCTTTGCTATTAACCTCACGTACGAGCGACAATGTCAACCATGGGCTCCGACAACAAGTCCTTATGTATCAAATGATTCAGACCAACATGCTTTAGCTCTCTGCATTGAGGAAGCCTTCCGCAACGTCTGGGTCGTAAAAGGTTTTCGTGACGTCACGTTGCGATAGCTGTATGCAATGTATTGAATGGTGCGTAGGGGAAAGTTTCACCGACGTTGGTGCGAGATGCATCGAAAAAAGTATCCTCGATGGGCTTTCCATGACATGCCTGTCGACGTCGTGATAGCCTTCTGCAACATTTATGAGGGTTTTCGGTGACGTGTTGTGGCATTGGGGAAGACCCCACTTATTGTAGTGCAAGTCACCGTCGTTCGTCCGTTCAGCTGCCAGTCACCATCACCTCAAAACTTTTACTCTTCCGTCTGTTCCGAAAGTCGCCAACCACACATGACTCCGGTAACATTTTATAAACAAAGGTAGGCTACATCAAATTTCTCCCCTTTAGTCGCCCCTTCCTCTTATTCTTTGCTACCGACCTCATGTACTAGCAGACCATGAACTCTAATGACCAAGTCTCGCGGATTAGGTGATTCAGTCCGTCGTGCTCTAGCTCCATTTTCCTTCTCTTTTTTCCACCAAGTTGTCGTTGTTCGTTTAGCTACCAATCACTGCCACCTCAAAACTTTTACTCTTCTACCTGTTCCGAAAGTCTCCATCCACATCAAGCTTTGGTAACATTTAGTAAACAAAGAATAGGCTACATTCTTCCTCCTCTTTAGCTTC
Source organism: Cucumis variabilis (assembly GCA_037974545.1). Lineage (NCBI taxonomy): Eukaryota > Viridiplantae > Streptophyta > Magnoliopsida > Cucurbitales > Cucurbitaceae > Cucumis > Cucumis variabilis. Next base: position 12,707,431 of record JBBPDI010000002.1, read on the forward strand.
CCCCTCCTTATTCTTTGCTATCAACCTCACTATGAGCAAAAATGTCAACCATGGGCTCCGATGAGAAGTCCTTATATATCAAATGATTCAGATCGACGTGCTCTAGCTCTATGTTCCTTCTCCTTTTCCTGCCAAGTCATTATCGTTCATCCATTCTGTCGCCAGTCACCGTCACCTTAAAACTTTTACTCTCTCGTCTGTTTTGAAAGTCGCCATCCACATCCAACTCCGATAACATTTAATAAACAAAGAGTAGGCTACATTCTTCCTCCCCTTTAGCCACCTCTTTCACTTATTCTTTGCTACCAACCTCATGTACGAGTGGACCATGAACTCTGACGACTAGTTCTTACGGATTAGGTGATTCAGGCCGTCGTGCTCTAGCTCTATGTTTTTTCTCCTTTTCCTGCCAAGTAGTCGTCGTTCATCCATTCAGCTGCCAGTCACCGTCACCTCAAAACTTTTACTCTCCCGTCTATTTTGAAATTTGACATCCACATCTGATTCCAGTAACATTTTATAAACAAAGAGTAGGCTACATTATCTCTCTCCCCTTTAGCCACCCCTTCCTCTTATTCTTTGCTACCGACCTCACGTTCAAGCAGACCATGAACTCTGACGACTAGTCTCGTAGATTAGGTGATTTAGACCGTCGTGCTCTTGATGGAAATGATAGACATGCACAGGGAAAACATAATAAACTTGCAACAAAACAAAATTTAGTAATTATCAACATGCATAATAACTCTAATATAAACAAATATAGGGTTAATAGAAAAACTTACCTGTAAAGTTTTTTCTCTTGTACTCTCTTCACGAATTTTAAGTTGGGACTACCACTAGTGTTGACTCGCTAATCTCCATAATTAGAATCGAGTTGTGGGACTAAAAATTGGTAGAGAAAAAGAGAGAGAGAAAGAGAGACCTTTTCTTTTGGAGGAACCAACCTTTTTGATATATTGTTTTTGGAGGGCCGAGTGAGTTGTTTGTTTTTATTTTGTAAATCTTAGTTAGAAAAATAAAATCCCACCATTAAAATATAAGAGACCTTTCACATTTACAAAAATATTTTTACAAGCAAACTACATGCAAGAACTTCCCTATCTCACCACTTCGCATTCTCCTTACTATTAGTGGAGTAGGTGTCTCACATGCATGAAGTTACTTGCAAGTCACATGAAATACTTTCATGTGATGGGCTTGCCAAATCTCAACAAATTAGTCTAGGACAATATGGTAATTTGATATTTTAAATCAATTTCAAAGTTTGACTTTTTCAAGTCCAAAGCCAACATTTTGACTTTTTACTATTTTGTCCATCTTGACTAATTTTAACCTCCCGAGCATGTATCCACATTAATTTCTCCAAAATTCAAATCACATTTGAATATAAAGTCGGTCAAAGTTTGACTTTTCAAAGTCAAAAGTCAACATTTTGACTTTTCACAACTTTGACCATTTTCATCAATTTTGAGCATCCGAATATGAATCCATATTCATATTTATAATATTTAAATCATATTTAAACATGAAACTCTATCTCAAGCTTATAACCAATGACTATATCAAATATATTCGTTGGTCTTTACCTAATTCAAACAATTTGAGTTATTCTATCATAATGTCCTAAGTTGAGTCCTTGTGAGCTAGGGGGGAACCTAATTGACCTATAGATCATGGGCTCTCACGATCAAAGATTAACTGGTTAAACTTTTTTAGATCGGGCTAATCAACCTTTATTAACTAACGAGTCATTCCACTAAAGTCCTGTAGTTGCACTCCCCTCACTATAAATATATTTGTGTCCATGTGATATAACCATGATAAGTAAGTTAATCTTTCTCATGTTGTTCGTAATCTTGGTTGGGTCAAAGTACTGTTTTACCCTTGAGACTATATCTTACTTCTTAAGTCCTACTAATCCACTATTGAACAATTGACACTACTAGAAATTTGGGTTTTAACGATGCAAAATTTGTGTCATAAAAAGTTTCAATGACACAGTTTAAATGTGTCATTAAAGATGCTTAGATGACGCCAAGATTGTGTCATTAATACCCTTACATTGACGTGAATATATTGTTGTGTTTAAATGTTTTGTTGCACAACTCAACAACATTTGGGTATCAAGGAAACTCGTAGGAAATTAATTCCTAGGTTGGTTGCCACCATGGATCGAACCCATGACCTATTAGTTAATTTTTTTAACTTTTTACCACTAAGAAAATCCACGATGGTTACAACACTATTTCTGTTTAATAAAGGCTTATATGCTGATACTTGTTTGGCGTCGTTATTTTTCAAGTCACAACATATGTTTTTTGACATATAAATGATGGATATATAAATAAATTAAATACATGATTCAACTTACCCACATATGTTTAGAAATATTTTTTTATTGATAACAAAAAAAATGTAAATTACATTCTTGATAAAGGTTTTACAATAATCCAAAAGATAAACTAATAATCTAATGATACTAACTCATAAATGAACTTTGATTGATCTCATGGTCCATGGATTCTTTATCTACCTGCAAATTTGGTGAGCTCCTTCAAACGACAGGTGAAGAGCTTGTGAGAGAGAAGAAAAGTCGTGAAGAGCATTTGTGAAAAAGGGAGAAACATTGTCGGAGGGCATTTTTGAGAGAGAAAGACAACGACGACATGAGATGAATTAAGATTTTTTTCAGTCGGAGTTCGCAAGAGGGATGAAAGCATCAAATTATTTTTTTAAAAATAAAAAAACGTACGAATGAAGGAACACATTGATTTTTTATTAGGTAATTTTTAATGACACATAATTTTTGTTGTAAATTAACAGCAAAATTGTGTCAAGAAAACTCAATTTGTGTCAAGAAAACACAATTTGTGTCGAGAAAATATATCACGAAAAATTTTACATTTTTATTTTTAACGATACATTTTATTCCCTCCACCCCTTTTTTCTTGATTTCAAGTGTCATTAAAATTTATATTTCTAAATAAATTTATTCGATGACAGTGGCTAGATTGGTGGGTTTGATGGTGAAGACTTGTTATGACGACAACGACGACAATAGCTAGAGTGTGGAATCCACCGTGATGAGTGGCAGAAAATTGGAAGACAAGGGTTCTTCACAACGACGCGATAGTCCACTTAGTTTTAATTGCTTGAGGGAGGAGAAATTACAAAAAATTGTAATTTAGGATTTTTTTATTTAAAAACGTTTTTAATGACACAAAAAAATTATCGTTAATTAAGAACGCAAAAATTGTGTCAAAACAAATTAAATTATGTCAATAGAATTGTGTCAAGAAATAATCTGTATTTTTATTTTCAACGACACAATTTACCTCACCCCACCTTTTTTTTTATTTTCAACGACACAATGTCTTGATTAGTAGTGTCATTAAAACCCATTTTTCTAGTAGTGTGGTTTAAGGTCCAACCTCTAAACCGAGTCTCTCTTAGGCCAATGAGAGGGTGGTGTCCCTTGTTCAAGACTTGGATTCAATTATTAAGGGAACAACCTATATACTAACCCTAAAGCGGGTATGAGTGAATTTTGTCTTGCACCATATGTCCCTAGCTATCCACCTGTTGTTACTCCTGAAATGGAAGGCTTATTGGTCCAGCGTCATTAAGCTTCCCTTACCTATGTAGATCTAAGGATAATTTCGTGTGAATAAAAGTTCATAGTTAGCACAGGATTAAGATTAAGTTATCTAGGATATCTTTAAGCGAAATAGTCAATTTTATTAAAGTTAACGATGTTATAACTTAAAAGTGACTATTTTTATGGTTTCAATCTTACGTAAACTCTTTACATAGGATTCCCCCACTTTCATGTCTCTACATGAACAATTCAGTATCACATTATTTGTACTAACTACAAAGTGGGCTGCATCCATAGTGTTTCCAGAATAAGGTGTCCAATCATATTCATATACTATAGACTATATACTCAAACTTGATATCCAAGTTTATGTCTCTACATAAAGATCAAGTATTCAATAATAGCCTTGGGACCTTAGTTTATTGGCTTTAAGATTATAGTATCAATAACGTTAATGTCTCTCTATGTTCCTTCTCTTTTTTCCGTCAAGTTGTCTCTCCATGTTCCTTCTCTTTTTTCCGTCAAGTTTTCGTCATTTGTTCGTTCAACCGTCAATCACTGTCATCGCAAAACTTTTACTCTTCTTCCTGTTTTGAAAGTCACCATCCACGTCTGACTCCAGTAACATTTAATAAACAAAGAGTATGCTACATCTTCTTCCTCCCCTTTAACTACCCCCCTCTTAATCTTTACTATCGACCTCACGTATGAGCTGCAACATTGACCATGGACTCCAACGACCAGTTCTCACAGATCAAATGATTCAATACGATTGTTCTCAACCCATTCATTCCATGCCTATCCTGAAAGAGTTTTTATCATATAAAGCCGAAGGCAAATTCACACGTCCTATAAATTTCAATTACATGCCACACCACACCTAAAGTATGCCTTGAATGTCAGCTAGGGTTCATCTTAACATCTTCTTCTGGCATTTCAGCATCTTTAATAATATAAGTTCTTCTATGGCATTCAGCTAGGAGGAGATAATGACTAGTAAAGTGTCATTCTCCCTCAAATATACTACTTTAGGTGATTGGGCAATGACTTTAGCTCTAATTCTAATGGCTCTTCAATTGATGGCTTATTCTTTTTCTCGCCTTTGGTTTGCAACTCCGCAGGTTCAAAATTCCTCGTGTTAAGTACAATGTTGATTTCCTCTAAAATGCCTTCAGGGTCTTCATCTTCAAAGAATTCTTTAGAGTCGAATAGCTCAGCCAATACTTCTTCTTCTCAATAATTCGACCCAAGGATTCATTTGCATTGTAGTTCTTAACATCTGAGGGGAACTTCAATGTGTTTGCAACGTTGAAAGTTAGTTTTTGGCCATTAAGTCACATTGTCAATTTTCCTTGGTGGACATCTATTAGGGTACGACTTGTTGATAGAAATGACCGCCCAAAATGATAGAAACCTCTCGATCAACTTCGTAGTTTAGAATGATAAAGTCTACGAGGAATATAAATTTGGTCACCTTCATCAAGACATCTTTAATCTTGCCTTCTAAGCGCGTAATGGATTTGTTTGCTAATTGAAGCATCATTTTGGTTGGTTGATCCTCCTTTATCCTTAATTTCTTGAAGCTAGAGAGGGGCATCAAGTTCATACTTGCTCCAAGGTCATACAGTGCACGACCAAGATCCATGTTTGCCATTGAATAAGGCAGTGTAAAGCTTTCAGGATCCTTCATCTTCTCGGATACCCCATTTTTTAAGACGTCACTTGTTGCATGCATTAGAGCTACCATCTCATATTCATTCATCCTTCGTTTCTTCACAAGAATATCTTTCAAGAATTTTACATACGAAGGCATCTTCTCTAACGCATCAACAAACAGGAGATTAATTTAAAGTTGCTTCAAGAAGTCTAGAAACTTCTTAAATTATTGTTCATCGGGTTTCTTCTTGAGGGGACAAGAGAATGGAGGAGGAGGTGGTGTGGGATTGGAAGATGACGTTTGATTCAAAGTCATCCCGCGTTCTTTATCTTGCTCTGCGTTTTCCACTTCATTTTTCTGTGTGTTATTGTTGTGCAAGGAAGAAGTACTATTAATTATAGAGACAAAAAAGGGATAAAAAAAATTACATAGAGTGTCATTCATGGCATTAAAAGTAGAAGTGAAATTTCTATGTCCAGAATCTGGTTTGCGAATGGTTAAATTCCTTTTGTTTCTCAGGGTCACCACTTTGACACTAATCCTTTCCGAATCCCCCCACCTTTCTAGGCATTTTAGTGTTTCTTTGGAGAGATGCCCTTGGTCTATCGAAGAAATAGCTGACTAGCTGCCTCGATTGTAAGTCCTGATTTTTTTGTGCATGTGTCTTGGGCCTACAGATGGACATCATTTCTCTACATGTACTCATGGAGAAAACTCTCCATTGATGATGAGGAGGATGGAGGAATGGTAGCAAATTGTTGTTGTTGATGTGGAGAATGATGTGGTCTATTATGGTGGTGCCTTTGATGATAGCTAAATGCTTCACTACGATAGTCACCATGACGACCCTGGTGCCTTTGATTTTTTTGACTCAGTTCTCTCCACCTAAAATTGGGTTAATTCCTTCAATCTAGATTATAAGTATTGAAGTATGGGTCGTGTTTAACGTATGCATCAATTTCATAATTGAGTAGGCAGGCGTCAGTGTTATGAGGATCGTTGCATCCCATGAAATCCATTTTGTCCACATGCTTTATCACTTGGTATGAACATCTTGTGACATTAACTTGTGATCATGCCACTGATTGTAGTAGGATGTTCATTGCGGTCACTTGATCTTGCAATGCCACATTGCATTTCTATTTCCTCATTCTTCAATCTTTCCTCTCCTTCTTTGGCGAGAACCAAAGCCATCATCATCCCATTCTTGACTATTGCTGGCTATAGAGTCCAACATAGATTTAATCTGGTTCTTAGAGCATCTCAGCATTCCTTCTACAAATAACCACTTGTTGAGTATCCTTACTCAGCTAAAAATAGAACACCTCAATCAACGCGTATATTCAAGAATGCCATTGTGGGGCCATGACTTCACCATCTTTTTAAATCTGCTCCACGCAAATCGTGCAAATCGTCTCTATCTCTTTGTTTGAAGAGCATCTCATCCTATATTCTTCTAGCATTTTCAATGGGCGAAATGAACTTTTTCATAAACTTTTCAATCAAATCTTCCCATGCAGTCACTTTCCCGTATTTTAGGGAATTCGTCCATCTTTTCACCTCATCCCTCAGTGTAAACGGAAAGAGGGAAAATCGTAATTCATCTCGGGAAACGCCAGACATATGAAATGGGGCACAAATAGAGTAGAAATTGTGAATATGTTTGTTTGGATCCTTGCTTGGATATTCATCAAATTGTCTAGCATTATGAATCATTTGTAGCATAACTGACTTGATTTTAAACTGTGAGTTCTCACCAAACTCAAGATAGGAGATTGAAGAGTTGAAGTCGTAGAGATTAGATGAAGCATAAGACTTTATCAATCTGTCCAGATCATGGGCCAAGTAGGCAGGATTAGGCTCTTGGGCAGATTGACTTACAGGGTTACCTTGATTGTTTTGGTTATTCATTATGTTCACTTGTTGTCTCCTCTACAGTCTTCTTCTGTTTCTCCAAAATGTTCATTTTATCTCAAAGTCAAATATGAATGTGAGTTGGTCACCATCACACATAAACTTGTTTACATTCTCTTCGACTAAAACGTATAATTCAACTTAAACAAACTTTTGCATAAGATATAATGCAATGATTAAATCCAAAAGATAAAATTTATTAAATGTATTGTAGATACCGTATTTTGTCCTATATTTTTATTTATTTATTTTTTATAAAAGAATTTGAATTTAATTTTAATTTTTAGATTTTAGATTTTAAATATTATGTTTAAAAAAACAAAAACAAATTTAAAAAATAATAATAAAATAAAATAATAAAAAAAGTTTGTTTCTTTTCGCTATTTTTTCTTAACCACCTCATATTTTTGTTTTTCTTCTTCACCAAGTTCCTTCAGTCTCACTCTCCCACTTTCTCCTACACTCTCACTTTCTCCCACTCTCCTACCTTCTCCCATTTTCTCTACGTTTTTCCACTCCACTTAACCTATAATTAAAAAAAGAAACTATCAACCTTGCACTATAAAAGGAGAAGGATGAGATTTTTTTGGGGAGATGGATCAGAGATTTTGAGAGGAAAAGGTATTTTCATTTGGTGGTGATTTGGAAGATTTTCAAAGGATCGAGAAAGAATAAGCCAAGCTTGTTTTGCTAGGTAAGTTTTTTTTTTTTAATTTAAGTCAATTTAATTATTTGGCACCCATTTGCCCTCTGTTTTAATTCTTTATTTGTTGTTTACATTTGAATTATTTGCCACTCATTTGCCTATGTTTTAATTTTTCATTTGTTATTTACATTCTTGCATTTGCCTTAATTATTTGTTACCCATTTTGCTTATTAATTTTAATTATTTGGCATCCGTTTCCGTTCTGTATTATATTTTAGTATCCCATTTGACTACTATAGAATATTTTGATATCCCATTTGACTCCATTTTGGCTTCTATATAATATTTTGATATCCCATTTGTCTCCATTTTGGCTTCTGTATAATATTTTGAACATTTAGCTATAATATTATTTAGTATCTCATTTGGCTGCTATATAATATTTAGTATCTCATTTGACTGTTGTATAATATTTAGTATCTCATTTGACTACTGTATAATATTTAGTATCTCATTTGACTGTTGTATAATATTTAGTATCTCATTCGGTTGCTGTATAATATTTAATATCTCATTTGGGTATAATATTTAGTATCTCATTTGGTTGCTGTATAATATTTTAGTATCTCATTTGGCTCCTGTAAAATATTTTAGTATCCCATCTAGCTCCTTTATAATATTTTTAGTATCCCATTTAGCTCCGGTATAATATTTTAGTCTGTATAATATTTTAGTATCCCTACTGTTAATTATTAATTTGAAATGTTAATTAATTAATCAGCATCCTGCATCCTGCAATAATTATTTAGCATCAATTTGGCTACTGTGTTATTTATTTCCATATTGCAATAATTATTTGGCTACTAGGATATTTATTTGCATATTGCAATAATTATTTAACATTCATTTGGCTACTGTGTTATTTATTTGTATCTTGCATTAATTTAGCATGCTGGCCTACTTTAATTACCCATTTGGCACTGAGCAATTAATTATTTGTATTTGTATTAATTAATTAATTAATTAGCATTCTTTTAATTATTTGACACTCATTTGACATCTGGGTTAATTATTCATTGAACATCTTGACATCATGCCTTAATTAATTATGACATTATGCGTTAATTAATTACCCAATTACCCTAGCTAGCCTGCTTTGATTAATTATTTCACATCATTATTTTACATTTTGGCATGTATCCCATTTATTTTATGTATCTCACTCTATTATTTTATCTCAAACTTCTTTGTATTATTTTATCTCACCATATTACCTTATTTATTTCACAACATTGTTTTATCATTATTATTATTTATTTATTTTTCAATTTGAAATAAAAATCTAAATTAGAGAAAATGTATTGTTTTTTTTACGGATTTTATAATTTAAATTCCATGAATACATGAAATTTCTCAATTTGGAATTTAATCAATAGATTGTCTTTAAAATTATAAACACATTTTCAGATTTAAATGGGACTGAGTAGTGTTTTCTATGAATTTATTAATTCTTAAATACATGAAATTTCTCATTAGACACCTATGATGAAGATTAAAATATCAAATTTAGTATTTTAATATTCTTGAGGTGAATATAAAAAAAATATTTTTTAAAGCAAAAATAAATTTCATTTTTCTAATGGCTCCTATGTCACCCATAATTATCAATTTATGCTTAGGTTTTATTTTCTTCGATGTGAATTGTTATCTATGGGACATTTTAAAAAAACCTAAATAAAAAAAGTTTGTTTTGTGAACCCCTAGAATTTAGTTTAAAAGATAAAATTTGGTAATATTTTATGGGTGTTGTAGGATGCTAACACCTTTCCTACACACAACTAACTTCCAAGCTTAAATCTTATGAATTTATGTAGACCATTTTTTTTTCTTTGGGTGATCAATCACACCTTAATATGGTTAGTGGCGACTCCAAAATTATTTACTTATTTAAATTAAATAAACCGGTAGGTCGGTCGCTCCGCGTTGCGACAGCTTGGCGATTCTGCTGGAAACATTGAGATTTGAGCCAGTACATTTTTATCTTTTATTCTTACTATGTTATAATCTGTTGGTTCATTAATCATTTGTTTTTTATTTGATTCATATGTAATATTTTGTACTATGATATTTGTATATTTTTTTCTATGTTCATGCATTTACACACACTCACAAGCCCTCTACCCGGACTACAACCTTATAGAACTAGAATTGAGGATGAAGTAGTGTTGACCTTCAAGGGTTTTCGACTTTCGTGTAGGCACATGAAAAATCCTCGCTCAGATTAATTTTTTTATTATTTCTTAAATAACATTAGAGTAAGTTTGAGGGCCTTTTCCTTCTAAGAGTTTAGATGATACCAACACAATATCTTTTTTTTTTTTTTTTTTGCATATCTTATCCAAAGGTCAAAGTGTGTAATTTTTTTTAAAAAAACAATGCTTCACATTTTTATAAAATTTGAAATCATACATATTTCCTTTTTTTTTAAAAAAAAAAGTGGGTTTAATCGTAGTATTTTCTACAATATATATATATATATATTTTTAAAAGGAAATTTTGATTTAAGTTATTATATCTTGGTTTCCTAGATATTGGATCTTTTGTTTCGTACGTACTTTATAGGAGAGTAATATTTACCTCGTAGAGGTACATGAAAACCTTTACATTTTCTAAGATTTACTAAATATTTTAAAAAAAACAATCAAGAGAGTATTGTTTACTTTTGCTATGATAACCTTATTTTTTTTTTATTCTTTTAAATTTGATTTTTGATTTCTTTTTTGATTTTTTGATTTTAGATTATTTATTTATTATTTATTATTTATTATTTATAATTTTTTAATTTTTTCTTTCTCTTTATTTTTTCCCTTATTCTTTGGTTTTCAAATTAAAGTTTTCAAATAATCAAAGAAAAACATAGCTCGTCCTACTCCAATTCACCATCCTTACAATACGCGGCAAAGAAGTCGAATCATGGAAGAACAAGGTAAAGACATGGATAAAATAAGACAAGACATTAACAATCTTGGGGAACAAGTTTAAAAAATACTTGAATTACTTTCTCCAGTAAAAGGAAAATTCGTCATAGAAACAACACAGTCAAGCAATCCAGTTCTAGACACCGATGATCCCATTTATCCCCCAGGATTTACACCACACCACATGAATATTCCACAGTCTCAAACCACTCAACACTATGTTACTATGAATCCGCTTTTTGTTGTTCCACCTCCTGTCCCAGATATAGAACAATTGGAAGGCAGGCTAAAATTCAAGACATGGGACAAAGTGAGAACACTCCGGCTAAGAAAAAAATAGATGTTTTGGAAGAAAGGTTACGAGGAATTGAAGGGACTGACGTTTATGGAAACATAGATGCAACACAGTTGTGCTTAGTGCCAGGCTTGATAATTCCAGCAAAGTTTAAAGTTCCCGAATTTGACAAATATGATGGATCATCGTGTCCAAGGAGTCATCTTATAATGTATTGTAGAAAGCTGGCATCACATACTGGTAATGATAAATTATTAATCCATTGCTTTCAGGATAGTTTGACTAGTCCAGCTACTCGATGGTATATTCAATTAGATAATGCACACATTCATGTTTTGAAGGATTTAGCTTATGCATTTCTAAAGCAATACAAACATAATATTGATATGGCTTCAGATCGTTTAGACCTGTAATAGATGGAGAAGAAGAGTTCAGAAAGCTTTAAAGAATATGCTCAACGAATGAGAAATATGGCCGCAGAGGTTCAACCACCATTAATAGACAAAGAAATAACATCCATGTTTATGAATACTTTGTGGGCGTCGTTCTATGATCGAATGATTGGTAATGCTACAACTAATTTTTCTGACATTATTGTTATTGGTGAAAGAATTGAATATGGGATAAAACATGGGAGGTTAATAGAGACTTCAACTGAGTATGAGGGATTAAAGAAAGGAACGTCACTAAGAAGAAAGAAGGTGAGGTTCACGTATTTGGTTTTCCTAATTCAGGGAACCACAAATTGATGTTTGGCCAAAGAAAACATGACCAAAATTTTTCTTCATATATAAGCAATGTTTCTCATATCCCTTATAACAACTACATACCAACTCACTCTTTCTCTGGAGCCCTAAAACTTGTTAATTCAAACTCTTCTCGACTATTTGTACAAGGTCAGGGTAGCAAGACCAATTCAGATACATGGCAATTTGATCCAATTACCATGACTTATACAAAGCTTTTACCCCAACTAATTCAAAATCAATAGTTAACTCCTATACCAATGAATCCTATACAACCTCCTTATCTAAAATGCTCGATGTGATTATCATGCCGGAGGAGCAGGACACTCAACTGAAAATTGTTTGGCTTTAAAAAGGAAGGTGCAATCTTTAATTAATGCTGGATGTTTAAGCTTTAAAAAAGCTGGTGAGAAGCCAGATGTCAACAATAATCCACTGCCTAATCATGAAAATTCAAAAGTGAACATTGTAAATTGCTTTGTTAAAAAGTGTGAAAATGAAGGTCAAACAGTTTGCATGTCCACCCGATTTCGAGCTTAACAATTGGGATGTTGTATACCTACCAAAATTTTCAAGAGATTTTCAAGAGCAATGATTAAACTTTTATTTGTCAAATTTCTTTAATTTTCTAGTGGCTCTATCCAAGGCCACAATATTTTGTTTGATTTACAACATGAATGTACTTTTTTTTTCTTATTTAATAAAATCTTTATATTTTCCTTTCATTCTTTCTAATTTCTTCTTCTCTCTGCTTTCTTTCTTGCATTTTTCAAATAAAACACAAAAGTCCAAACCTTTTCATAGACAACATTCATAAGAACGAAGATGTTAGTAATTCCAGTTTACCCTTGATACCTTAATATAGACTATGGAATCTGACAAAGAGAGTGACGATGAAGATGTAGGAGGAATATCCTCGGAACTGTTAAGATTAGTAGAAGAAGAAGATAAGGTCCTAGGTCCTCACCAAGAGCTAGTTGAAATAATTAATTTAGGTTCTCAAGAAGAATCAAAAGAGGTAAAAATTGGCACATCAATGACTAGTGAAACTCGAAAAAAAGTGATCAATTTGTTACGTGAGTACTCAGATATTTTTGCTTGAAGTTATAAGGATATGTCGAGGTTAAATACAAATATTGTAGTACATTGCGTTCCTTTGAAGCCAAATTGTTACCCAGTAAGACAAAAGTTACGTAAAATGAAGCTTGATATATTGATTAAAATTAAAGAGGAAGTACAAAAATAAATTGAAGCGGGTTTTCTCACAGTCTCTAAATATCCTGAATGGGTGGCAAACATTGTTCCAGTACCCAAAAAACATAGAAAAGTGAGAATGTGTGTGGACTATAGAGATTTAAATCGAGTAAGTCCATAAGACAGCTTTCCTTTACCTCATATCGACATGTTGGTGGATAAAACTTCAGGTTACTCAACTTTCTCCTTCATGGATTGTTTTTCAGGATATAATCAAATTAGAATGACCGAAAAAGATAGAGAAAAAACAACATTCATTACCCTTTGGAGAACATTTTGCTACAAAGTAATGCCTTTTGATTTAAAAAATGTTGGGGCAACATATCAACGAGCAATGATTACACTTTTCCATGATATGATGCATAAGAAAATAGAGGTGTATGTTGACGATATGATTGCAAAATTCAAGGCAAATGAAGATCATACAACTATACTCCAAAAATTATTTGATCGGTTGAGAAAGTATCAATTGAAATCAAATCCATCCAAATGTACATTTGGAGACACCTCGGGAGAGCTGTTGGGATTCATTGACAGTGAAGAAGGGATCAAAGTAGACTCAGATAAAGTGAAGGCTATCATGGAAATGTCATCCCCTAAAATAGAAAAAGAAGTTCGAGGTTTTCTTTAAAGATTGAACTACATATCCAAATTTATTTCGCATTTGACACCAACATGCGAATCAATATTCAAGCTTTTACGTAAAAACAATCCAAGAAAATGGAATGAGGATTGTGAAGAAGCTTTCAATAAAATTTAGCAGTATTTACAGAGCCCACCCGTATTGATACTTCCAACTCCAGGGCAACCGTTAATCCTATACTTGATAGTATTAGAAGGTTCTACGAGTGGTGTTCTAGGACCACATGACTTATTAGGGAAGAAAGAGCGCGTTATTTATTATTTGAGCAAAAAAATCACTGATTATGAGTCTAAATACTCAATGTTAGAGCGAACTTATTGTGCTTTGGTATGGACCGCTCACTGTTTGAAGCAATATATGTTATATCATACGACATGGCTTATTTCAAAAATGGATCCAATCAAATACATTTTTGAAAAACAGTCATTATCTGGAAGGATTGTAACATGGCAAGTTTTATCGTCAGAGTATGATATTGTTTATGTTACGAAAAAAGCAATAAAGGGAAGCGCACTTGCTGATCATTTAGCTGCCCAACCAGTAGCAGATTACCAACCAATGAGGGTCAATTTCCCAAATGAAAACATATTTCTACTTGAAAAGGATGCTACAGATCATGATACATGGATTATGCTTTTTTATGGTGCCTCAAATGAGTTGGGACATGAGATTGGAGTTGTACTAATTTCTCCAGAAGGAAAGGTATTTCCTTTAATGGCTAAGTTATGTTTTGAATGCACTCACAATATCGCTGAATATGAAGCCTGTATTATGGGACTTTAAGCAGCATGCGATATGAGCATTAAAAAGTTGAAAGTTTTGGGTGACTAAATGCTAGTAATACATCAAGTCAAGGAATAATGAGAAACAAGAGATGCTAAATTGGTGCCTTGTAGCCAATACATTGCAAAATTATCTCAAAACTTCTAGAAAATTTAATTTGACCATGTTCATAGGGAAGACAATCGAATGGCAGATTCATTGGCCACCCTGACAGTGATGTTTAATCTTAACCTTGAGTGTGAACTTTATCCAATCCAAATTACAAACCAAGAGGCACCAACTTATTGCATGAATATTGAAAATGATAATAAGCCATGGTAATTTGACATTAAGCAATACATAAAGTGTAGAGAATACCCATATGGAGCTTCAAAGAATGACAAGCGCACAATAAGAAGGTTGGCCATGAACTTTTTCTTAAGTGGTGAAGTTCTTTATAAAAGATACTCCTTCAATGTGTTGATGTGGAAGAAGCAAAACAAATTGTGATAGAAATTCATGAAGGAATATGTGGAACATATGCTAATGGACATATGATGGCTAGACGAATACTTAGATCTGGTTATTATTCGACAACGATGGAATCTGACCGCATAAAATATGCAAGGGAATGTAAAAAGTGTCAAATTTATATGGACAAGATCCATGCAGTAGCATCTCCCTTGCATGTCTTGTCAGCACCCTGGTTGTTTTCTTTGTGGGGAATGGATGTTATGGGACTCATTTATCCCAAAGTCTCAAATGGTCATTGTTTTATTCTTGTAGCCATTGATTACTTCATTAAATGGATAGAGGCGGCATCTTACTGCAATGTTACAAGAGGGGTGGTGCTCAAATTTATCAAGAAAGAGTTGATTTATCGTTATGGTCTCTCAGAGAGTATTATTACAGATAATGCCAAGAACCTGAATAACAAAATGATAGATGAACTTTGTGAGCAATTCAAGATCAATCACAGAAATTTGACTCCATATCGTCCTAAGATGAATGGGACAGTTAAGGCAGCCAACAAAAATATTAAAAGAATCATTGAGAAGATGACAGCAGCATATAAAGATTGGCATGAAATTTTACCATCTACACTGCATGGATATCGCACATCAGTTCGCACTTCAATTGGAGCAACACCATTTTCTTTGGTTTATGGTATGGAAGTTGTCCTACCTTTAGAAGTTGAGATACCTTCATTGAGAGTTCTCATGTAAGCTAAGTTAGATGAAGCTGAATGGATACAAGCTCGTTATGAGCAGTTGAGTTTCGTTGAAGAAAAACGTTTGATAGCATTAAGTCATGGACAACTTTACCAAAGAAGACTTATACGAGCATACAATAAAAAAGTTTACCCTTGAAGTTTTTGAGAAGGAGATTTGGTGTTAAAAAGGATACTTCCATTTCAAAAGGATCATCGAGGAAAATGGACTCCTAATTATGAAGGTCCATTCATGGTGAAAAAGGCTTTTTCAGGAGGATCTTTGCTTTTAACCAATATGGATGGCGTTGAGTTAAAAAATCCTATATATTCAGATTATGTTCAAAGATATTATGCGTGAGGCCTTTTCATAGAAAGTTTGTAGTGTTGAAAGAAGTCAGGGATATTTCTAGAAAACTTACATTTAGTTCTTAGAATGTTATTTCCATATGTATAAATTTTCTCTTACTATTCTCTCTTTGTACTCCTATTCCAAGAATCATTATTATTTCTTATCATACTTATCAAACATGTTTATTTGTCAATCCTTTCTTGCATCCTTTTTAAAATGTCATCAAATTATAATAAACATCCATTATTCATCAGTCCATTGTTCTATCTATTGTTAATTAACAAAGATTCAGTACAACTTATTGTATTTGCAAACCAAGTAAAAGCTATGATTTTCTCTTGTTAAGATTTAAGAAAATATAGGTGTTTACAAATCCAGAAAAATATCTCTATGATTGTGAGTTGCTGCAATTAGAAGTCTACATCCTAAAGGATTCATGTTTTGTGAAGTTCAAGACTAAAACAACATATGGTCTTTACAACATAGTGCAATCTTTTGTGTTTGGATTCGTTTGTTTGATATAAAGAGTGTCGAGTTTGACAGCTTAAAAAGTTATTGTGATACATGTCTTATTCTATCATATGATGACCATGCTAATCGATTGTTAATTGTTTTGGTAAAATGGAGTAGTTAAGCTATTTATTTCTTTGAAAAGCACAATATTTTTCAACTTAAATTCAACTCCATTTTAAGAAAAAGATGATTCCACTTTATCAAACGTAGTCCTAGAGCTAAGGTTAATGTTTTTTACAATTTGGTTAAATCGAGTCCAGATCTAAAGCTGAGGATGAAGCCTGTCTATCAGGTCCTTTCCTTTATTATCAAACCTACTTTTAGAGCTAAGGTTGATATTTTTTTTTAAATTTGGTTAAATCGAGCCCAGATCTGAAGCTGAGGCTAAAGTCTTTCTATCAAGTTCTTCCATTTATTTATCAAACCTAGTCCTAGAGCTAAGGTTGATGTTTTTACAAATTTGGTTAAATCGAGCGCAAATCTGAAGCTGAGATCGAAGCCTTTCTATCAGGTCATTTCCTTTGTTCATCAAACCTAGTCCTAGAGCTAAGGTTGATGTTTTTGAAATTTGGTTAAATTGAGCCCAGATCCGAAGTTGAGGCCGAAGCCTGTCTATCAAGTCCTTTCCTTTGTTTATTAAACCTAGTCTTAAAGCTAAGGTTGATGTTTGTGAAATTTGGTTAAATCGAGCCTAGATTCGAAGCTGAGACTAAAGCTTGTCTATCAGGTCATTTCTTTTATTTATCAAACCTAGTCCTAGAGTTGAGGTTGATGATTTTGAAATTTGGTTAAATCGAGCCCAAATCTGAAGCTAAGGTCGAAGCCTGTCTATCAGGTCCTTTCCTTTATTTATCAAGCCTAGTCCTAGTGCTAAGGTTGATGGTTTTTGAAATTTAGTTAAATCAAGCCCAGATATAAAGCTGAGGCCGAAGCCTGTCTATCAGATCCTTTTTTTTTTATTTATCAAACCTAGTCCTAGAGCTAAGGTTGATGTTTTTTCCTCTCTCTGTCCCTAAAAAATAAAAAATCGGCCAAATACTTTATATATTTTCTTTCTCCACCTTTAAATATTTTCAGGATGGACAAAGGGGGGCAAACTATAGATACTGTATTTTATCCTACATTTTTATTTATTAATTTTTTTATAAAAGAATTTGAATTTAATTTAATTTTTAGATTTTAGATTTTAAATATTATGTTTTAAAAAAAAACAAAAACAAAAACAAATTAAAAATAAAAAAATAGAAAAAGTTTGTTTCTTCTCCCTATTTTTTGTCAACCACCTATTTTTTTTTCTTCTTCACCACGTTCATTCAGTCATACTCTCTCACTTTCTCCCACTCTCCCACCTTCTCCCAGGTAAGTTTTTATTTAATTTAAGCCAATTTAATGATTGTTAATTCATTGCCCATTTGGGATCTGTGTTAATTCTTCATTTATTTGTTATTCACATTTGAATTATTTGGCACCCATTTTTCCTCTATTTTAATTCTTTATTTGTTGTTTACATTTGAATTATTTGGCACCCATTTTCCTTTATTTTAATTTTTCATTTGTAATTTACATTCTTGAATCTGCCTTAATTATTTGGTTCCAATTTGGCCTATTAATTTTAATTATTTGGCACCGTTTCCATTCTGTAGAATATTTTAGTATCTCATTTGACTATTGTACAATATTTTGGTATCCCATTTGGCTCCATTTTAGCTTCTCTATAATATTTAGTATCTCATTTGGCTATAATATTATTTAGTATCTCATTTGTCTGTTGTATAATATTTAGTATCTCATTTGACTGTTGTATAATATTTAGTATCTTATTTGACTGCTATATAATATTTAGTATCTCATTTGGTTGCTGTATAATATTTTAATATCCTATTTAGCTGCTGTATAATATTTTAGTATCCCATTTGGCTCCTGTATAATATTTTAGTATCTCATTTGGCTCCTGTATAATATTTTAGTATCCCATTTGACTCCTGTATAATATTTTAGTATTCCTATATAATATTTTAGTATCCCATTTGGCTCATGTATAATATTTTAGTGTCCCATCTGGCTTCTCTATAATATTTTTAGTATCTCATTTGGCTCCTGTATAATATTTTAGTATCCTTACCGTTAATTATTAATTTGAAATGTTAATTAATTAATTAGCATACTGCATCTTGCAATAATTATTTAGCATCCATTTGGCAACTGTGTTATTTATTTGTATATTGCAATAATTATTTGGCTAATGTGATATTTTTTGCATATTGCAATAATTATTTAACATCCATTTGGCTACTGTGCTATTCATTTGTATCTTGCATTAATTTAGCATGATGGCCTATTTTAATTACCCATTTGGCACTGAGCAATTAATTACTTGCATTTGCATTAATTAATTAATTAACATCCTTTTAATTATTTGACACTCATTTGACATCATGCCTTAATTAATTATGACATCATGCGTTAATTAATTACCCAATTACCCTGGCTGGCCTACTTTGATTAATTATTTTGCATCATTATTTTGCATTCTTGCATGTGTCCCATTTATTTTTTGTATTTATTTTATATATCTCACTATATTATTTTATCTCAAACTTTTTGTATTATTTTATCTCACCATATTACCTTATTTATTTCACAAGTTAGCATTGTTTTGTCATTATTATTATTTATTTATTTTTCAATTTGAAATAAAAATCTAAATTAGAGAAAATGTATTGTTTTTTTTATGGATTTTATAATTTAAATTCCATGAATACATGAAATTTCTCAATTTGGAATTTAATCAATAGATTGTCTTTAAAATTATAAACACATTTTTATATTTAAATTGGGACTGAGTAGTGTTTTCTATGAATTTATTAATTCTCAGATACGTGAAATTTCTCATTAGACACCTATGATGGAGATTAAAATATCAAAGTTTGGTATTTTAATATTCTTAAGGTGAATATAAAAAAAATATCTTTTAAAGCAAAAATAAATTTCATTTTTCTAATGGCTTTTATGCCACCCATAATTATCAATCCATGCTTAGGTTTTATTTTCTTCGATGTGAATTGATATCCATGGGACATTTAAAAAAAACCTAAATAAAAAAAACTTTGTTTTTTGGATCCCTATAATTTAGTTTAAAAGATAAAATTTGGTAACTATTTTATGGGTGTTGTAGGGTGCTAACACCTTCTCTACACAAAATTGACTCCCGAATTTAAATCTCATAAATTTACGTAGACCATTTTCTTTTTTGGGTGACCAATCACACCTTAATATGGTTGGTGGCAACTCCAAAATTATTTACTTATTTAAATTAAATAAATGGGGAGGTCTATCGGTCCGCATCGTGATGACGTCGCGATATGTATGATATTTACAATTGAGAATGCTCAAAGACTACTTGTTGAGATGATCATAATTGATGAGTTGTCTTTTAGATTTGTGGAGAATGAGAGATTTAGGAGGTTTGAGAAAAGGACGTTGGAGTTAATAGAACCAAGATTTGTTATTTCTTCTCGAACTATATTTGTTAGAGATATTGTTGGAATATATGCTAACTTGGTTGAACAGTTGAGAGATATTAATTATATGATTTTGACTGCACGCTTTGTTGATAGAAATTGGAAGCTTCATAAGAGAATAATTAATTTCTTTTAGATTAAACATCATAAAATGGAGACAAAAAGAAGAAAGGTAGAAAAATGTTTGAAACAGTGAGGTATTGATAGGATTTTGACATTAACTGTTAATAATGCATCACTAAATGATATAGCTATTGCTTTTCTAAGGAAACGTTTCAAACATGAGTTTTTGTCGGATAGAAATTTCCTGCATGTTGGGTGTTGTGCATATATATTGAATTTGATTGTGTGTGATGATCCGAAAGATGTGAATGATACATTGATTCGAATTCGAAATGTCGTTAGGTTTATTAGATCTGCTTCTGCTAGACTTGCTAAATTTAAGAAGTGCATTGAGGAGGTGAACATATCTAGTAACCGTATGTTGCATCACGATGTTCAAACTAGATGGACTTCCATATACTTAATGCTTGATGCATGTTGCAACTGAAAAGTTTAAAAAGACATTTGAGAGGTTAGAAGCCTATGACATAGCTTACATGAGTGACGAGAGTAAACTAACTTCCAGAGATTGGAAAATTACATGAATACTTACCAAATTCTTGTTTGTATCTTATGAAGTAATTGTTAGACTTTCAATGTCTCTTTATGTTACTTCCAACACGATTTTTCATGAGATTATTATTGTTCAAAATTTCATAAAAAATGTATACAAGTGTAGATGATCCTAATAATAAGTTATTGCATGATATGGCTTTGAAAATGCAAGAGGAGTTCGATAAGTATTTGAAAAAGAGCACAAAAACAATTTTTTTTTAGTCTATTTTGAGAAAATTGTTTGGTAAATATTCTTTGAACTATCAACCATGGTTCATTTCAAGCTTGATTGTATCATCTCAAGTGTTTAAAGATTCTGCGAGTATCCATTTTGAAGATATGGATGAAGAAGATATCCTAAGTGTGGATACAAAAGTTGGTATTTACTTATTAGAGCATCATATTGCACGAAAAGAGAACTTTGATGTCTTAGAGTGGTGAAAATAAAGTTCTTCAAGATATAAGATTTTTGGTTAAATCACATGAGATACTTTAGCAATTTTAATACCCATACTTGCTTATGAGTTTGCATTTAGTACTCGTGAGAGAGTGATTGATCTATTTCGTTCCATGTTAGCTCCAACCACAGTTGAGGCAATTGTATGTGCATAAAATTGGCTACGTTCAAAATCAATTAATATTGAATCTGTTGATCTGAAAAAATACTTGGTGGATTTTGCAACTATTAAACAAGGTTCGTATCTTTAAAGCGTTCTTTCTAATTTGTATACTTCAAATATATTGATTATTTAGTTAATATGTTGACAAGATTCTTTTTAGACTTCAAAGTGAGTATAAAGGCAAAAATCAAGAAGAATAATGAGAAGGAAAGGAACGAGAACATGAATGAGAAGCTGGCTTGACGAAGTTATAAAAAATTGAATTTTGAAACTTTTATATTTGTAGGATTTGTATTTATTTTAGGTGGACCTTGGAAGTTCAATGTTTGGAGAACTTGTATATTTGGAAGTTTAATGTTTGTAGGACTTGTCTAAATTTTGGTGGATTTTGGGATCATTTTCAAGTTTGTGGTTGAATTGAGCCAGTATTTTTATTAGTAATTTAGACTAATGATACCAAAAAAGGACTAATTTTAATTGTTATTATTAAATTTTAGATATTTTATATATATATTTTTTTAATTTCAAAATTAACCATCAAAGATATAATTTTATGTTTAAAGTTTTAGATTTATGATATTAGTTTAGAAAATATAAAAAAGCATTTTAAAAAGAACTTGAAATTGAACCAAACCCAAATCGTATATGCAGTTCGTTTTTGGTTCGATTAGAATCAGATACTTGGTTCGATTCAATTTTAGGGAGAAATTTAAAATTTTGTGGTTCAATTTGGTTTTAGTTCCAAACCGAACTGAACCAAATCTTGAACACTCCCAGTTAGAGGGAGACTCCTTCCACTTCTAAGGGTTATGACACTAACATTGGCGTGCTTCGGTTAGGTGGGAAATTTACCTTTATTTTTTAATTTTTTTATAAACAACGCCAATTATGTTACTTAGGTTCCAAGACTATTGAATTCAGTCCTCATTTTGTGTTGCAAAGACTTATTTTTTAAAAGAATTTGATAGAATCTTTTTTTAATTGACATATCTTCTGTTGAGATTTAAGAGAGTTCTTAGCTAAAGTCTTAACAATATTTTCAAAAAAAATACTTGAAGAAGAAGAATAGGAAAGCTTTGATTTTTGTTGTCCTTTATTTTCTCATCTTAAGTGTGGATGGTTTCTCCATCTGGCGTTGTAGATGTTACTATATAGATCATAATTCCTATTGAAGCCTCCTACTGCATTGAACTCCTTTATGACTTCAGGGCATTTTTCTGACAAGTGACCAAGTGCTCACAAACTCCATAAGCCATGACTTGTTGACTTGCTCTCTTCGCCATCACAAGAGAAGTCAAATTAGATAACTAAGATCTAACTTCTTTTACCTCTTTTGAAAACAAAAAAATCCATGTCAGTTGCTTTATTGTTGGAAATGTAATAGGCCCTCAGAATACAAATCAAGAAACAAGAGAAGAAGATTGTTCTCTTATTCACACAATT
>JBBPDI010000002.1:12730342-12746042 GCA_037974545.1 Cucumis variabilis
AGGGATCTACTGAAAGTGCTCGTTATTAGATACAATAAACATAACTAAAGACAGTTGAGAGGGATTATACTGAAAATACTCGTTATTACGAACCTGAAGTGTCGCCCATTGAAGATGAACTGCCTACGTTATTTAACACGTCTAAATTAAGGAAATAGTCTTCCTCATGCGCATCACTCAGAAATTTAAACATAATTTATGCATACATAAAAATCAACAAACGTTAAACAAATGTGAGTATCACAACATAATTAATGTATAGAAAAATGGCTAAATGTGTATATGTAAAAAAAACATTATTATTAATTATCGCTTGACCCGTTTTGATGTGATGATGATTGTTCATCATCTTTATCATTTATGAAGTTGTTCACGACATGACATACATTTGGTCTTTCCACTTTTGTAGAACCAACTTCAGTTTTACACAGAGTGTCATACTCAATGACGTGTTCGTTCACACGAAGTCTGATGATGATTTTCAGTACATTAAGTTGATCATTATCGCTATCTTCCACTTTTGGCACGTTTCATACATATTTATTCTGCACCACTTGAATAATTTTCCAATTGGTACCATTTTTAGGGTCCTTCAGATAGAACACATAATGTGCCTAGATTGTGAGAATCACATGTTCCTCAACGAACTAAAAACAGGATGAGTTTATTGATTTATGGCCTAGTTCCTCGTGCATCCTATGATTTTTATTTTTGTTTGTGTCAAATCATCGACACTTGAATAGTCAAGCATGTCGTCCAAATAGATATTGAACGTGCAACACTTCATCCAAAACACCGTAGAAATTGTCGTTGGCACTGTCTCCACTATCTTCACCGACTACCATGACTCGATTTTTTGTGTTGTGCATCAAAAATCACGCTTTAATGTGTGAACTCGTACACCACCGATAATGCATCCATTGTAAAAGCAAGATCAAGTGAATGTCCCATTACAAGTGAAAATAAATCTTGAGAAATATTTGAATTCTCACGCATTTCTACCATAACCTAAAATCTGTGTACCATGAAGTACTTATATGTATAATATATATATAAATTATAGCATATTGTACGAACGCTTGAAGTCATTTACTTTGAATACCTGAGCTTTGAACCAATCAACAAATATATGCAAGGTTGTTAGGGCACGATAACCATACAACCTCAAAAGTGACACAAAGTGGTTTCTTCATAGATAAACAAAGCTTATTTAACTACACGGTCGTCTAATGGATCGTGTCGAGTTATTCAGAGAAACGCACGCCAGTAGTAGTGGCGAGTTCATTTCACCAGCAACAGTAGACACTTTTGTAACTTTAAGAAGACTTTATGTTTTGTTATACTTTCAATTCTGTTCTTAAGTCTGATCATCTCTCAAACTTACAAGCTTCTATTGTGCAGAAGCAAATGGTAGAATTTAAGTCTCAACCTGTCCCAGAGGGTTCTCAACCACTAACTGAGGACGAGATATACAAGATAGTTTTTTGGGTAGATGATCAGGCTACTCAAAAAGTCTTGGTTGGGGTCTAAAACCCAAATCTAGGACAGTCGTTTGATCTTCTTCCCCCAATATGTATGACTACCAGACACACATAGCAACAGTTAGCGAACTAAAGGTAAGCCTTGAAAATGCTAACTGAATGATAAAAAATGACGCTTGATGGAGTATGAGCGAGATCGACAAATGACGAACCATATATGATATTCTAACTATACTTTTATGTCATTTGTAGGTTTGACATCTGTAACTACAACGTACTAGAGCATTAGCTTTCAGATTTTTTTTAAAAAAATCTATTTATTTTGAATTATGTAATTTTTTTTTTGTATTGAACATATTTCATGTATCATTTTGTAATAACTGAAGATATTTTTATTTTAATCATTTTACTGCAAATTTTACTATGTCGGGTCTTAGCTAAAATAAATAATAAAAATAATAACAAAAGATTTAATAATAAAATAAAATATAAATAAATAAATGATAAATAAATAAAATAAATAATAAAAAAAGATTTAAAGTCTTCCCTAACGTCATGTAACGAAAGCCTTCTATGACGTGCTGACACGTGCACCGAGGAAATCTTTCCCATCGTTGACGTGATCTGCATCGGAGAAAGTATCCTTGACGGGCTTTCCTTGACGTACTTGCTGACGTCGTCCTTGATGTCGCAATAACCTTCTCTGACGTTGGTGAGGGTTTTCGACGACGTGTTGCTGCGGCGAGGAAAATCTTATTTCTTGTAGTGCTTCCTTGCATAGTTTGATTGCTTGGTTGCCAACTAACCTCTCAATGCCTTGCTTGGATGCCTAGCGACTTCTTAAACGCTTAGCCTTACTTACAAGCCTTTCAAATGCATAGCTCTTGGCCGCAAGCTTGCTAACCTCTCAAAGCCTTCTTGCCTAGCACACTTCTCGACGAATGACACCCATTTGAAGGCTCTTCTCGCCTAGCCACAAGCCACAAATAACTTCCAAATGCATGATAACCTCTAAATTCATTTCGCCAAGCCATCCCAAAATGCCTAGCAAGCTTCAACGCCTAATATCTTAACACCACACCTTGTCCTTGGAGGTTTTTCATGCCCATATGCCTCTTCTCACCTAGACCATTTTCTATGCCAACACTTAGCCAAATAATCTCTTAAAACAAGTCCCTTGTCTAGTGACACTCCTGTGGAGGTTCTTTTCTCCTTGGCTGCCCATATCATGTCCAAACGCCCATCCTTAGAGGTTCTCAAATCTTACTTTGCCGCCCATGACATTCGCTTAGAGGTTCTTTTGGCCTTCCTTGCTGTCCACGCTAACCTCTAAAGACAACATCACTTCTTTTAGACACTTGGCCAAAATTCTCCAAATTTTCTTTTTTTTCTTAAACTCAAACCTAAGTTCTTAAGTTTCCAAGTATTTTATTCTTTTTTTCTATAAATTCCATTTTCTTTTTATCCTTAACTAAGTTAAATAAGTACCAAAGATTTAAGAAATTTTGGATTTCACAAGAGGACTAAAAAAATATTTGTGAAAAGTGATAATGACATTTTTTAGAGTTATGTAAAGCTTTTTTTGTAGTAATGCTCCACTGTTATTTCATATAACTTGAGCAATATTGTGGTCGACATACAAGTGGATCCAATTCAGTTATAACCTAACATGAATATAGTATATGGATAAAGTTGGGTGTCATTATCCTGGTAAAAGGCGAACCATTCAGTAAATGTGCAAAAGTTGTAAGTGTTACAAACGATTTGATAAAAAATTTCATGTGGAGACATGTGAGTGAAGATATATTATGTAATAAGATTCTATGAGACCCACCTGTGAAATATGTAGTCTCTCGTTATAATACCGTTCACTGAATAGATATATATTTCAAATGATAACAAACTAACTCAATATGAATCCTGAAAGAAGTTATGAACTTCTACTAATAAGGGTTGTTCCTTGATTTGTATGAGTGAGAGTGGTCTTAGTTGTCGTCTCAAGATCCCTGCTACCATCTTGGGAATAATACTGAGTGAAGATCTACGAACATAGTATCACAAGAAGAAATAACTCATTCTCACTTTTTATGAAAGTAAATAGAATGTTCTCTTAAGTGCTGATTCTGAAACTTGAATGATGATGTCTCGTCCCTCATTGGCCTAAGATATATAGCCTTTGATTATGGTAGGACCAAAAGTAAATTGTTCATTAAAGGATCAATGGTACTCAATGAGCAAGAAGTAACTATAAGGGTAAAATGATGATTTGACCTAACTATAGTTACGAATAACCTATGAATGATTGACTTACAAAACATACTTAAATCAACAAACTTAAAAATATTATGCAATTTTCAAGGATGCAACCTTCTCATTCATTTTCTCAATTTAGCCTTAATGCTTGAAATTTGGGGAAAGAAAACTTAAAACGTAAGTCAAAAGACTTAGTGAGGTTTTAAGGAAACCCTTTTGGAAACACTTTACATAACATAAAACATTTTAGTTCTACATAGGCTCATTGTCTCTTTTCACAAATACATCACACTGCATAAACATTCATTAGAATCAATGTCATTTTATCAAGAAAACTGACACCATTCCTTACGCTAAGACTTATCATCCTCGCGTTTAGACTACTGTAAACGTCATCCAAGAATATCTTGGCTTCTTTCTCGTTGCTTAGGCCGAAGCCCAAACACATCTTTTATGCATTGTCCCACCTCATTACACCATGCATGCCTTCTCTACATGCTTCCTTTACTCTTTATGTACACAACAATTAGCTCAAAGATAAGAACAAAACTACACTATTTCACATGAGAAAATGAACACTTAGTTAATAGTGTAGTATAGGTTGTTATGAGAGTTACTAATAGAAGGAACGACTATAGGAGCACATAATAGAATAAAGAACACAAAAACTTTGGTAATCTAGTTCGATGACACAACATCTACATCTGAGGATAGAAGTCTATATATTTTATTTTATCATTTCCTTTTCTTTTTATTTCCTTTATTTTTTCCTTTCTTCCTTCTTTCCTTTTTTTTTTTTCTACTGTTTCTATTTTTCTTTTTCTCTTTTCTTTATTTTAACTTATTTTCCTCACAAACATAATGATTATTATCATGTAATCTTAAATTCATTTTACAATTTGCATTGAATTTATCTCAACAATATTATCATGTTATTTTATATTACTTAATTAATTTATTTTTTACATCATACTTATCTTTACATTTTATCTTCTTAAAAAACTCCGACGATTGAATTAGCAATATCTGGGAGTCTGTTATTTCTTAATTCTTGAGGTGAGGGAAGCGGTTATTTGGGAGTCCAAGATCGATTCCTAATATATTTTTTAAAAAATAAAATCTTATCTTACTTGTTTAGTTTATTATGTAATATATTTGATTCTATATTGTGCATTAGTTTCCATTTAACCTAATTTGAAATCTTTCTTAAACTGCCTTTTTAACCATTTAGATTTTTTTTTTGCTTTAAATCCTTTTTTTATTTAAAATATAAACCTATATTTCATAAAGTTTCCTAATTAACTCTTTTTTTTTAATAACTCACATCTATTTCGCTAAAAAATCCAACGATAAAATCTAGAACTTTTTAGGGGTATGTTATTTCTAGATTCTCGGGACGAGGGATCAATATCTTTGGGAGTCCAAGATTTGATCCCAAGAAAAAATGAATTTAATCAATGTTTTAAAAAAAAATCTTTATTCGAATATAGATTTTGAGAAATTGTAACAATTTCTCATTTTCTTAAGGTGAGGAATTTTCCTCAATATCTCTAATTAATGAAATATTATTCAACTTATTTTATGGAATCATTGCTTCAAATATTGGAGTCATGAGCAAGGAAATAATATATATAAAAAAATTTCTAAATGAATTTTATTCAACACTTTAAATTTGGTCACCGTTTTATAAACGGGTGATACAGGGTGCTAATACCTTTTCTATACATAAACGACTCTCAAATTCAACTTTATTTTTCGTAGACCACTTTCTCAAAAAAATTATTTACTTTATTTTGTTGTCCAATCACACCTTAAAAAATATTGGTGGCGACTCCCTATTTTCTTTTAAAAACCAACAATTTTGAGAATGTCGATCGCTTTGCGTCTTCTCGAGCACGTGGCGACACGTGCAAAACTGCACATTAATGCCCACTGCGTGTCCTTGTTCGTGTGGTACTGTGTGTCACGGTCATACTTATCCAAGACGTGTTTGCCTATGATCATATGTTTCGAATACCCCTAATTTATCTTGTCTTTACGTTTTCTACACAGTTTAGCTAGTTGCTTTCAATTTTAGGTCGATATGCTTGGGAGTGACGTTTTGGCATTTTCATATGCTAGCCTGGCAGAACTGAAAATGTTCAAAATGTACTATAGGGGAGGCATACCAGTTGAATCCCTACCCAAGCATTAATTGTACTCTTTGCAAACACCCTTTTTCCTTGCAACTGTCAATCTTTAATATTTATTCTAATGTCGATTTCAATGTGTTTAATTCTTTCTCACGTTTTATAAATAAATTTTCCAAGAACGGGAAGGAAGGTTACATCGTGCATCGACTTTGTCCGTGACTTTCGGATTTTGATCGACTGACTTATTCATCGAGATAGAACAAGTGTTGCACAATTGTCCGTCTTTGGTTGAAACGCTACGATTGTGAAAAGTGGTATCATAGCCAAATTGGTTGAGTGACAGTTGAGACGGAGGGATGTCGACAATAGATGGGGAAGACCTATAACGAAGGATTGGTGGAAATCGAAGAGCATATGCTCTATCTGGTAGAAGTTTCTGATTCCATCAGCTCCTTGGATGTGGTGTCCGGTCGTCTGGATGTGTTACCTATACAAGAGTTGTTGGCTAGAGTCGACACTCTAGAGTCGCGAGTTATGAGAACTGGAAACATCACCTATGAGCGTGGAGACTGTTCGTTGGGCTCTACTGTCCAGATGGAGGAACGAGTTATTGAGCTAGATAACTCTTAGAAGATTATGATGGAAATATCAATGTTATGACAGAGGATTTTCGAGCCACCCTAGATGTCCTTAGAAATGAAATCGCATAGATAAACATGAAGGTAACCTTACGATGCGAGCTATAACAAACCAAGCTCCGACTGGAGGAGAAATTTCAGTTAGCAAGATGAAAATCCCCGAACCCAAGCTCTTCTATGGGGCAAGAGATGCAAAGGCATTATAAAATTTCATCTTTGATATCGAACAATACTTCAAAGCAACGAACACCATTACAAAGGAAGCCAAAGTGACATTGGCAACCATGCATCTGTCGATAGATGCGAAGTTGTGGTGGAGGTCCCGATATGTTGATATCCAGGAGGGACGTTGAACGATAAATACCTGGGACGATTTGTAGGAGGAACTTCGTTTGTAGTTTTTCTCCGAGAATGATGACATTTTGGTTCGATGGAAACTGCGTGAATTAAAATACACTGACACCATTCGAAAGTATGTGAGACAATTTGCGGGGTTAATGTTAGACATATGTGACATGACAGAAAAAGACAAAATATTCTATTTTGTTGAAGGGCTAAAATCGTTGGCAAATATGAAGCTGTATGAACAGAGAGTTCAGAACCTCCAGTCCGCCTATGTAGCAGTCGGATGTTTGTTCGATATGTCTAGTGACCCTCAAGATACGAGACGTCACCAAAGTTCTTCACCTAGAAGAAATAGAAATGGGTCACCAAATTTTCCTGAAGCTGTTAGTGGGAATAAAAGTCTCGGTAGAGATCGCAACCTTCCCGATCCAACATAGAGAATGCATGACAAAGACATAATAGTCCGAACACATCAAATCACTCTTTCAGTTGCTACCTAAGTGGCGAACCACATCGAGTTAAGGAATGTCCGAAAAGGCAGACTTCGATGCCTTCCAGGCCGCTTCAGACGCAGACTCATATGACAAGTTGAGTCAACCACAGAAAGAAGTGAAGCAAGTGGAGGAATTTCATAATGTTAGAGTGGGGGGCCATAAGATTCTTGTCATCTCTCGAGAAGAAAGTGAGGGAGACGAGTAAAAGTACGAAAGGGGGTCTAATATATGTTGACACCTGGATCAACCGAAAACATGCAAAAAGCACTATGGTTGAGTCGGGTGCAACCCATAACTTCATAACGGTGGCAGAAGCCAGACGACTGAACTTTCATTGGAAGAGGAATACAGGAAAAATGAAGGTCGTGAATTCTACAACTTTACCCCATCATCGGATTAGTGAAATGAGTAGTGACACAGCTGGAAGCATGGAGCGGTCCTGTTGACTTTGTGGTTGTAGGCATGGTTACTTTGATGTAAAGCTCGAAATGGAATTCCTCATCGAACATCAAGTGATCATGATGCCTGCAGCTAAGTGTTTGGTGATCACGGGGTCCACTCCCATCGTTGTGCAGACTGACCTATGCCAACCCAAAGGTTTGAGAATGATCGCAACCATGCAAGTGAGAGAAGGTCGTGTTCGAGGTGAAACAGTGTTCAAGGACATCCTGCGTGAGCCTATCGATGGCCAAGGGAAATAGTTCGAGAAGACACATGATATGTCATAGAGGAATCTTGCGGGGGGATGCTTGATAGCTTGCCCATGTTAGAATCGCCTACGAATAATGTTTGTCGTGAGGCGTTGTCGGAGTTAGCTAAACTTCGGATACAGTCAAAAGGATTGAGAGCAGGATTCGTTAAACCTGCAAAAGCTGTGTATGAAGCTCAAGTCTTTTTAGGGAAAGAAGAGAAGAGACAGTTGTGCATCGACAATCGTGTTTTAAAGCAAGCCTCGAGAAAAGGGCCAACTCTTGGGTCCGTGGGTGTGACCCAACTTACTGAAGCTTATGCTGATGCATTTGATTATGCTTTGGGCAATATCCTCGTGCAGAATGAACAACCTATCGCATCTGGGAGTCAGAAACTGAGTACCACAGAAAGGAGTTCTGCGATGTTTCAAGAAGAAATGCTTGCCATGATACCCAATCGGAGGGATGGGAAACAGTATTCCCAGGGAACTACTGATGTCAGGAAGACGAATGACAATGTTACCAGCCACTTCAGTACTCAGTCGGATCTGACCTCGAGTCAAGCAAGGGCATAGAGAGACATGCTTGAACTTGATTTTAGGTCAGAACAAAAGAAGGAAGCGAATGATCGGATAGCTGGTGCCCTTAGTCAGAGGAACAACCGTGTGATTTCGTACATGTTGGCTTGTATTCAGGCATGTCAAGTTGATGGCCCAATGTGAGACACGTCGAAGGAGTCCATGCAGAAACACTCTGTCGCGCAAAATGGCATGAGTTTCGTGAAGGTCGTAAGCTAGTAAAATAATGAGGTTCAATTGTTGAAGGTAACCCAACATTGTGTTACAGTTGTGATGAATTCGTCAACTGCTAGAAGCTCAGTAGAGAGTGTTGGTGGCGGACAACCTGTACTGTCGCGCCTTGTTGATTCCTCTTATGTCGGAAAGAGTCCTCAGACTCGCAAAATTACCAAGAGATGGAAGCAGAAATTAAGCATCGCTCGGGTCAATTTAGATAAAGTCTCAAAGCTGCCAAAAGGATAGACAAATAAGAAGCATCACCCTTGGACTTTCGTGTAGAAGATCAGGTCATCGTCACACGACGACCTGAACGAACTCGGTTTGACGATACAGAGATCACTCCCTCGTAAGAGGATACAAGGGACGAGCAAAAACGAGAGGAGTCCTTGCTGAGAGAGCAAGGAGAAGAAGAAGACCCATGAGGAGGATACACAGGTTCATGAAAAAAGCGAAAGAACCTCCCCGTGGAAGAAACAAGTGGAAGACGTACCAATGACCGTGAAGTGTGAAAGCAGAAGATCGAAGGATTCCAGCTTTGCCAATCGACGGGAACGTCAACTATTTAAGTGGGTGAGTTTGTCATGGTCATACTTGTCTAAGGCGTGTTTGCCTATGGGCGTATGTTCCGAATATCCTCAATTTATCTTGTCTTTACGTTTTGTACATAGTTAGCTAGTTGCTTTCAATTCTAGGTCGATATACTTGGGAGTGACGTTTAGGCATTTTCATATGCAAGCCTGACAGAATTGAAAATGTTTAAAATGTACTATAGGGGAGGCATACCAGTTGAATCCCCGCCCAAGCATTAACTGTACTCTTTCCAAGCACCCTTTTTCCTTGTAACTGTCAGTCTTTAATGCTTATTCTAATGTTGATTTCAATGTATTTAATTCTTTCTCACATTTTATAAACAAATTTCCCAAGAACGCGAAGGAAGGTTACATCATACGTCGACTTTGTCCGCGACTTTCAGATTTTGATCGGCTGACTTGTTCATCGAGGTAGAACAAGTGCCGCACAATCATCCGTCTCGAGGTTGAAAAACTATGATTGTGACACTGTGCGCCTAGCTTACCGCCTACTAACCTTCCTTTGCAAGTCATACGCGCAGCCTGAGTACATGTCTTGCTGCTCAACTGTGCCATGGCCTTGCCGCAAACCTCAAAACAACACAAAATAACCTCTATGACCAAAACGCCAAGTCGATCTTGCCTAGCATGCACAACATTGACTTACAAACCACAACTTCAATTTTCGTTCAAAATACATGACTCGACTTGAAAAACCATAACGTAAAATCCATAACTCTTTTAACAAAACTTCCTTTTATAAAGTTGCTCTAAAATGAGTTAACTTTCTTACCTCAAAATTTCAGAATCAAAATCCAAAGGACGATTCCCGTTTCTACCATTCCTAGCTAAGTGCCCAGACTTATTATAGTTATAACAAACAATTTATACCATATTTCTAGACTGAGGTTTATGCAAGTTGCTCTGTTTGTTGGATCCATATTTTATCTTGCTCCCTTTCGACTACAGATCCCGTTTCAGAATTGCGGTAGTCTTATCTTTCGAGGAATCATGTTCACTCTTCCTTTGGATCATGCTTTCTCGTCTCCTCCTTTATTCTATCATCAATCATTTGATATCGCAGGTATATCGGCTTACCGCGTACTTCTTTGATCCCGCTTCCTTAGTATCATACTTCTTGTGTAACACGTCTCATACTTCTTTCGTAGTAGACATGGTACTATAATAGTCATACAACTCATCAGTAAGTTCATTAAAAATTAAATTCGGACTTTTGGTTTCTCTGCAACAACCTTCTTCAACGTGTGGTTTCTCTGTAGTACAAGCGGCAACAACCTTCTTCAACGTAGGAAAAACAACTTTTGCTTCCATCTCTTAGAGTTCGCTCCTTCAAAAGGAAAAAGACGTGTATGGATATTTTTGTCTATCCATATATGTGAAAGTATGGGCATATCTATATTTGTCTATCCCCCTCCCTTTCAAAACTTGGGTGTCATTGGGCCCAAACCTATGTATGGATCTAAGAGTATGTAAAGAGACTTCCAAGTTATTATCTAAGTAATGTGGGAATGCAAGTTTGATAAAATAATAATAAATATTTTCTTTATCAAATTTTTCATTCAACAAAAAGATGGAAGAATTTGCATGTGTGTTTTATTGGGTTGGAGTTGGATCATTCAGGTTTGACCTTCCCTCAAAGATGTTGGTTGATGTGGAAAGATGATTTTTAAGACTGTTCTTCAACTCACTAGTCATGGGGCTTTAGGTGTTGTAGTTTGTATTGATTATTTTTGATGAAGGGTAGAACACGTGGGGAAAAAGTTCAGTTTTTTGTTTTTCCTTTCAAAATTTAAAGCAACTTTTGTAAGGGTTTATGTGGAAAATGAAGAGTTTTGGAACATTTTCATAGTCTCATTAAGGTCTTAAACATTAATCTCCACGCTCATTGATTTCAAATTCATCTCCAGAACTCCTTTACCTTGTAGCATTACTCTCAATTGATCCAATACAATGTAGATCTCTTGAGCTTTTCGATGCAACCTCCCACCACCAGCTATGAACTCATGAACTTCATCATGAACTTCAATCAAACTGCCCCCTGGTTCTTTCTCCACCTTCTTCATCCTCATTGCAACCCCTTTTTCCATTGCTCCCATAAAGTTGTTCCCCCAAGCATGGATATTCGCCATTAGAACATAACCCATGGTTTCTTCTGGATTCAATTCATTAACTTTCTCCGCTGCTCTCTTTGCCATTTCTGTGTTCCCATAGATTCTACAAGCTGAAAGCAAACACCCTCATATGATTGCATCTCCCTCAATCGGCATGGTTTTTATGAACTGCTCTGCTTCTTCAAGAAACCCAGGTCGGCTGACCATGTCCACCATTAAACTGTAGTGTTTTATTGATGGTTCATTTCTGTATGTGTTTTTCATCCGTGAAAAAAATCCCATGCCTTCATCCACCATTGCACCGTGATTTCAAGCTGTTAATACAGCCACAAAGCTAATAGAATCTGGTTTAAGACTTGAAGATTCTAGCATTTTGAATAGCAAAATTGCATCCTTTTCACAGCCATTCACTGCCAGTCCAAAGATCATTGAGTTCCAACTGGATAATCCTCTGTTGGGTATTTTCTCAAACACTTGGAGGGCATTCCCTTTGCTACCAAATTTGCAGTATATATCTATGATTGTTGTAACTATAATGGCAACTCATGAATCCGTTCCCCTTATTTGCGCGCTCCAATTTGAGCTGAAGCATTTAACAAACTCACCATAGTAAACTCACTAGGCTGGATTCTCTCTTCTTGCATTTTGATGAACAGCTTTAGAGCTTCTTTGAACACGCCATTTCTAACATACCCAACAATCATAGAATTCCAAGAGATTGGATTTTTAACAGGCATTTTATCGAACAGCTTCCTCGACTCATCAATTTCTCCACATTTAGCCAAACCTAGAATAATGGAATTCCAGGAAACGACATCAAATTCCATTTCTTGGTTAAATATTTGATGTGCTTCAATCAAAAACCCACCAGTAGCATACATGTACAAAATGTGATTCTGATAAAAGGGTCAAACTGAAGGCCTAATTTTATTATCCTCCCATGAAGCTGAGCTCCATCGTGGGGAAGTTCAAGTTGAGAATAAGCTTTGAAAATTGATGGGTAAGTCAATCTCTGTGGTTCTACTTGTGACGAAACCAACATGTCGATGAAAAGAGAGAGCAATTTGAGGGTTTGAGCTTTGAGAAAAGCCTCTTATTACTGTATTCCAAGAAAAGAGATTAGGGCTTTGCATTTGCCGAAATACCAAATATGCGTAATCCATATTACCCAACGGAGAGGCCCGAAAGGCTAAAATTCGGCTAGCAGCAAAAGAGTCTATGGCCTGACCGGACTTTATCAGGTGGGGATGAAATTTTTGCAAGTCTCTCATGGTGGTGCAATACTTATCCACCATTGAAAGGTAAGGTTTGTTGGAAACGATCAATTTTGATGTTGAAATTGGTGAAAGTGAAGGGAGCCCACAAAAACTTGCTAACATGTTTCACTTCCGATTCTCTGGTTTCAGTTTTTTCTTCACAAAACTTACAAAATGGCTAAAAAAGGTGTAGAACTTTTCGGTGGTATGGCCATGGCAGAAACTCAGTCACCCAATTCCAATCTAAGGCAGGGCCACTATCCGCCCAAAAAGAGGAGTCATTATACACATGGGCCATAGGTATTGTTTCTTTCTAATCCAACTATAGTGCAAACGGCAGGCCTAGGATTCACTTTTAGCCTTCCACTCTATAATCATTTTCAACTTCATTTTTTTTGTTTCGAAACTTTTGGCCTGGACTGGATGTGAATTGAGGACTTCCATTCAAAAAGTGCAGTACTTTTTCTATTTGGGTTCTCTTCAGAATATTCTACCTTGTTAGATATTAAAAATATTGCTGTCCTTAAGAACTTTGAGTAGTTAATGTTTGATATTTGGGCTATTTTGAGTTTATCAAAGACTATAATTCATATATCAAAGAGTACTGTTTATAAATTTATGTATAAACATAGCATATGAACAATCTTGTCCGGATTGATGATCTAACTGAATTTCCTTCAACTAGCTTGGACTTGTATATTTGAGAAGGGATATATAAGTCAACAAGATTCAGTGGTGACTCTGACCCATTATCCTCCAAATTAGGATTGCAAATTCATCAATTGTGACGGTGGTTAGTCAAGATTGTGGGATCAGAAGTAAATGATTAGGCTGGAAAAAGTGAACCAGTTTTAATACATCAATGCCGGAGTGGCCAGAAAAAAAAAAGGGAAAAAAGTAAACATATCATAACCATCATTACATCAAAGATCATCAGTAATCAGCCCACATTAAAGAACTAAATTTCAATCCTATCTTTCTTTTTGTTAAACGTTCTCAGGCTTCCCCCCGTTTCCCTCTCTTTTCCTTCCTCTGTTTCTCATTTGCTCACACCACCCTACGCCCTATGTCTACTTTCTCTCTCTCCACCCAAACATAAAAGGAGCTCTTGTACTTTGGAAATGGATATTGTACAGGACAAGAAGTGTAAAGTCTTCAACTTTTCAACATGGTAATGATGCACTCCACAATATTTTCTCCAACTCTTTATATTTAAACCAGAAAGAAAGCAGGCATCTCTGGTAACTAAGGAACTATCATCTAAAAGTGGGAGGATGAGGAACAGCCTGCTCATTGGAGGAAGAACAGGAGGATTGACCCATGAATGGGTTATACAGAGCTTAGTATTCCTCATTCTTGGTCATTTTCTCTATCTAGGTGACTGATTGTTCATTTCTTTTGTAAATTTGGAGTTTATGTGATAATGAAACGACTATTTAGATATTTCAATTACAGGCGTTTAGTGCATTCCAATTGATTTTCTTTCCTTTATACAGATAAAGCATGTACCTTTTCTTCTCTCATCAAGTATCTTCTACAGAACCTTAATTTCCATTAATTGTATTTTTGTTCTCTGCCATATTATTCAAACTTGTGAAATAGTCGGTATTTTTTTTCTTTGAGGTTATAACAGAAAACTTTATTTCTCCACAATTTTCTCTTTTCTCCACGATTTTCTCTCCTCCACAATTTTCTCCTTCTCTATATTCTCACGATTTTGTCCATTTTTCATCTTCAATGTTTTTTTTTTCTCCCTTCACCGTTGTTTTCTCCCTTCTGCATCTTGACCGTCATTTCTTTTCCATCTTCTATGTGATTTTCTCCTAAAATTTTGACTTCATCCAAATCTTACAACTTGATTTAATTTCATCCTCTAGGTTTATTTTGTTCAATTCAATTGGATGATTTTAGTAGTATTTTTATATTAAAAAATGTGTTTAATTTCACTTGTATTGGACTTCATCAGTTTGAGGCTCGGTAGAAATTGAACATATTATGAATTTTCCTATCACTTTTACTTTTTTAGTTTAAAAGAAATTGAGTTTTTTTTTTCTAAAAATATTGATGAATACAAGTTATCGCTGATAGACTATTGTTAGATTAGTTAATAGGAGCATAGTGATATTAGTCTATCATTGATAGGCTTGTATCCTAATGCATCACTAATATCCAAAGTTATTACTGATAGTAGTTTATCAATGATAGACTCGTATTTTAGTCCATCACTGATATTAGTCAATCAGTGACAAACTCTATCTTCTATCAATGCTATGAGTATAACACTAAGATGATAAACTGTAAATATATATATATTTTGTAGTAATTTAGAA
This sequence comes from Cucumis variabilis, assembly GCA_037974545.1. NCBI lineage: Eukaryota > Viridiplantae > Streptophyta > Magnoliopsida > Cucurbitales > Cucurbitaceae > Cucumis > Cucumis variabilis. The sequence continues at coordinate 12,745,459 of JBBPDI010000002.1, forward strand.
TTATGATTAATAAATGTATGAGTGTAACACTACCTCTATTTTGCAAGCATCGAGCAAAAGGACCATGAAAACAAAAAAAATTGATTAATGAGAAGAAAAGTCATCAAAATGTAGTCAATGTCATCGTGCAAGTCACAAAATGATGTGACATTACGTTGTTGATAAGAATCATTCTACTTGAAGAAAGAGAACGTTTTTTTGTATTTCCAAAACAATACACAGTCATACTTACAAGCATGAATAGTCTCGTACCCTAAGCCCAAATCACACAATTTTCATTTGGCTTCATAGAACGAACTAGGGATGTTACTACCACACATTGGAAACACACGTTTTATTAACTTTAACATCATATCAAAAGACTTGTTGCTCAAATCATTGAGAACCTTGACGTGCGTCATTTTTACCAAAAAATTTAGAGCCGAAAATTCAGAACACCAGGGGTATATCTCACAACTTACTTGATTTAGTAACTCTTTAAATACATTAGTTGTTCCATCTTCTTCTAATCTAAATCTTCCTCTCTCTCTTCTACTTGTTCCATACCAGCTTGTAAATCATGCAACATATTCAACATTTCATTT
>JBBPDI010000002.1:12758112-12773537 GCA_037974545.1 Cucumis variabilis
CATTTTATCCATCTTGACTAATTTCAACCTTCCGAGTATGAATCCACATTCATTTTTCCAAAATTCAAATCACATTTAAAAATAAAGTCGGTCAAAGTTTGATTTTTCAAAGTCAAAAGTTGACATTTTGACTTTTTACATCTTTGACATTTTTCATCAATTATGAGCTTCCAAATATGAATCCATATTCATATTTAAATTACATTTAAACATGAAGCTCTATTTTAAGTTATAATCGATAACTATATCAAATATATTTGTTGGTTTCTCTCTTTTTACCTAATTCGAACAATTCGAATTATTCCATCATAATGTTTTAAGTTGATTCTTTGTGAGCTAGTGGGGGAACCTAATGGACCTATAGATTATGGATTCCAATGATCTGAGATTAATTGGCTAAAATCTTTTAGACTGAGTTAATGAACCTTCGTTAGCTAACGGGTCATTCCACTAAAGTCCCATAGTTGCAGTCCCCTCATTATAGATATATTTGTGTTCATGTGATATAACCATGACAAGTAAGTTAATCCTTCACAGGTTGGTCATAATCTCGAGTGGGTCAAAGTACCGTTTTACCTCCAAAATTATATCTTTTCTCTTTAAGTCCTACTAATACACTATTGAACAATTGGTTTAAGGTCCAACCATTAAATCGAATCCCTCTCGGGCCAATGAGAGGGTGGGGCTCCTTGTTCAAGACCTGGATTCAGTCCTTAAGGGAACAACATATCTACTAACCTTAGAGCGGGTAGGAGTGAATTTCGTCTTGCACTCTATATCCCTAACTATTCACCCGGTGTTACCCCTGAAATAGGAGGCTTAGTGGGCCAGCGCCATTGAGTTGCTCTCACCTATGAAAATCTAAGGATAATCCCGTGTGAACAGATGTTCATAGTTAGCTTAGGATTAAGATTAAGTTATATAAATATCTATAAACAAAATAATCGGTTTTAAAATCAACGGTGTTAGAATCTAAAAGCGACTATTTCTATGGTTTCAGTCTTATGTAAATTCTTTACATAGGATACCCCCACTTCCATGTCTCTACATGAAAGATTTAGGATCACATCGTTTGTACTAACTACAAAGTGGGCCGCATCCATAGTGTTCCCAGAATAAGGTGTTCAATCGTACTCGTATACTATAGACTATTCAGGCTATATACTCGAACTTGATCCACATTTATGTCTCTACATAAAGTTCAAGTTTAATATATATAATAGCTTGGGTCCTTAATTTATTGGCTTTAAGATTATAGTATAAATAACCACTTTATTGAACATAATATGATTACAAACTACGAGTTTTAGGACATAAATTCCAACAGATTGGACAATGGATTTTATAGGACTACCATTAGTCGGAGGATCTAAAGTAATTATGGTAGTAGTTGACCACTTAAGTAAGTACTCCTAGTTTTTAACATTAAAACACCCTTATACGACGAAACAAGTGGCATTTATATTCATGGAGTAATAAGCAAACACGACATTTCCAAGTCCATTATCACAGATAGGGATAAAATTTTTCTTAGCAACTCTTAGAGAAAGTTATTCACGACCATGAGAACAGTATTGAAAAGAAGCACGACGTTTCACTCAAAAATAGACGGGCAAACAGAAAGAGTAAATAGGTGTCTTGAGACCTATCTAAGGTGCTTCTGTAATGAATAACCAAAGAAATGGGACATGCTGATTCCTTGGGCAGAATTGTGGTATACCACTACCTTCCACGCATCCACCAAAGTAACTCCATTTCAAACGGTTTATGGCAGACCCCCCTTCGTTGTTATCGTATGATATGAAGAAATCTCCAAATAATGTGGTAGAAACTATGTTAAAAGTGAGAGACTTAGCATTCAATGACTTGAAGATAAATTTATATGCAACTCAAAATAGAATGAAGAAGATGGTAAATCGGAATTGAAGAGAGTTAAAGTTTAAGGTGGGGGATAAAGTTTATTTAAAACTAAGACCCTACAAAAAATGCTCCTTGGTTAGAAAGAAGTGTTAGAAAGTGGCATCAAAATTTTATGGACCGTATGAGATTACTGAGGAAATTGGGGAGGTTGCTTATCTATTGAAGTTACACCAGAAGCTGTCATTCACAATGTGTTCCCTATTTCTCAATTGAAATTGAAGCTTGGTAAGTAACATGCCGTCCAACATCAACAACCTATCTTAACTGAGAATTTTGAAATGCAATTATGGCCGGAGATTGTATTTTTTTTAGAAAAGGATACCAATGTGGGTCAGTATGCGCACCCAAGCATCCCCACTAGGTGGGCACCCTTTCAGCACCTTCATCATACCCCAAAATATATTCATTAAGCAACGGGGTTCAAAATTTTTTGGGCTAGTGATAAGTCCATTTGATATTACAGAGGATGACTAATTATCAAAAGACTTCACTTTTGACGTCTATAGACCTGTGTAGTTGCAAGCATCTTTCCATAACTTAATTGGGCTTTGATAGCAATCTTTGAATATTATTTTGTTTCTTTTTGTCCATAAGACAACAACTATATAGTTGAAGCCTATAGCCCCTGATTTTGTCCTCGGATTTATGAAAGCATTTTCTTGGGGATATTATTTAGCTAAATTTTGATGCTATCCAATCCTTGTGTGATATCCAGCTTGTTCCATAAGTATTGGGCTGTAGAACAATGTAAAAAAAGATTATCAAAAGATTCTATCTCAGCTTTGCACATTATGCACCAAATTGGACTTAGACAACTAGGTTTGATTCTTTTTTGTATGACATCCACAGTAAGGATCCCATTTTATAGCATTGACCATAATAAAATTTTGCATTTTTTGGGGATTTTTTATTCCCATATGTGCCTTTAATGTGTTATGTCTTCATTAACTGTACCATTTGGTAGCAATACTTCTTTGATGGATATGGTTGTAAAATTATCATTTCTGTATAGCTTCCATTCAGGTTTGTCAATCCCTCTGTGGCCAGATAAAATAGGAAAAGTAACTTTAATTGTGCTCCATTGATAGCTTTCTCTTTCATTTAAAGGCCTTCTGCTCTTGATGTCCCAATCCCCAAGCTCCTCATTCCATGCATTAGTAATGTTACCATTTTGTATTGTTGATAGGGCAAAGAGTCTAGGAGCTTTATTCTTTAGAGGAATCTCTATATTCCATATGTGGTGCCAGACGGAAATAAATTTTCCATCATTTACTTTCCATTTCATATGCCTGTTACACTAGTCAATCCCTTTGTAGATATGTCTCCATGGGACATTTGTGCTGCTGTATCTGCCTTTTTGAGGGATATCTCCTTGCCTATTGCTTGCATATTTGACATCAATGAAAGTTCTCCAAAGGGTTTTGGTTCACATTGGTATCTCCAGAACCACTTTGTCAGCAAAGAAAAATTTGTATTTTTCACCGATGTAATGCCAAGTCCACCTTTTTCTTTAGAATTTAGCACAGTTGTCCATTTAATCGGTATAAGCCCTTTTTTGCTTTTTCCATTAATACAAAAGTTGTCATAGTTTCCTTTCCATAAGAAATCCCTCCAGTATGTTTCAATCTTGTTACAGACACATGTTGGGACTTGGAAAATAGAGAGTTGGTAGATTGGTAAGCTGGACAAAGTTGAGTTGATAAGGGTGAGTCTTCCCCCTTTGATATATGTGCATATTTCCAGTGGTTCAATTTTTATGCACTTTATCTGTGATATTATTCCAAAAGGAGTGAGTTCTCGACTTACGTCCCAATGGCATTCCCAAGTATTGAATTGGTAGGAAATGAATGGTCATTCTCCAGCTGTTAGCTACATCATCTACCCTTTCTTTCGTTCCATTGATTGAAGAGATCGAGGATTTGTTTAGGTTAATATTTAACTTCATAGCTTTTTCAAACATATGGATTGCCATTTGTAGGTTCCTTATGGATGCATCATCATCTTTAATAAAAATCAGTATATCATCTGCAAATAGAAGATGTGTCAAGTTCAAACCATTTATGTTAACCCTTTTGATTTTGTTCATTTTCTCAAGATGCTTGAGAATTCAGCTGAAGTAGTCCATAGCAATAACAAAAAGGAAGGGAGAAATTGGATCCCCTTGTACAATTCCTCTTTTCGATTTGATTCGGCCTCTGGGTTTTCCATTCACAATAACAGAGTATTGAACTGTAGAGATGCAAGCTCTTATCCAATTTCTCCATTTGTTGGGAAAGTTTTTCTTCCTGAGCATGTAATGTATGAAATCCAAGTTTAGCTTGTCAAAAGCCTTTTCTATGTCAAGCTTAAAAACAAATCCTTTTATCTTTTTACATTTCCAGTAATCGATAGCCTTATTGGCCATAAGGACCGCATCTGTGATTTGCCTTCCTTAACAAAAGCCATTTGGTTTTTAGCTATCGTACGGGGGATGACCTCCTTGAGCCTTGTTGACAAATTTTTAGCCATAATTTTGTATAGCGAGGTCGTCAAATTATTGTTCTGAAGTCAATAGCTTCCTTGCATTTCTCTTTCTTTGCAATAAGAGCTATGTAAGTTTCATTTACCATTTTGTTTATCACCTTTTTTTAAAAAAATTCTTGGAACACCTCCATAATTTTGTCTTTGAGGGTGTTCAAAAACTTTTTATAAAATTCCAGGGTGTAGCCATCAGGTCCAGGAGCTTTGTTGCGGTCAAAAGAGAAGAGGGCCTCTTTGATTTCCATTTCCGTGAAAGGTTTGATGAGGAAGGCTTGTTGTTCGTGAGTAATGGATCTCCAATCCAGATTATCAATGGCTTCATTACACTGTGTTGTATTGGAGTATATCTCTTTGTAGTGGTTGATAGTAGTGAAACCAATATCTTCATTGGTCTTATGTAATGTTCCTTGCCTGTCGAAGATTTCTATAATAAAGTTTCTTCTTCTTCTGGCGCAACAAACCTTGTGGAAGAAACTTGTGTTTTCATCCCCTTCTTCTAGCCACATTTTCTTTGCCCTTTGAGCCCAGTATTGTGATTCTTTGATGATTGATGAGGCAATGTCTATCTTGAGGGTTTATCTTTTACTACTTTCTACATCATATAGTAAGTTTTGAACCTCAAGATTGTCTATTTTTTTCAATTTCTTCTTTCCAGCAAGAGATATCTTTTTATGTATCTCTTTTCTTTTCAGTTTGCCAACTTTTTATCTTTTGAGCCATCTTTTTCAGCTTGTGCATAAATGAGTAACCAGGGTGACCCTCTTCTTGCATTTCTGTCCATCAGTTTGGAATGTTGCTTGGAAGAGCTCTATCATTGATAGAGTCATTGTTGAGTCTAAAAGGGACAGGACCCCATGTGAGATTTGGAGTTTTTAGCACAATTGAAGAGTGATCTGATGTAATTCTCGTGAGAAGTCTACTGGTATGATTTGTAAATCTATCCTCCCAATGATTGGTATAGGGAAAACGATCAAGTCTTGAAAAGACAAGGTTTCTCCTCAGGTTTGACCATGTATACTTGCCATTTGTGAGAGGTGGATCAATAAGATTGCATCTCTGAATAAATGAATTGAATTTATTCATGCTGTGGGTAGCCGGATTTCTTGAAGAAGTCTCGCTACTCCATGTGATAACATTGAAGTCTCCTCCCAAAAGCCAGTTATTCCCACACATTAAGGCAAGCAAATTTAGTTCATTCCATAAGTATTTTCTATTTTTTCTTCTGGCAGGGCCATATATAGCAGAAAGCCACCAGCTGAAGCCATCTGATTTTATAATGTTGATCGAGATTGGAAAAGATCCTTTTATATAGTTTTTTATTTTGTGTTTTGAATCATCCCACATTCTAATGATCCTTTCGAATCTACCCTTTGATTTTTTATAGATCCCCTTAATGTTAATTCAGCTCCATAGGGATTTGATGTACAGATTGTTGACAACATCAAGTTTAGTTTCAGTAAGACATACAAAGTGAGGACAGTAAAAGGAAATTTCATGTTTACTTTTGCCAATCCACGTTTCTTTACTGTCCTCTCCTCCTCCACTATTTATTAGAGGGCCAAGCTATCTCGAACGATCTCAGACTGAGTAGGAGACATTACAGGTGGTGTCATTATGGGCGTTTCAAGGCTTGATATGTGATCAATGTCCATTTCACTTGATCGCGGAGAGATGCTTCCAATGTCAACTGTGAGATTGAGGCCTTTCTCTTTGTTTTCTGTTGTCTTCTGTATAGCTCTGGATATCAATTCATTTTCTACAAGATTTTGTGGATTTTTCTTGACCCGATAAGCAAGTCTTAGACTCTTCTTCCTTCTATATTTATGCTTTGACTTTGGTGGACTGATACGCAGAGGCTTAGGTTGACTTTGATAAGAAGTTGGACTCCTTTGATGCAGAGATGGACTCTGTATTTGGAGAGGCTTTGCTGCCGCATTACTGGGATTATAGTAGAAAGTTTTGTTTTTTGGGGATGAAAAACTGACCTTTCTTCTTGTGTTGATATTTTGTTGCATGAGATCAGAGTCTTCAGAATATAACATATATCTTTCCCTTTATCAAGCTTTTCTTCGATAATCGATTTTAGTTTGTCATCTGTTCCTCTACCTCCGTCAGAATTATCTGATATGATTATAGCCTTGGTATTTGTGTTTTTAAAATTTAAAGTTTTTGTCCTTGTTTGCTTTCTCCGACTGGTTTCTATGGCTGTTTTTTTTTCGATCTTCTTCTCCGATGACATCACAACAAATCCCATGAATTTGTATTGTTTGGCGTTTGGATCATACTCATCAAAATTTTCAGCAGCTTGAGCGGTGAAGGATCCATGTATGCTTGTTCTTCTCTCCTTTAAGCCACCTTCCTTCAAAATAAGTCACAGCTTGTACAGTAAAGATGTTACCTGTCTCGTCTGTGATGTTGATTTGAGCTGGTATGAATCTTGTATAGTTTTGCTTGACTTTGATTCTTGCTTCAATCAAATCAGTTTTCTTCCATGTTGCTTTTGATATGTCCTCTAATCCTCCACATGCGTTCCCAATCTATTTGAATGTCTTAATATTCTAAGTCGTGAGTGGTATTCCTCTGAATCGTGTCCACCCTCCATAACTTGACACAAATTTTGGACAAGCATCAAGATCTTTAGCCCATATTTCGAATTTGACATAGTACTTACCAACTGTAGTCCAACCTTTGTTACTACAAAACAGTCTGACTTGTTCTCTATCTTGTAGTAGGATGATGGATTTTTCGACATGAAATGGTTGGTATGTGAACCTAACTTCCATTTTCTTGGCAAGCTTTTAAAAAACCTTTTCCCAGTTATCATGTAAATAACGTCTTGTGATGATCACTGCTTTTTCTCACTCTCTAGGTATTTTCCTGTTTCCTTTTTTAAAGCTTCTTCACTTTCTTCACTTTTCTCAGACTCCGTCTCTCTTGCTTTGTCACTTTCTGAGGAGTTATCATAGTTGCTTTCTGAGGATAGTACTTCTGCATATATGTTCTTTTCTTGTTCCTTTCATCTGTTTCAGAGTCTGTTGATGTTGAATCTGCATTATACTTGTGGCTTTGATACCTCTCAATCATTGTTTTTCATTTCTCTTTCAACTTTGTAGTTTAGCCTCTTTAAAAATCTGCTCCATCCTGTTTTTTCAGCAATTTCTGGTACTAAGATACAGCCTTTTCTTCCTTTGTTGTTCACCTTGAAAATTTCAGCTAGATTCACTTTTCTATTTTGAGTTTTGCTAATCCACATATATTGTCTATTTCTTCTGTTTTCTTGAAAGAATCTGTTGTTCTTTTGGGTATTGATCAGAGCAGTCATAGCCTTCTTCATCCATTCAACTTCGTCCACTATATTAGGAGTAGGCTGGAATAAGGAACTAGGTGGAAATGAGTGGTTAATTAAATGGAAAGATCTATCGGACAGCGAGACCACTTGGGAATCAGTCTACCTTATGAATCAGCAGTTCCCTAGTTTTCACCTTGAGGACAAGGTGAACTTGGAACTAAAGGGTGTTGTAAGGCCCCCAATCGTTCACACTTATAAAAGGAGGGGCAAAAGGGTAAATGGATAAACAACTAATGATGAGGGAATGATGGAAAGAGATCATGTGAGTGGGGCCCATGGGCAGGAATGAAAGAATGAAGGAATAAGCTATAAATAGGTCTTTTCGGGATTGGATAGGTAGATTTTATTATCCTTTATGTCAAATCGGCTGTTGTAGCCTGGAGAGGATACTCATCTATCGTAAGAGAAGTTGGGTATGTTCTTTACTGTTTTTATCCTTGTTATTTTGGACATTGTGATTACTATAATCTTTTGGCCTATACATAAATAAAGTTTAGCAGAGTGTTATCTCTGTTTTGCCATTGTGTGTGTGAGAATATTAGTGTTTATTTAGTAGAATGTCTACAAATATCTCATAAAAATACTCTAAATACTACGAAAGTACCCTCCCTCAAACTCAAGGTTCTAGAATGAACTTGAGTTTGCCAAGAAAAGAATTAAATCAGTAGATCTAGAATAGAATAAAAAAGAACTGCTAGGCTAAAACAAACTCACGAAGAACTTTTGGGATAGAAACATAGTCCTCGTATAGAGATCTATAACATAACCTACGAAGAATGAAACAAGAACTCCTGGGCAATGAGTAAAAACTAAAAATGCGACACAAATGGTGGTGAGGGTCTCGATGAATCTGAGACGAACAAGGGAGAAGTGCTATGGTGAAATAACGCCAAATAGGCTGGGCATCACCAGATCTAACGACATTGGGAATGCAACTAGGCAGTAGGGGAGGAATGATGATGAGTTTTATCAAAGATATACGGTGGAATTTTCAGAATTGGGCAGAATGAAACTTGAGCGAATTGAAATCGAAACAGAACTAGAAAAAAATTAGAGCACAAAATCGAGCAGAACAGATCCAGGCAGAAATGAAACACGAAACCAGAGCATAAAATCATGTAGAGCGAATTTGGTTAGACCAGAAAAAATAAAAAATAAAACATAATCGGAGCAGGTCGTCTCTCATCTACGAATCTAAATAGAGCATAAACGAAGATGAGTGGCGATGGCAGATCTGAAGATCTTGAAGGGTGTCGGCTAGATCAGATTCATGTGTGAAGCTTTGTGCGGTGGCTAGAAATCTAGAATAGAAGGGTCTAGCAGCAGACGGGAGATGGATTTTGGTTTCTGGAACAAAAGTAGGTTAGTCAAAATAGAGGGTTGTTTGCGGTGGGTTTATGGGTTGGAACAAAGGAAGCGATGATGACAAATTTGCTTGAGAAAAAATTCAAATAAACCCTAATGGGGGATGACTCTACCTCAAATGACGAATGATCAACGAAGGCATAAATCGAATAGGGATGTGGTGGCTAAAATTCAGTGAGACAAAAAAAAAAAAACTAAAGCTCTGATACCATGTTAGTTTCAAGAATAATTCTCTATTTCATTGATATTTTACTAGAGGTATAAACCTAATTATAGGCAAAGAACAATACACTTAAGGAAAAAATATGCAAATCATTATAAGAATAATTTCATAATAATATCTCCTAAAAATACTCTAATAACGACAATATCTATTAGTAACAATAATTTAAATAAAAATTAAATAAACTATGATAAATCTAAAATTCATCTAACACATGGTTTTTTTATTAGAATAAAAAATCAAGGATTGACATATATACTACAAATGAATCAACTTAGCATAGAAATGAAAATTTGATTTGCTCAACAAATGCATATCATTATTTATAGAAAATGCAAATGCTATATACTATAGATATGTCACTTTTTTGGGTATGGTTGATGGAATTTGAAATGAGTAATAAGCAATATTTATCAATATTTAAATATTTGTAACAATTATCTTAAATTTTTTCAAAGATAAAGATACTTCTAAACTCATTAATTCTAAAAAGAGGAAAATACATATAGTGAGTAAAAAGAAAAAAAAGCAATCTAATAAGTAGAGAGAAATTCAAATGTTTGTCAGAAAATTGTTGAAAACAAGTTTTTATATATAGTTAAAGAAGATAAAAGGTTACAAAGCATTTCCGGATGATCTCATCATTAAATATAAATTTATAAATATTAGAAATTAAATTATTGAAATACATAGATTAAACTTTCATATTCTAACAATTTTTATCTCTTAAATAATGTGTTAGGCATAAAGATAAGAATTTGAAAAGATATAACTATTGACTTTATTCTATATATTAATTAATTAATTATAAGATACATAATTAACAAATTTCTTTTACAAAAGCCATTGAATATATATCTGGTTTTTAAATTTTTAATTTTAACAATAACTAATGTTTATCTTAAAATATATAATCATGTTGTAAATTTAAAATTTGGCAAATGTAAAATTGTTTAAAAATGATTCTCCCATAAGCCACTTTTAATACAGATACATACATACATATTTCTAAAATTTGATTGACGTGTATTACCACATGTAATGCATGTTTTTCTATATTTAAATTTTATTTCAATAATTTAGTTTAATAGTTATTTAAATAATATAGTTGTATTCGAGATATGCTTCAACGAATTTAATATATTTCTATAAATTTAATTATAATTTTTTTTATTTTGATTACATGCTGTTTAAATTATTTAATTTTTGTTTGTTTTAGTTTATAACGATACACTGTTGTTATATAATCAAATTGTAACTGGAAAAATATGAATTTCAACAATTGTTTTACGTAATATAAATAATAATGCAATATTTTAAAAATAATAAAAAGGAAAAACTATTTACACCTCATGCAAATAACCAAAAATTGTAAAAAAAAAATTAAAAAAACTCCACTACATTTGGTTTTTCGAGTGTAAATATTTTGCTCATTTTGTCGATTTTTATAATTCTCTCAATAATAATTATTATAACAATAAATACAACGAGTTAACCAATTCAAGCTACAAATCAAAATTTCTTTATATAATTTTTTTTTTGTCCAAATATCCTTTGATTTCACTAGTACTTTTGTTGTCACATAGAGACTCATCTTGATAGGGTTACGTATAGTTGACCATGAGAAAAGATATCTTGAGGAAGATAAACTCCTATATTTAGTATTATCTGTCCTTAATCCTTATTGATAGTCATTGCGAAACATAATCTAGTGAAAACTGTTTTCTCTTGAACTTGAATGGGCACCCTTCTTTGTTTGCAGGACTCATTAGTATTTGTAGTAGTATAACTTTTTTCCTGCATTTTGTCAAGTTGCAATTTCTGCATAAGTTATATTTTTGTGAAACTAACGACAAACTATTATAGTTCCATTACATAAACCATTGCCTGAGTCTAAGTTTCTCAATAGTATAATTGAGCAATCTTATTTTAGAAATAATTTGTGTGGAGGAACACCGTTAGGCAAGAATGAGTTGAGGAATTCCTCTTGATAATAATTATGTGTATCGCCTATTGTTTCATCAAAACTCATGAATTCTTCCATTTTTCCATGAAATAACTCGATCATTCTTCCATTGATCTAGTCAACTACTCATTTGCTGTCAATAGAATTGCTCTACTGGTTATGTATTCTGCTGAAGTAGTATGCGTTTTGAGATCAGGATAAACAATATTCAATAATTGCAATATTGAATCTTCTTCATTTGCACCTGTAACAGTGATATGGGCAAGGAGAGACAAATATAATCATCTTCTATTGATAGTTCAGTTCCCTTTCCTATAACGACCCAAGTTCTCGAATTAATTACGATTGTTACTTGAATACTAGACTCATACTTAAACATAAAACTGGACAATTTAAATAAAATTTTCACAACGACAAGGAGAATTTATAAAAGGTTCGGGCCCTAATTAAAAACAAAGTTTGAATGTTCAGTTTAAATATCGAAAGAAAGTTAAATCACGAAAAGAAAACCCCTAACAGTCTCAACTACTAAGAAAAAACCCATAAACATAGACAATCATTGTAACGACCCAACTTTTCGAACTAAACTATTTTCATTACTTTAATACAAAAGCACTTCTTTTAAACATGAGAGTTTATAAAATCCATTAAAGTCAATAACATCAAATAAATCTTTATTCGGACTCTATTTCAAACAAAATTAAAGGTTTAAAAGTATTATTTATGAAATCCAGATATAAACTGTCGTACTAAACATGAAATTCATTGCAGTCACAACTGCTAAAGTAAAACAAAAGAAAATTGTAAGCGGAAGCTATTTTAAAGAAAATTTCCCCTATGGTGATCACGTCTCCTTCTTGTCCCTCATCGATTGGCCTCTTGTATTACCTTTGCCTGAAAAATTTAAACATGAAAGGGTGAGTATAAACATACTTAGTAAGAGACCCACTACTGGGTTAGGGGGAAAATAACTGTTAACTTCCTATTGGGGTACCCTGCACAGTCACAATCTTGTGATCCTGTAGGATACACATAATCAGTCTAGTGCTCCCGAAGGATGCACATATCAGTCTAGTATTCCCAAAGGATACACATATTAGTCTAGTGCCCCCGAAGGATGCACACATCTGTCTAATATTAAGTAGAAACACATATTAGTCTAGTGCTCCCGAAGGATGCACATAAAAAGTGGTGATCCCGTAGGACACCTGCAAGGTAACTACCCAATAGGAAACTAACAATTTTCCCCTCAGTCCATTATAAACATCTTAACAGTCATTCATGGTTCAGTAAAATATTCTCAACACATAAGCCCTTTAGTTAACCCCTAACGGTCATCTTATTCTAATTTAGTCCAAAGTTGATCAGTAACATATCAATACATTAGTCAACAAACTAAATAATCATAACATCCCCTCAGTCCATAAGAACACAACCATAACATTCTCTCAGCTCACAAGAACATAACCATACTTTAGTATATCATACATCCAATCTAAACAATAATTCGCCAGTTTAATCCACACTCTATATAAGCAACATATACGAGTTTCAGTCATTTCAACATCCATAGGTATATATATATATATACATATAGTCCCAGTCAAACGCAACATACATCCAATCTCAAGTCTACTTCACTATATACCTATCATCTCTGACATCCATCCTCAGTTTAGAGACAAACATACAATCAACATATCCTACTTTATAGGATTTCAACATCTATATGTATATATGTATATAGTTCCAGTCAAACACAGTATACATTCAATTTCAAGTCTACATCCATACGTATATGTCATAACTGACATTCCTACTCCGTTCAGATATAACCATACAGTCAAAACAACTCAAAACTATAGGTGATTCCGGTAGTAGAGATCTCTTACCTCACTTTTATGCAAGTTTTTCAATTCAACTATACCCAATAAATCAAGTCCTAAACAAAAACAAATATAATATCAACATCTTTATAAAATAATTTCATCCATTCAATTTACTCTAAACGTAAACTCCACAACTTACCTAAGAAGTGGAGAATCAAACCCCTACGAAGTTTACTGCAAAACTCAAGGATCCTTACACCAAATCACCAATACCGCCTTCAAGAACAAACATTAATTTGACCAATTAAACAGAAATCACATCTCAATGTATCTAAAATGTAGAACCATATAACCGTTCAATTTTATCCTTGCCAAACTAACTTACAACAAGGTAGAGGCAGCGACGACGTTTGAAAGTAACGCGAAGAAAAAAGTGAAATCGACTTAAGCAGGGGTCGACTAGAGAAACTCCACCACACAAATAAGAAGGAGACAAATTTGGATCTTCCATCAGCTTCACGTGCAACGGAGATTGAAGGAGACGACAAATAGTGGAGACCAGCGGCAGTCGACGAAGGAGAAGACTCGACGACGACTACAGACGACGAAGGAGAAGACGATGGTTCGCAAACAGCAATAGGGATGAAAGATAAAGGGTCATGGCAGTGTGGTGATTCTTTGTCTACTACGGTGGCTAGAGGCGCAACTGCCAAAAACTAGAGGGTTTCAGCTTTAACGACGAATGGAGGTCGAATCATCGATGAAGTGTGACTACCGGTGTTGCGACGACGTGGCTTAACAGACAGACGACAAACAAGGCTTAGGCGGTAGTGGTGATATTATGGCAGTAAAGGGAAGAAGAAGAAATTGAGGGGGGGGTGCGCGCGAGGGAAGAAGAAAGGGGAAAATAATTTTCCCTTTTTTTTAAAAAAAACTAATAATTAATAATAATAATATATTAATACTATTATTACTACTTTTCCAATTTGTTTTTTCTTCTTCACTTCTTTTCTTTCCCATAAACAAATTTCTCTTTCAAGCTAACAGTAATGGAATAACACCCACAAATTTTAAATCCAACAAAATAAAGCAATTTAGTTAAAATAAATTCTCTTAGAGTTTGGAGTGATAAACATAATTAAGAATTGAATTAATTGGAGAATTTTTATTATCAACTAGGGATTATTTATTAGCTAATCTCTTAGGTAAGAGATTCTACTACTGGACATTCGAACACAAAATTAAGAGCTTGCATGTATTTTTCATTATGCATTAATGTAGCTAAGATGCATAATATGATGATGTTGATGATTGATATGTTAAATCATGATATATTAATCACATGATAAGGACGTTAAGGTTGATATACATGTCATGTTATAATGGACTGTTATGTTTTATGGACTGTTATGACCAATGATTTATGCCATTATGTATTGATTTTTACATGGTTTTGGACTGTGGTGTGCATTACAAGAAATCAGAGTTCTTCCAACGTACACGAAGGCGTTGGGGAAAGGAATGTCAAAAAACTGGGCTTCTTTCAACGTAGGAATTTCTACGTTGGTAGATTGCCCTCTATCTTGACACTGTCCATCTGACGTCGAACTAATGTGGCATATCCCTGACGTGTACAACATACATGTTGGGTCGGTCGTTACCTCGACCGACGTGATCACTATTACATCGAGATAGGTGAAAGAATTAAATATATATTTACTTTCCTCCAATGTGGCATGTCCAACATCAAGCACATGTAGCCCATCCTCTGAAGGGATAAAAGCCCTATGGCAGCGGAAGAATTTAAAGAACCGTTACTCAAATTAATTTGGAAATCTTAAAATACCAATACATTGGTAAAATTTTAGAATCAAAATTCTAAATATAAACCTAAGCATGCTTTTAATTTATAAGATACGAGAACTTACTTTCGATGACGTCTCTGAATTTATAAATCAATCTCCCAATCGGAGACCTTCCTATCCTCTGGAATGAGATTGGTTTGTGGAAACCAATTGGGATGGGAAAAGGTTTAGAGATATTTGAGAGAAACTTTTTTATTTTTTGTAGAGGGCTTTTTTCTTAATGAATTCGTTAAAGAAAACTGTTTTCTTCTGGATATTTATAACCCTCTTTCCTTCTTGAAATAGGAATAGGAGTATGAGAGAATTATGAAATTCTTTTATCAAATCTACTAATTAATTAACAATTAATCAATTAGTTAATAATTAATTAAATCATATTTAATTAATA
>JBBPDI010000002.1:12773637-12792076 GCA_037974545.1 Cucumis variabilis
CTGAAAAATGTCTACCTATATTTTAGTCTTTGTATTCTTTTAAATATGTTTTAAAGGGGTAATGTCTTCAGCTAGTGAAAAAGTTGGGGCGTTACAATGATCATAAAATACATTTTCATAAAGAAGTTCTAAACAACATATTCTTGAAATCCTGATGAGTAAATTCATCGTTTAAACATAAATGAAAATATAGTTATAAAAAGTTTAAATCATATAATTTCCCAACGATATCATAAGACAACATGTATAAGTATAAAGAAGAAAGCTTGAAAATGAGCCACTCACTGTAAAAAAATCGTTCTCCTAGGATTATACGCTTTCCCCACTTTGGTTGATCTGATACAAAGATTTAGACATCTCAGTTACCTTCACATAGCAAGACGTCACAATAATTTCCAAAACACTTCGTTATTAGCATTTAAGCTATTTATTTTCCAAAGACTTAAATTCTCATTTCCATCGTTAACTTGTATCAAGCCTTACATATTTTATATTTAAGCTAAAATTACACTTTTGAACCCTTAGCTTCAACTTAAAGTCTTAACATCATAAACAACCAACATAAATCAATCTTAGTGGGTCTTCAATTCCATACTTTTCCAGGAATTTCCAGCTTTAGAAGGTTAACTTCAACTACCTATAACTTCTTCAATACTTAATAAAAATTAATGTACTTTAGATCAAACTCTTCATTTTGGAACCTTCTATAACTTACTTGAAGGGATGGAAATGAGATTCCCTACTGATTAACACAAAATTCGATCGAAATATGATAAAGCAAACTCACATCTTCTGCTTACTTCCAATTTTTATCTTGAAATTTAACGTACTTCCAGTCATTTTTAATTCACGATTTCTTCATGAAAGTTGTAGGAAATTTAACAAGATTTCTAACCATACCCTTAACTCAAAGAGTAAAATTCATAATACTAAAAAAACCAAAGACTTTATGAATTCCTTTTAAAATTATGTGAGTCAATTTCTTTTAAGAAAATCATCAACTAAACTTCAGTATTTGCTCGAACTTCCTTCACAAACCTTGTTGGAAAATGAGTTAACTTTAAAATAAAAATAACCTTACCTCTTTTGTCATAGCTGCCACTTCCTTCACACCTTTCCTCTTCTTGTTCATCAAAAAACGTAGCATTCTTCTTCTTCTTCTACCTCAAACCTCTTACAGACTCATCCTTCAGCTCTCTCTAAAAAAAAAAGAATTTGTTGGAAAAAAAATGAGTTTGGCGGTAGTGATTGCAGTGACAACGGTCGAGATTCGTTGGTGCGTAAACTTTACGATGATGGAGAGATAGGCTGGCGAAAATGAAGCTTCGAGAGAGAGAGAGGGAGAAACGGAGATACTCACGTGTGGGGTAGAAGGATTTCTCTTCTTTTCTCTTCCTTCCTTTTTATTTTCACATAAAAAAAGATGAAGGTAATGAAAATGAGAAAATGACCAAAATACCCTTTAACTTAACATTAACTTCTACTTTGACCATCTTCTAAGTTTCTCTATCCTTTCCACACTTAAAATTTCAAGTTTTGTTTCAAATTAAATTTGCTCCAAAATTCTTATTGCAAAAATCTCAACCTTAGAAAATTGATAATTAGATTTAAACTTGTTTTTCAAGCTTAGTAAATATTAAATAAAAAGAAGAATGGAATGAGAGTTTACATTTTTTCTTTTGAGTTGACAAAGAATGTGTAAGTAAAACTTGAAAGCTAACAAAAAATTTGGTTAGTAGATTTAACTCAATGCATCTATATTTATACCAAAATTGGATAATTCATTGTTTTTGTTATGGAATTTGAAAAGACGAATTTATTATAATAATCATACATATTTATTTCTTACAACAAAATGTTACAAATTATTTATTTCCCATGTTACAAACAACTTATATTTTTTAAGTTATGAAATTAGGAAAACTAAACATATTTTGTTTGAGTGCAAAATGGTTACAAATAGTGTTAAATGTTTTAAATGATTTCTAAAAATATTATTCACCCAGATGATGATTGTTTATTTGACCATATGTATGTAATTTTCTCACTTGTCTATTTATTATAAAATTTATATTTGTTTATTATTGTATTATAATTGAACAAATATTGAAAAAGTAAATTAAAATGGTTATTTATTACAAACAACATAAGTAGCGATTGAAGTTTTTTTTTTCATTTTTTTAATAAAGTAAATTAAATAACAATTACTTAAGATTGATAGTAATATTATAAATTTAGAATTTGGCAAGTAATAGAATCGTTCAAAAATGATTATTATCCTAATCCACTTTTAATGTAGTAAGGATTAATTTTTATATACATATAAATTTTGGGGAATATATATCTATTTCTATTGCAAATTAATATTTATCTATATTCTATATTTATAGTATATATAATTTATATTCGTAGTATATATAAAAGTATGGATGAGGATAAACTTTTTGTTCAATTTATGTCATTTCGTTATAAAGATTTTCACTATTACTTTAGTTACACTTCAGTTATTTGTCCAATTTCGCCCACTCATGCACTAAAAAATTCAAATTAATTCAATTCAAAAGTGATATTAAAAGTCACAATTTCTAAATATTAAACTCCACTAAAAAAACAGTAAACTCACACGCTCATGAATATCTTCAATATAATGTTTTGGTCAAAATTTTTATATTCTTCAATTCATAATTATATGCTCACTCTAATCACTATAAATATGAATAATTTTACTTGCTCACTCTAATAGATTCTTCGTTTACTCTAAACTTTTGATCTTCTTCAAGTTTATAACTAATAGACTTTTTATTTGTTCACTCTATATCAATATAAATATGAATATTTTTATGTTAGATCTATTCCAAGTAACATTTATGATTTTTTTTCTTCATTCTTTATATTCAAAATGCAAATTTCTTCTCTCCTATTGTCTTAGCATGATTGTTTCATGTAAAAGATTTTTTTCTCAATAGTCAATTGCGTAAACTTGAACTTTACACATGTACTGATGGTATAGATGTTCAAGTATGATACAAAGTTATTGATTCCTTTCTTATATGTTCGTTAACGTTGTGGACATAGATATAATTCACTACAAGAATTTTTAGATCTCCCAACATCGTTTTACACCGTCAGGAGATATGGCGTCAGAAGTTAGGGCCTCTTTTGAAGCATAAACTGATGTATTGGGAGAGACAAGAATTCCTGAGGCTTTACTTAAAGCATCGGGAGTTAGCTTCTAGAAAACACTCCCCTCTTCACAGATATGCAAAGAAGAAAGGGAAAAGGATGTGTAGAAATGGAGTCCGCTAGGATTGCTCATACCTCCATCGTTAGAGTCAGCGTCAGAGCCGTCATCATTGTTAGAGTCAGTGCGTCATCGCCATCAATGGTCGCTCTATCCACCATCGCCACTCCCTTCGTCTTTGTCTATGTCACGACCTCTTTGTTGTAGGTAATTTAAAATTTAAAACCCTAAATATAAATCTCTTTGAATTTGTTCTTAATTTCCTTTTCGATCAATGAGTTTCTTTTTTTATTCTAACTCTTCTAATATTTCTTCTTGAATTTTTGGAATGGGTTGTGATCACACTTCATGTTCTTGACAACGATGGTGATTTTTTTTAGTTTTGTTGAATGTTTTTTCAAGATTGATGTTGGATATTGGTGAGATTTTTTACTCTGGTTCTTTTTACTTTGTTTTTCCTATGAAGATTTGTGGAATATAATTTGATGCAATGTTGTAATAGAACTTTGTTTAAGGTTATTGATGCTATGTTGAATGATAAATGATGACTAAAGGGTTGTACCACAAATTTATGTAGGGGAGTATCTTTTTAAAAAGAATCTATTTCCTATGAAGATTTGTAGAAATTTAGAACTATTGATTGATAAGCAAAAAATGTTTTTTTTAATACAAGCATCTCCACTGGTTCTATATGTTTGAATTTAGAACTAGGGATTACTTTTATTTATTAGTTTTTTTTCTTATGCTTATCGTTTTCTAGCAAGTACATGAATGAGTTAATGCTCTAGCTAGTTCATGAGTGAGTTAATGCTTAGAGTACAATTTTGATTAGATGTGTGGGTTGCTAGTTCATCTCTAAAGGATTCATTTTCTTAATTGTTTGATATTGCATCTCTTTCTAGTTGTTCAACTTTTGAAGATTGAGATGGTATTTCATGCTATTGGAATATGTTCATTAGAATCCTTCTTAAAGATCTATGTACATTTAAAGAATTTTAACAATCCTTAGTGGAGGTCACTTTAGCATAAAAGATACCATCCTTTTAGTAATCAATTTAATAATAAATTGTTAGAATTTATGTCCTAAAATTCATAGTTTGTAGTTTAAAATTATATTCTATTCAATAAAGTAGTTATTGAGGACTTATTAGTGAAAATAGAATACTATAATCTTGAATCCAATAAACTAAGCTCCTGAGTGTCATACCCTGATCCGTAAGACAACCAAAACAGAGGAAGTAGTTTGGATATGATGCGATTTAGCTTGAAACTTTACAATTGATCTTATTGCCAAACTTATCCTCAACTCCTTTTAAACTACCAAAAAAAACTCAAAATGCAACGGGAGTCAACTTTAAACGCCAAGTACAACAAGTAACATAACAAAAACTTACACTTTGTTAATAACAGGCGTTTAGTACAATATTTGACCAAAATAAATAACATTTATCAAAACTCTTTAATGTATGGTGGCTTTCTCAACTCGTCGCAATCCCTTTAGTCTTCTTCTTTACTTGGCCTAAACGCCAAATCATGGAAGATAAAATTCTTAAATGTAAGTCTAAAAGACATAGTGAGGTTTTATGAAATCCTTTTCGTAATACCTTTCTGTAAATCACTTCGCCCAATCATACAATTAGTTTATTAATAACACATCATTTTACACAACATTTGTATAAAGCATCATCTTGTATTACACACATTAGTTATAACTATTTCTTTTGCCAAGGATCCCGAATAGTTCATTACGCTTGGTTTCATTGCCTCGCGTTTAGACTACTGTATCATCAACATCCGAGAACATACAAATTCGTCCTTGTTACTCAGGTCGTCTGACACAAATGCAGTCCTTTTCTACATTGGTCAGCTTCACTCCATCATGCAGGCCTTTTCTACACGGTTGCCTTTAACTTTATGTGCACATATCAGTTAGCTCATTTAAGGAAGCAACTAATGGTTTGAAAACCACTTCTTGATCAATATCATACTCATCAAATCAAACTTAAACATTGTAAAACATGTTTTAAATCATATAAATACTTTAAAAGAACACTTTGAAAGAAAACACTCATCAATCCCTACTAAAAAAAAAACTTCTCTTCTCCTTCTCGCGTAGCCTTCTCGCAGAACAACCACAACACTTTAGCTCCTTAAAAAAACTTCTCTTCTCCTTCTCTTCTCCTTCTCGCAGATCAAAACGACAACACTTTAGCTCCTAAAAAAATCTTCTTGCTTACTTAATGACCAAATCCTCTATTTATACTATTTCTTAATCTAGATTAGTCATTCTCAAATCCTTGTCCAATTGTCGGCTCCTACTTAAAACTTTACACCTGTAAACTTAATATTTATGTTAGCCATGCTTAAATTCTTAATCTTACATGTTAACCCTTGTCAAATTAGATTTGACATCTTTTTGCCAAACGTTTCTTCTCAACTCACTTCATTCTGTGAATGACTTTAATCACTTAACACAACTTTCAAAAGTCTTAACGCAATAACTTCTTTTGCGGACAACCCTACCTTTTCTCTTGAAAACCCTTTTTCTTGTGAGCTTTTTAAACTTATAGATCCTACCACAAATCCTTCTTTTTTCAAAACCTCATTGTGAACTAACTTCTGAATCACAAAACTTATACTTAACCATATAAATTTTTATCACTCAATCCTTTTCGCGAATTGATTCAAATGTCAACTTCTTATCGAGAAGTCTTACTTCAAAATGCCTCATCTTATCCAAAACACAAATTTCAAAACACTTGGCCATATTTTACTTCTTACACTCAAATTAGAAACAAGTCTCACACTAAGGCTATCTAATGTAGACTTGAACTTTATATAGAGATATAAACGTTGATCAAGTTCGAGTATATAGCCTACATGATCTATAGTGTATGAATAAGGTTGAGCGCCTTATCCTATGCATGCTATGGATGCGGCCTGCTTTGTAGTTAGTACAAAGGATGTGATCTTGAATCGTTCATGTAGAGACATGGAAGCGAGGATATCATATGTAAAGAGTTTACATGAGACTGAAACCATGAAATAGTCACTTTTAAGTTATAACATTGTTGACTATATAAAACTGACTATTTCGATTATTGATGATCTAGGAACTTAATCTTAATCCTGAGCTAACTATGAATTTTTATTCACATAGAATTATCCTTAGATCTACATAAGTGAGGGACAACTGAATGACGATGGTCCAATAAGCCTCTCATTGATCCTTAAAGACTGAATCCAAGTCTTGAACAAGAGGCTCCATCCTCTCATTGACTCGAGAGGAATTTTATTTTTAGGTTGGATCTTAAGCCAATTGTTTAATAGTGGATCAGTGGAACTTAAGGAGCCAGATGTAATCTTAGGGGTAAAACAGTATTTGACCTAGTCGAGGTTACGAATAACCTGTAAAGGATTAACTTACTAATTATGGTTATCTCAAATGGACATAAATATATCTATAGTGAAGGGAGTGCAACTATTGATCATGGTTTGAAAGCTCAAAATTGATGAAAATGGTTAAAGTTGTAGAAAGTCAAAATGTTCTGACTTTAAAAAGTCAAACTTTGACGGACTTTATATTTTAATGTGATTTGAATTTTAAAAAAATGAATGCGAATTCATGCTCAAGAGGTCGAAGTTAGTCAAGATGAACAAAATGATAAAAAAAAGTCAAAGTTTGACTCTGACTTGAATGGTCAAATGACCATATTGCCCTTGGACTAAGTTAGTGAAAAAATCCAACATTTTGTTGGATAATTCCACTAACACTTAGTGGTATAAGTGGCTACATGAGATGTAGACACCTAACCCACTAAGTTTTACTAATGGTTAGTGAAATGCTAGGTGTTGAGATTTGGCCAACTAATTACATGGAATTTTGCATGTAATTAGGTTATAAATATGGTTCATTTTAAATTGGAAAAGACTTTTGGCCAAAGTTTATAATTTTGAATTACAAAATTCTCCCAAATTGTATTTACCTCTTAATTCTCAAACATAAATTTCACCTCCAAATTTCCATCTTGCTCTCTCTATTTCCTTCGCCTAACGGGTCATACAACCTAATTCTAAGCCTGGAGAATAGCAGGTAAACACTAGTGGTGGTCCTGGGTTCATATTTGTGAGGAGATATTAAGGAATCAGGAAGCTACGAGGGTAAGTTTTCTTCTAACCCTAATTTCTTTTAATTAGGGGTAGATTGAACATGTTAATCACTAAATTGTTTAATTGCATTTAGAGTAATTTTCGATCGATAATTCTACTATGCTTGTATTGAATTTCTTCATAAATGACATTTGAATGTCAGATTGTTTGAATTTCTAGCTTGTTATATTTGTGGTGTTTTCAGTTGTTGATTTTCTTTTAATTCTTATTAGGTATTTTTCTTCATATTCGTTGTTGGCTATGGAGTAAATGTTTAAATTTCCTTTTGTAAATTTCTGATGTCTTTTACTATAATGCCTCATTATAACTAAACATATTGCAACAAATGCATGTATTCAATCTTTGGTTCCAGATGCATGTACTCAATCAATAAGTTAAAAAGAATAGCGTTCGAGTTAATTTTAGAAGGTAAAGTATGATTTTATTTTTCTTGTTTACTTACTACGAATGTCGTCTAAATGGTTTGAATTTTTTCTTGAATCCTTGTATGTTTCTGCTTGTTTGCACACAGAAGGTGCAAAAGAGGAGCAAGTTGAAGAAGATAATGAAATGAATGGTTACCCAAGCAATGAAGATGACGATGATGAAGATGATTCTGATAAGGAAATGGATGGTTACCCAATTTGTTGTGCTATCATACCTTCCATTTAATAATGGAAGGTAATTTTTCTTTTACAAAAATAGAGGATTTCCCTACATTTTGTTTTTTATGCATCGGAAAATCCTCTCCCGACTCATTTTGCCCAACTTTCGTCCCAATGCACGTTTAAGCATCAGGAGATCCTTTTCCAATGATTTTGGCTGTTGAGAGATCTCTTTTTCTTGTAGTGATTGTTTTAATATATTTCTAAATATATGTATATCTTTCTTCATGATAGGTTTTTCTATTTCTCTCTCAATCCCATCACTACAAGAAAGAAGGCCTTCATCGACGCACAAAGGTGTTAACGAAGAGCAAATAAAGCATCTGTAATGCTTTTACTGACATACTTTAAGACATTGACATGAACGTCGGGAAAACATCGTTGGGAAAACTTTTCTTGACGTTGAGAAAGGGCCATATAGGTGAACGATAAACGCCAACGCGTGACATACCAATGCGAGATGAATGTCGCTAAAAAGGTAATACCGATGTGCCTCAGTCACATCGGTATAAGTAACACTGATGTTGTGTTGGCAAAAAAACCTTCCCTGACGTTTTGGCCATGCATCGAGGAAGGTTCCGTATGCCGACGTGGACGCTACGTCGACAAACCTTATTTTTTATTTTTTTAGTTATTTATTTTATTATTTTTTTTGTTATTAATGTTGAATATTGTCCTCGGTTCTCCATTTGGCTCGAAATATAATGAGCAATAATTTCTACAATTTTAAGAAATTACATTAATTATGAGAAATATAATACAATATATAAATGTTCAAAGTGTTTACGAATTATTACATTAAAGTAAAAAAAACAACCTATACCTAATAAATACCCAGTAGTCCCGAATGCCACATAAATAATACAAAACCTACAAATTAAATTAAATTTTAGTTAAAATATCACATATGCAGAATCAAATAAATTCAAATGTTCAAAAGTACGTACCCCAAGTGTTCACGAACCTCTATGATGCCGACCCATATACTCGATCATCTTCCTTATTTGTTTCATTTATTGTGCATAGTTTTCTTCGATTCTATGAACTGTCTCATCCATTTGTCTATCACGATCATTTATTTATCGATTAAGGTTTGCCACTATTTGGTCCCGCTCCTCTTCTCTTAGTCTTTGTTCTTCAATCATGCGGTTAGTGTTTTCAAGGTCATCTTTAAGTTGCCTAACCTTCACAATGTGTGCTTGGTGGTCGTAAGAGGAGGAAGAAGTTGAGGAAGCAGAACTCTTCCTGGACATGGGTTTGGAGCCCAACCAAGACCTTTTGAGTAGCTTGGTTGTTTATCTAAAATAGTCTCGGATATCTCGTCGTTCAAGAGTGGTTAAGAACCCTGTAGGATGAGATGAGACTGAAGTTGTAACATTTGATTCTGCACAAAATACAAGTTGGGGTCAGGATAGATCGTCGGAATTTAAATAATAAGTAATAACAAGTTAAGGTGAACTTACACGTGCGTCCTCTACCGCTGGTGAAACGAACTCACTAGTACTATTGGCGTGTATCTCTTTAAATAACTCAACATGGTCCACTAGGCGACTACGTATCACAGTGAGCTCGACTTATCGTTGAAGGAGCGACTTAGAACCACTTCTGTGGTTTTAAGGCTGCTTCGCTCTAGCAGCCTTACAAACAGTTGATTACTCCTACAATTAGACAAAGTGTAATTAAAACGTTGTATCCAAACAAAAATTAAACAAATTACTGTTAATTGATTTTAAGATAGAGGATATAAATCACCTAAAACTGTCGAGTCATATAGTGGTCATAAAGAAAGTGCCAATCTGGCACCCGATTGACCAATATGGGTGGTGGGTTTGCATGTGCTTCTTCAAGGTTAGTGAACTTCTCTTAAAGTGTCGGTGGTTCTCTCCCCTGAACTTTTTCCACGTGGTGAGCATTTTATGCTCAAGAAACCGATTAAGTGATGGATCCTAGAAATCTAGCACAAAAAATTGCTACAAAAGAAATAAGTTTGAGATTAGTCTTCTACATACGTAGGTTCAACATATATATATGTTAAAAAATTTACAAACTTACACCTAAGCCGCCCTTCATGACCTCGATGCACTTGCGAGGTACATCTGCCCATTTTAGCGTCTGAATTAGAAACGTCTCTCAAGTCAACACACCGATCGTGCCACTGAAACGAGAGGCATATGCATAGACAGATCTATTCCCTCGTGAGGGGATTGAAATATGAATCCTCCTATTCTACTGAACGTATCTCGTCGTCAACATTGGAAGTACACGTTTTATTATCTATTAAATCATGTTGAAACACTTGTTGCTCATACCATTTAGAACCTTCACATGTATCATCTAACCAAAAAGTTAAGCGATGAAAATTCTGAACAGTCAAGGTATAGCTCAAGACTTTCTTGGTTTAATAACTCCTTAAGTACCACATTTGTTTTATCTTCTTCTAAATTTACTCCACTGATAAACGATATTTCATCCTCCAAACCTTCTCTCATTCCTTCTATGTGTTCAATACCAGCTTCTAAATCATGCAGCATACCCAACCTTTCGTTTTCTTCACAAAATGGGTTACTGCTAGTTCCTTTATCAAAAGGATTATTATTACTACTTGTTCCTTCATCAAGTATTTGTGTACCTTTGTACAAGTTCACAGGCTCTCATGATACGCTCAGTCTATGTATGAAGAGGCTATTCCAGTGGTTAATAGATGTCGCTTCATACCCTCTAATGAATCTCAAGTCGAATACATACATCTCTTGCATGGACACCTTATTTGTCCATAATTATTGACGTGATGTTTAACAACATCTAAAAATTGGAACACTCCTCTGTACTCAATCGAAAACCTATCCCTAAGTTTCATCCAACTCTTGTCAATCTCGTTAAAAGCTCTAAAACATAACTACGTTTAATTAGTTTTATATCTCTCCTCTCAACTTACTCCAACTTAACTTCAACTTACTCCATCAATAAGCTATATTGTCCAATCTCTAATATATCATTAAAATTAAATTCAAAGCTAAACTTAAGTTTAAATCTAACTAACACTTTCAACATACCTAGCAATTCATACATAATTAAAAGCCATTTAAGAATCTCAAAGCTAGTAATTAATAGCATATTAGAAACTAATTTTTGACATAAATAAATAGGCTATCATAGCTGCAGGATAGCCATAAAATTCACATTCATATTCAACTTTAAACTCAAATTCGTGTTATAATTGATATTAAATAGAAATTCATATATTTAAACTCAAATTTAAATTAACTATCAAATTCAATATCTAATTCTTATTCAAACTTTAAGAACATACAATCTCAAATTTATGCATCCAATCTCAAACTTACATATAAAAACTCATACATTTTCATACATAATATATTACACATGCATACATCTTTTGCATGGATTATACATACAAAATTACATAATACATTACTAAAAATACAATCAATTTCAAGCTACACAGGCATACATTTCAAACTATACATAATCAAACATACATAATATAACACATACATACATTCAAACTATATAAGTTTCAAAAAAAAAAAAAAAGACAAAATCTTATAACAAGCAAATCAACAATGGAGGATGACGGAGCGGTGGACGACGACAGCTACGGACAGCGATGGCAACGAACAACAGTGGGTGCTGGGACCAAACTCTCCTTCTTCCCTCTCTTTCTCTTTTTCTTTTCTTTTCCTTTCAGTTTCACATTCTCTGTTCTGTATTCACAAAATAAGTAGGGAAAGGAAAAGCCGATGCAGCATGAAACGTCGACCTTTCCAGCTATCCTCGATGTTTCACTAATGGCATCAGGGAAAGCCAATCAAAATAATAAATGTTTCCAACCTTTGCCGATGTGGTCAACGCTGACATTGATAAATGTTTGAATTTAATACTATTATTCAAACCTTTTCCGACGTCGTGTAAAAGATTGCTTCTTTTTATGTGCAAAACTATTAGAATTTTATATTTTGTTAACATTAATTCTACTATTTTTAAATATTTTTTTTAAAAAACATGAATTTGATAAAAAAATTTATAGACAATTAAAACATATATTTAAAAGTCCTACATTTCTACATAAATTAAAGTTTGTAAATGAAATCTTTAAATAAAAACTCCTCCACTTATATGTAAATTAAATTCTTCACACTTACACATAAATTTCATAAATATAAGTCATAAAAAATTAAATTTTTATTAGTTAAATAATTTTTACCAACAAACAAATAAAATTAAAATTAATGATAATTTAATTATATTTTATTAAATATCAATACTTTTAAATTTTCAAAAGTTCAACAAAATCTTCCTTTTTCTATTGTTATACCAGAGTTTTCTTTGACTTTTTTTCATCCGACATATTCTTTCCTCATTTATTTTTATAATTTAAAATTTTCTAATTATTTCATGATATAACTAACTATTTCAATTTTTGACAAAATAGGTTTAAATTTGTGATAGTAAATCAATTTCTTTTTGTTATATAATACAAAAGCCATGATTTTACCCTTCATAATTTTTACTTTTCTTAATTATCTATCACAATTATTAATTTTGTATTGTCTATCCATAAGTTACCATTTACATATTTTTTTAAATTAAATAATTATAATTTTCAAATTCGAATGAAATATAGTTTCCAAACTTAAGTAATTAATGTTGAATCATTTTTAAGTTTGTAGGACACTCATCAAAATGTTGTAAAATTGGAGAAATACTAAGAATGATATGAGCACCAATGTTTTTGCTTATTTTCTTAGTAAAAATATACCCATAAATGCATGATACATATATAACAATCAACGCATTTATAAAATTCAATAAAAATTGCATTAATAAAATGAAAGTTGTCATGTGAAAAATACGTTTGAAAAACTAGATATTAGTTAAATATTAAAGTAATAATTCTATTAATTTAATCTTAAGCTTTTGTATCTGTATTAATTGATACTCTCCATTATCATTGATTTGGACAAGTATGATGTGAGATTTACAAAGTTTATCGTTTAAATATTAATTTAAAGTAAATTTTAAGAGTATAAATTGATTGTTTTTTCTATATTTTACTTTTGTATTTAGTTCATCGATGATTATCTTTAAAAAAAAAACAATTGCTGAGACTATTTATGATTTTGAAACTTGAAACAAAATTAACCTTATCATTCTAAAAGATATCGATTTAGATTAATTGTACTGATCTCTAAAAAAAAGCCTACGAGGTTGAGGGGGGACATTTGATTTCTTTTTCTTTTTCCTTCGTGATAGATGATTACATGAATATTTTAGGTAATTTCACCCTAAAAATAATAATAATAAATAATATATTATGTAATTTCACACTAAAAGTAATAATAAAATGAGAAACGGTTAAAAATAGAAAAAAAAAAACAAAAAATATTTACCTTTAAAAAAATGTAATAAATTTGGTTTTTAAATAGTTTATTTTTCCTATTTTTAAAAAACCCCATCTCGTTTTTCCATATTACTTAGCCCCAAAAGTAAAAAATAACGTTGTTCAAATAATTATTGTAAAAACTAAGGTTGTCGTGAAAATATTGTAAAAAATAGATGACGAAGTCGTGTACTCAGAACACAGTTAAATGAATATCGGATACATGACTTGACATGAAAGTTCAACTTCACTACCATATCTGTGGTTAACTTGTGAGTGTAGCAGTTAATATTATCATATTGTCGAACATGCACGAAGTCGTGGACCAAGTATAGAATTTCAATATTGATACCTAAAATAATTTACCATATATCTTTTTCTTTGTCAAAACTTAATTTTTAGGTACCAATCATGCCAGATAAGAAGCAAAATCAAATGTTTCAAATTTTTTTATATATTTTTAATTGTAGCTAAGCTAATTTAAATTTGCATTCTTAAAAAAATATTTAAATATTTAAATTATTTTATTTTTATTTCATTTCTAATTTATAAACTTTATTTTTTTCTTTTACAATAATATTTTTTTTAAGAATCTAGAATTATTTCAAGTCACCAAATCTTTCTTTAAATTTTTTATAGGATTTCTGTTTAATGGGTTCATTTTGAACTATTTATAAAAATTTAAGATTAAAATTGTAACTTTTGAAATTAGTTGTACATTTTTCTTTAAAACAAACAACAAAATTTTGACCTTTTTTAATAATAGTTAAATTAGCGCATTTACCTTCCATTTCTAAAATAATAATAATAAATGTTATGGTGGAAAGTAGTGTAGCCATAGACGACTTGGGTCAAAACTAATTTGACCAACCTTAAGCCACTTGGGTTGTTATTGGATTAAAGGAAAATAACATAGAAAGGGAATATACTAAAAGGAAATTACTAATTTGGCCATAAAACTTAATTTATTTTAATGCCCTTCATTCAAACTCAAAGTTGTAGAAATAGCTTGAGTTTGTAACTAATGGACTAAAATGACTAAATAATAGAAACAAAAATGAACTCTCAAATCAAATGCCTGTTGATTTAGAAGTCCTCGTAGAACTAGAACACAAAGAACTTTTAGGTTGGAAACAATAATTCAGGTACTTCTGCAGAGCTGAAAATAGAGACCTAGATAAAAATGTGTGTTGTTGATGAAGTTTATTCTTAAAGTAGAATTCAAGGAGTTGGAGGTTTAATTATGGTTTGAAGTTGAGGGAAATTGGTCAAGTTGACAATGTGAGGTGGGGTGACTTTAAGCACAGGATTGCTCTCAAAGAAATTGGTTGGTCTAAGCTCAAATCCACTGCTCAAAGTTGGCATTAATGGGAAATCTTCTTGGCAAGGCACATGATGAAACCCCATTGTGTACCACATCACTATGTCCTTGTTCTCTATCTCTCTGTCCCTGCATTTAATTCACATATACTCTTGGTTAAAACATCTCATCTTTTTCATTTTTATTTTTTTAGATATAAATTACAAATTTGGTTTTTATAGTCTCGACTTCGACACATAGCTCAATTCGTTCTCGTAAAAGAGTGTACTATCATTTTCTCCAAAACCATAATACAATCAACTAAAGTAGTTAATCAAATAGGAAAGCACTCCTTGAATAGTAAAGTAAAATATGATATAACTAGTTCAATCAAATTGAAATTTATATTTTCTAAAAAAATATAAATAAATAACCTAAAACTTATGAAATCATACGATTCAGAGTGAAACAAACTAACATAGATCAAATTAAAACTATGCAACGAATATGAAGATAGCTCAATTAGCATAAAGTTTGTACTATTCAATTTGAAGATTTTCAGGAGTAAGGAAACTCAAACTTCGAACTTTAAGCTTAGCTAAAAATTAAAAGTTAGATTCTATTATCTAATAGAAACTTTTGTTTATTAAAGGTAGAAGCCTGTGGGGATGCATCACATCTTTAAGTAAACCAACCAAAGTACTAAACCTCTTTTTCTTTACTTGTATATTAAATGAACTTGATGTTAAATAAACAATAAATCTACCATCCAAAAGCTGGTTAGAAGATGATTTACTTTACCTAATCACACGCATAAATCCTTTTCTTAAGCTAATTACATTGTATAAGAATTAATTTAGATTGAGTTAGTAAATCAAACGCTTTACCTGAGACTCCAAGTAGCCAAGGTGTCGTCTCCATGACTCTGATCAGTGTAGAGTCCAGAAGCCCATTTCTCGGAGCGATTGTATGGTGTAACCCACACATTGTAATTAGAGAAAGCTCCCCTAATTTGGGGGTAATCATCAGCACTCAAAAGAGGACTTGTCGTCGACTTCGGAATTAGACGGTAACCGACAGGGTTCCCCATTGTGGTCCTCCGATTGGGATTAACGACCACCAACTCAGCCTGTTGGAAGCCAAATTTGATCCTCGCATCTGCCTCTGTTTTGGCCGTCTCGGTGACAACCGTCCAATAACTTCGCCTAGGATAATCAGGGTCTTGGGATCGGATAGTGCGGAGGTTGGATTTGAGGAAGGAGTTGGCACCACCGTCAATGTCGAGATCGAGGTGGTAGATGAGGAAGTGATCATGGCGGACGCCAATTGTATTCTCGGCTAACAACGGGCCATAAACTTCCTCCTTTATTTGGTCTTTGTGAGTGTACTTTGAAGCCCTAACTTCAAGCAAACCAGTT
The DNA here is from genome assembly GCA_037974545.1 of Cucumis variabilis. NCBI lineage: Eukaryota > Viridiplantae > Streptophyta > Magnoliopsida > Cucurbitales > Cucurbitaceae > Cucumis > Cucumis variabilis. The sequence continues at coordinate 12,789,812 of JBBPDI010000002.1, forward strand.
AACCCAACCTATAATTAAGGCAGAACAGGAAATTCACTTAACATTATATAAAAAATTAAGTACTATAAAAACTAATTTCTAATTTCAAACCAAAATTGTAATTTAACTAAACAAAAAAAAAGTCACTTTTCCAATCAATAAAGCTTGTGCCCTCCCCCGTCAATCAAGAGTCAACATATCTATATAAAAAAAATGTTAAATAGGTTTTACATCTAAACATAAAAAAACTACGTGAGAACAACCCATAAAAAACATAGCAAACACATAGACTTCGGTAACCAAGTTCGATGACACAGGATAGAGCTGCCATAACATTAATAGGAACACTCCCTTAAATTGATGTAATCCCTTATCTTCTATGGGGACACACAAAAACTTACCACCTAATATATCGCAAACCACACAATTTCGAGAAAACACAATTTCGAGAAAACCCTTTTTCTTTCAACACACCTAAGTATAATAAAGGAAGTGGGACCACAACACTAACAATTGTGTTAGAAGATTAACGAAATTTTAACGACAAAGACTATGCTTCATTTCAAAGTTTCAAAAACTAAAACAGTCACCTTTGAAAGTTCATATACTAAAATGGAAAAACATATAAAGTTGAAGACCAATATAAAATTTAAAGCTATAATCTAATATACGAACCTCTTTTATTAATTATTTGAATGTCATTAAATAATTCTTAAATGTTAATTTTGTGACCAGCAATAATAGAATGTAGTATGATTTTTTTTATGTCATGATACTATAGTATTAGAATATTTCTCGAGCGAAGATTGTCCTATAGGTAAGTTTTAATCCTTTTTGTCAATGGGGCAGATTAAAAATTTTTAATTATGTGTATGTAAGGTTTGTCATTTACAAAAAGATCGGATAAGAGCGAACTTAAAGTTGAAGATGTTAACGTTTGAAATTTTAGGTGGAAATGTTTATGTTTCATAATGAATTTAATATTTTTATTCATTATGTATTTCTCATGGGTTTGAATATATTTATTTTTAACCAATGAAACTGAACATTAAAAAAAAAGGTAGAGAATAAAGTAATTAAATTGACATACATTAGCAATAATGGAGCCACTCTGCTTAAATTCCCAATCGACAATGTAGTCATAGTTGCCAACTGCTGCCACCATTCTCACTACTAAGCTAACTTCTGCCCTCGTCTCTCTAATCTGCAAAAAGTATCACCTTCCAATGTCACAAATCATTTATTGTCTTCATTTTCAACCTATTAAAAACACAATAATGTACTCATAGATTTGGAGTAATGTCGTAACATTATAGGTAAACACCGATCGGTTAGAATTAATCTTTTAATTATACTAATATCAAATCAACTATGGTCGGTTTAGTAAATGTTCAAAATGAGACTTCAACAGTCAAGAACTAAAAGTTAGTTTTATTCTTTGAAATTTATAGATTTTGGATTTTTTTCAAATCGACACTGACAATCTCTTTGCTTATTCGTCTAACAAAACTTCGGTTTTTCGATCGATCAACTCGGTTTTTAGATTTATCATGTTCACTTCTAACAACACATGGACTAAAGTAAACATCTTCCATTCAATGCCACAAAAAATAATCTTACTTCACGTACATTAGCAAAATTTAGAAAACGACATCCATTAAAAATTTTAAGAATCTATGAGTAAGAATACTACGAAAATTTTCTATATTCCAATCCATTAATGAAAATGAGTCCCAACAAGATCGATCAAAAAAACAAGAGGGAAAAGAGGAAAGTGAATAGAATGATGGAGGAGATGAAAGGAATTCAATCATAAAATAATTTTAAAAATATTAATCTTTCTTCATATCTTATTTTAAGAATTCAATTTGTCCAAATTAATTAACATGTTATGTCAGTCGTTTTTCCTAGCTTACATCAACTTTTAAGTAAGTTTAAAGATCATTTAGAATTATATTTTATGAACTTGAAAATTAAAGTGTCTTTTTTAAAATTTAAAATTTAAAATTAAATGAAATAGATACCAATGATCAAAAGTGTATTTTGAAAAGAAAAACTTATGGATGGAATAAAATGAAGTTCAACTTACAAGTGTATTGGGAATGGTGCCCTCCGTATGACGCCACATGATATCACCGCCTTGCCGTTCAAATATACAAAATGTGTTAGACATCTTCATTGGTCTACCATCTCCGGCAGCCATGTAAGCGTCCATAAACACTGCATTTTCCGGGCAATCTCGAAGCGGCTGTAACGGAACTGCACACTGGCCGAAGCCGTACTCGC
>JBBPDI010000002.1:12808065-12820543 GCA_037974545.1 Cucumis variabilis
ATGAGCTGTTTGGCCATATTTGCTTGTCAATTGGCAAGCTGAGATGCCATTTTGAAGCACTGCATATGGTACAGAGCCAAAGTGGGAATGGTCCCTTACAACTTTTTGAAGGCTCATTTTGAAAATGCCATGAGCCTGATTGCGGCTGTAAGCCCCAAGTTGGCCAACTTGGTTGGATATTAAATCCACTCCATAACTTTTATTGTGAGGCTGTTGTGGCTCTTTACCAAACTTTAAAAAATATGAAAATACATCTTTTTTTTCATCTAAATCTAACAATAACCAAAGTGTTTGGGACATTGAGTTGAGTTATAAAGTCTATCTTTGAGATGCAGAGTTGTAAGTTAGAGTTCTTTGATAAGTATGCAAATGAAAAAAGAAAAAAAAAAGACGAAAAAGATAAAGTTACTCTATAAATGTGCAATTTTCAATGGTAAACATTGTTGAAGTCGAGTTATACGAGTCAAACACACCTTTGTTTTTTTTATTTTTTATAATATGTAAAATTGAACTTCTAATCTTAAAGTTTAATTGTAGAATATTTATGTCAATTGAGCTTTGCTCATGTTAGGAGTGAATTAGAGTTGACAATTAATAAATCAAAATGGTAAAATAATGCCTACTTTACTCTTTAAAAGAAAAAGGAGATGTTATTGTACTTGTTTACTAAAAGTTTGAGTTAATTATATGTTTTAGTGCTTAATAATGCTCAAGCATGTGTCCTTTTCAAAATAAAAATCCTTGTGGTTCATAAAAAGTTTTCAAGTTAGTTACTTGTGCTTTAAACATTTTTAATTATACTTTACTGTTTCTATAGGTGAATGTTAAATTTTGGTTGTTGATCAGACTTATATGACTCGATTGTGTTACTCGAGTTGAGAAGGGGGTACACAGTAAAAATATACAAGTTTGGTTAGTAAATACTTGAAAGAATATAATTGATAATTCATATTGATAAAAAAGATGCATATTCTTTTCCATCAACTTAACTATTAACAACTTTAAAACTTAGTGTGCTTAACTTGAAATTACTATGTTTTGTGAACTTTTAAAAAAATTTATAGGAAAAATGAGTGAATACAAATTATGTAAAAATGACCCATATTGATTTGTGGTTATAGTCTTCACTTTTTCAATTGGTTAAAACATGTTAGGTGATGTGGTTAGATCGTAAAGGAATTATTTTATTATAGTTGTCACAATTCGCTCTGCAGACGTAGTTAAACGCCAAAGACACTCGTCTTAACTTACTTAACTTCGCTTAATCGCCAAAACACTTAACAAATATAATTTAGGCGATGAGGAACTTAACAGGGAAAAGATAAAACAAACTTTAACTTTTATTACCAATAAGGCATTTAAGTACAAGAATATACAAATACAATAATTAACAAAAAATACAAACAATGCACTTAAGCTTATAACTAAACGCTTGACAGCTCTTCGCCTGGTAAACCCAAACTTCCCTCTCCTTTTGGCCTCAATGCTTGAGTCCTAGAAGATAAATTTTAAAAAATAAGTTTAAAAGACTCAGTGAGGTTTTATGAAATCATTTTCACAATACATTTTCATAAACAGAACAAATAATCATATTAAATCATATAAATATATCATTTCGCATAAGCACCATTTCACATAACACATCTTTTTGTACAACTGAATAATCTCAACTAAACACACATTAGTTAATAGTCATTCCTTTCGGCCAAGGATCCTGAATCACTCTGTTAGGATATTTCGTAAAATATCTTATAGTTTTTATTAAAGAATTCTTTTTATTGAAAGATAAAGCAATATTATTAAACTACCAACTTTTTCTATTATTTAGGAATCTTGGTATGAGGTTGTTTCCTTCTAATATAGAAGAAGTTATCTGCATAAGATCTCTAAGGCTATATATATGCGAAGATAGGTGGGTTTTGAGGTTGACGAAGAAATCTCATATTTGAAAGATATATACGAACTCGCTTGTTCAAGCTGTTCAAGTTGAAGGTATAATGGTTATCGCATAACATTTATCTTGACATTAAAGATTGATTGTTGATATGTGAATTATGAGAAGATAAGAAATATGTATGAAGACCACTTAACTGAGGGATCAATTCACTAAGTCAGAGGGAGCTGAACTAATCTTAGAAGAGATTCTTATTACCTTTAGGGGGAGCCTGAGTTTATTTTTAGTTATGGTTATAACTTTTTAATATAACTAGTGAGATAAGTTACATATGATGAATCTCGATAATATTTCTTATTTGAGCAAAGAAGCTCCCCAAATATAGGTCGTAGTTGCCGAACTGGGTTACCAAAGTGCACTGTGTTATTTGTCTTCTGTATGCTCTAGTTATTCTTGTAATTAAATACGTGTGATATAGCTAAAGGGCATTTAACCTTCTCACTTTTTAATTGGTATCAGAGCGGGTTCGATATAGATGGAGATGCAAGAGAAGGTGGATCAACTACAAGACCACCCATATTAGATGGAAAAAACTATTCGTATTGGAAGACCGTATGACCTCATTTCTAAAGTCTCTAGATGCAAAGGCCTGGAAAGCAGTTAAAGTTGGATGGAAACCAGTGATGATTACTGTAGATGGTAAGTCTGTTCCAAAACCAAAGGAAGATTGGATTGATGCAGAAGAGCAGAAATCCTTGGGAAACTCACGTGCTCTGAACGTGTTCAAATTAATCAACACCAGTGTTACAGCAAAAGGCACATGAAAAGCACTTGAAGTAGCATTTGAGGGAACCTCTAAAGTAAAGACCTCTCGTCTACTGTTGTTGATAATTAAGTTTGAATCACTAAGAATGATGGAAGAAGAAACTATAACTGAATACAATGCACGGGTTCTAAAAATTGCCAATGACTCTTTCAATATTTGTGAAGGAATTCTAGAAGCAAAACTGGTTAGGAAAGTCTTACGATCTCTTTTCAGAAGATTTGACATGAAGGTCATAGATATTTAAGAGGTATATGATGTCATTACTCTCTCTCTTGATGAATTGTTTGGATCCTTACGCACATTTGAGATTACTTTAGCCGACAGAGAAGCAAGTAAAGGGAAAGGTGTGACTTTTAATTCTATTCATGAAGATGAATCCTTTGAGAAAGGAAAATTGCCTAATGATCAAGTAAATGAGTCGATTGCCATGCTTAAAACAGTTCTCCAATGTGATCAAGAAAATCAGCAACTCCAACAATTATGGGTCAAACAATTGGTTTCGAAACAACTTTAGAAGGAGAGAGTTTGATCGATCAAACACTAGAGACAATAGGTCATTCAAATGTAGGGAATGTGGAGATCGTGGTCATTATCAGGTTGAATGCCCAACCTATTTGAGAAGATAAAAGAAAAGTTTTGGTGCTACCTTGTCTGATGAAGGATCAGATGGAATAGCTGAAGAGGAAGAGTTTATAAATGCCTTTATTAGTATTGCTTCAAATGGTGAAGGAGATTCGAACTGTCAGACTGATGAGGATTTAAACTGTCAAACTGATGAGAACCTGGCATATAATAAAATGTTATTACAGTGGAAAGAAGATACGTCATCTCGAGCTATTCAGAAAGAAAAGGTTCAAGGTTTAATGGAAGAGAATCATAGACTTCTAACAGTCATATCCTCCCTGAAACTTAAATTGAAAGAAGTTCAGATGAAACGTGAGCAACTAGAGAAATCTATAAAAATGTTGAATTCAAGTATTGGATGTCTAGATCAAATTCTGTCCATGGGAAGAATTGGATCAACTAAGCAAGATCTAGGCTATAATATGGCTTCACATTTGAATACACGAGAAAGTAAAACTGTATTCGTGCTAGCTTGTGATAAGAATGCAGGAGGAAATTTGAGAACCCAAAATTATAGTAAAACCTCACTTGCATTGCAGATATGGGTGTGCCACTTTTGCAAAAATAGGGGACATATTAGACCTTTCTGTTACAAAATGAAGGATAAACATAGATATGAATGGAGATTGGTGTCAGATTTAAGAACTGGGCATCCCACACAGAAATTTCTTCATGGAAGTTAAAGTCTAAAAAATATTTAAAGAATTTCGAAAATTAAGCAACATTCAGAGAATGGAAATATAACATTCACTTTCAGTAAAGTGTCTCGAGAAGATTGATTTTTTTATAGCGGATGTTCAAGACATATGACAGAAAATCGTTTTTATTTTCTAACTTAATTGAATGCTCTTCAAGACGTGACATTTGGTGATGGTGTTAAAGGAAGGATTCTAGCAAAGGGAGACATCGTAGGACAACATCTTTCGGGACTGAATGATGTACGGTATGTTGAAGGTCTCACTGCAAACCTTATTAGTATAAGTCAGTTAAGTGACCAAGGGTATACTGTAAACTTTTGCAAAGAAAACTGCATGGTAACTGATGGACGCAATATTGAGTTATGCGAGAAATTCGTCACACTGATAATTGTTATCATTGGAGTTCAAACCAAACTAATTCTTACAATCTTTCGAGAGAAGATCTAACTCAACAGTGGCATAAGAAACTCAGACACATCAGTACTGTTACGTTAGGAAAACCTCTTAAACATGATGCAATTGTAGGACTATCAACATTGGATGTAAAAAACCAATTATTTTGTGGAGATTGTCAATAAGAAAAACAAATTCGGTTTACTCATAAAACTGTTAGTGAGTGCTATACTAATAGAGTACTTGAACTTATGCATATGGATCTTATGGGTCCAATGCAATCTGAAAGCTTTGGGAAGAAGAGATATGTGTTTGTTTGTGTAGATGATTACTCTAGCTTTACTTGGATCAGATTCTTGAGAAGTAAATCTGAAACAGCTAAAGTGTGCATAAATTTATGTCAAAATCTACAACGAGAACAAGGGCAAAACATAATAAGGTTACGGAGTGATCATGGAAAAGAATTCGAAAATGAAGAACTTGACTGTTTCTGTGAAAGTGAAGGGATTAGTCATGAATACTCAGCTCCTTTAACCCAGCAACAGATTGAGGTTGTCGAAAGAAAGAATCAAACTCTACAAGAGATGGCCAGAGTAATGCTTCATGTCAAGGATCTGTCATTACGTTTCTAGGCTAAAGCTATGCATATTGCCTGTCACATTCATAATCGAGCGATAATTCGTACTGGAGCCACTATGACATTGTATGAATTATGGAAAGGTAAGGAACCTAATATAAAATATTTTCACATTTTTGACAGTGTTTGTTACATACTTGCAGATAGAGAGTATCATAGAAAACTGGATGCAAAGTCTGATAGAGAGATCTTTCTGGGTTACTCACCAAATAGTCGAGTTTACCAAGTGTTCAACAATAGGACTCAGTCAGTAATGGAAACTATGAATATTGTTGTGAATGATGATGAGAAGTTCTCTCTCAAAGGTTGGGATGATGAAGATGATGTAGTAATACAAAACACTGAATTACCTAGTAGTGTGCTACAAGATGCATATATGTTGTTTCTCATGCTATGCCTGATGGTCATGACAATACAAATAATTCTGAGTCCACTCAAGGAACGTTAGCTTGACAGACAGTTCCATCATCTCATGTGACTAAGAATCATCCTCTAAGTTGTATCATTGATGATGTATAGAGTGGAGTCACAACCAGAAAGAAAGATCGCATTGATTATGCAAAGTTAATTGCTAATGTCTGTTATACTTCATCCATTGAATCAGGATCAGTTACAGAAGCTCTCCAAGATGAGTTATGGATTAGTGCAATGCAAGAAGAACTTCTTCAATTTCAACGCAATAATGTCTAGACTCTGGTGCCTAAACCAGAAAATATTAATATTATCGGGATAAAGTGGATATTTAAAAACAAAAAAAACGAACAAGGATACGTTTAGTTGCTCAAGGGTACACTCAGATTGAAGGAGTAGACTTTGATGAAACCTTTGCTCATGTTGTCCGACTTGGAGCTATACGCTTGTTGCTTAGCATTGCTTGCATACAAAAGATTAAATTGTATCAAATGGATGTCAAAAGTGCCTTCTTAAATGAGTACTTGAATGAAGAAGTATATGTTGCCTAACCCAAAGGTTTCACTAATCCAGTGTTTCCACAACATGTGTATAGATTGAATAAAGCTCTGTATGGTCTCAAGCAGGTTCCTTGAGCCTAGTATGAAAGACTTATTTATTAATCGGAAGGATAAGGACATCATTATAGCTCATATATATGTTGATGATATTATTTTTTGCGATTTTCTCGATGACATTGTGAATAGCTTTATTACCATTATGCAGTCTAAATTTGAGATAAGCATGGTCGACAAATTATCATTTTTTTCTTGGATTGCAAATCAAGCAAGATCAAAATGGTATCTTTATTTCTCAAGCGAAGTATGCTAAGAATATGGTTAAGAAGTTTGGACTTGAGTCCTCTCAATCAGAAAGCACAGCAGCTACTACACATGTAAAACTCACTAAAGTTTGTACATCAGAATCTATAGATCTTAAATTATACAGAAGTATGATTGGGAGTCTGTTGTATCTTACGACTAGTCGTCCTGATATTTCTTATGTCGTTGAAGTTTGTGCTCGGTTTCAATATGATTCCTGTAACTTCTATCTATAAGTTGCTAAAAGGATTCTTCATGGAACTCATGATTATGGTATTTTTTACTCATTTGATACCAACTCGTCTCTTGTAGGATATTGTGATGATGATTGGGTTGGTTGTTCTGATGATAGGAAGTCTACGTCAGGAGATTGTTTTTTCTTGGGCAACAACCTGATTTCATGGTTCAGTAAGAAGCAAAATTGTGTCTTCCTATCTACTGTTGAGGTCGAATATATTGCAACTGGTAGTGCATGTTCTCAGCTCATTTGGATGAAACAAATGATTAGAGAGATGGTTTGTCTCAAGAGACAATGATTCTTTATTGTACTAACATGAGTGCCATTGATATTTCAAAGAATCCTGTACAACATGGTAGGATATTTTTCACCATTTTATTCGTGATCTTATTGAAGACAAAATTATTTCTCTTACTCATGTTTGGTTTAATCTCCAGCTAGCAAATATCTTCACCAAGCCTCTTGATACAACCTCTTCTGAACATTTACGAGCTGAAATGGGTGTTTGTCGACAGATGACTTGACAATTCTTCATTGTCTTATTTTTCTGGGCCTCTTTTATGTGTATCCAAGCCCACTTGTATTGGCCCATGTGCATTTATTTAGCAGTCTTTTATTTATTTCAAGTTTGGAGAACGGCGAGAACAATTTATCTTTGGGAAGAAGTTCTAACGCTTTCAAGAAGTCGTCTGTTTCATCCTTTTACTTCTTGATCACAATGGTGAGTACGCGTTAGGCGTCACGGTTACTATCAAGAACTGTCTGTCAATCCACATGATCTTGTTATTCGTTTCAACATGCACGGGGTATAAATGTATGGTAAATGGTTTAAGAGTGTTCCCTCATGTGGTTCATATGTTCGTCTTGATGATCAAGGTAAAATTCCTCAAACCATTAGTTTTGATAGCTCTGCCTCTATTCATGTTGAGAAGCCTGGTGTATCTTCTATGTCTTCTGAGTCTGCTTCACGAGATGATGTTCCTTTGGCCAAGTTATTGCGATCTCGTGTTGGTTCAACTCCTTCTGTGTCTAAAAGTCATGGCAAGGGATCAGTTCCTTCATCTTCAAAAGGAAAGGGGTCTGTTCCTTCGGGGCCTTTTTAGCGTTTATCTGATTCTACTAATAGTTTCTCGAATACACTGCCCCAACAACATTCCTCAACTCGTATCTCAGGCAACAATCCCCTTGTCTCCTCTTCTCATGATATTCCACTTGGTCCTTCTACCCCTTCCCCATCCTTGGGTCATGAATCTATTCTGCCTCCTTCTGTCTCAGGGACATCTGTCCATCCACCTCCGCTTAAGTCTAAGACTTTAACCAAGCCTCGGGGTGTCACCACCAAGACTGGTAGATGAAGGCTTCCTCGCAATATTCCTTCTGTTCCCATTGATGGCATCTCTTTTCATCATGAGGGGAATGCTCAGAGGTGGAAGTATGTAGTGCAAAGGTATTTGGCTAATGAAGTGAATGTCTCTGATAAGCATCAGTCGTGTGTTGCAATTATGGAGTTGATTAGTCAGTATGATCTATCTCAAACCATATTGAATATTGGCCTGTTTTATCCAAGACTCATTCACAAAGTTATTGCAAATATGCCTTCTGATTTTGATGATCCTAGTAGCATTGATTATCAGAAAATTCATGTGCGTGGCCGTCAGGTTGTGATCTCCCCATTGGTTATCAATGCATTTCTTGGACGGACAACTCCTTTGGATACTGCAATGACCATTCCTTCAACTGATGTATTGGCTTCTGTGTTGACTGGTGACACTCTTATTATTTGGCCCATGACTGGTATTCATGTTGTCTCATTGAGTGTCAAATATGTTATTCTTCACAAGATTGGTATTGCAAATTGGTTTCCCTCCTCTCATGCCTCCAGTGTATCTGTTGCTCTTGCTACGTTCTTGTTTCAGATCGGTACAGGCTCTACTGTTGATACTGGTTTGTTCATTTACAATCAACTTTTACGTTATGTTGGTACTTTTGGTGTCAAGATTTTGATTGCTTTGCCTCACTTCTTTTCTAGTCTGATTATACTTCTGCATCCTGATATTTTGAGTGCTACTGATGCCCCTGGCCCTCGTCTCTGGATGTTATCACGGAGCTATAAATTGTTTCAAGGCTCATATGTTCTAGATATTGAATACACTGTTCGCTCCAACTGCTTTGCTAAACCCTTCAATTTTAACGAAATTCTTGCCTTCTCTACTGGTGTTGGTATGGCTGCTGGTGACATTTCCAGAATTTTAAATTCTCTATCTGTTGAATCTCGGGCTTTGAACACGTCTATTTCGTTACTGACAGATAGAAAGGTGGAAATTGATGCACTTATACGCTATCTAAAATCGCTTCCTTCTTCTTCTGGTGCAGCTCCTCCTCAGTCTTCTTGAATTCCTTTTTTTGCTCAAAAGGGGGAGAGTGTTTGTGTCTTGTTTTGGAGTGCTAATAGAGTGATTGTCTCTAGGGGTTGTTTAATTTTTCTTTGGGGTACTTCTGACGGTTGATTGGTTCCGGAGGCTGTTTAACTTCTGTCTAGTTGTAGCCTAAGCCCATAGTCTTTTGTTAATAATGAATGAAACATTCAAAAGGAGTGGGTTAACTCCTACTGTTTGTGGCTTCTGGCATGACCTTGTGCTTGGCTTCTCTTTTTGTGGCTTCTGGCTTCTGACTTGGCTTTATGTTCGACTTTTTTCATGGCTAATGACTTGGTTAGTATATGTCTGCATGTTGTTGTGCTTATCTTAGGATGTACAGTATCCACTGCACGTTTCTGTTGTTGTGACTCTGATTGATCATAAAATGAATTCAAACATATTTGACAAAAAGGGGGAGTTTGTTAGGATATTTTGTCAAATATCTTATAGTATTTATTAAAGAATTCTTTTTATCGAAAGATAAAACAATATTATTAAACTACCAACTTTTCCTATTCTTTAGGAATCTTGGTATGAGAATGTGTTTCCTTCTAATATGGAAGAAGTTATCTGCATAAGATCTCTAGAGCTATATATATGTGAAGATAGGTGGGTTTTGAGGTTGACGAAGAAATCTCATATTTGAAAGATATATACGAACTCACTTGTTCAAGTTGTTCAAGTTGAAGGTATAATGGTTATCGCATAACATTTATCTTGACATTAATGATTGATTGTTGATATGTGAATTATGAGAAGATAAGAAATATGTATGAAGACCACTGAACTGAGGGATCAATTCACTAAGTCAGGGGGAGCCAGGACTAATCTTAGAAGAGATTCTTATTACCTTTAAGGGGAGCCTGAGTTTATTTTTAGTTATGGTTATAACTTTTTAATGTAACTAGTGAGATAAGTTATATATGACGAATCTTGATAATATTTCTTATTTGAGCAAAGAAGCTCTCCAGATGTAGGTCCTAGTTGTCGAACTGGATTACCAAAGTGCAGTGTGTTATTTGTCTTCTATGTGCTTTAGTTATTTTTGTAGTTAAATACGTGTGATATAGCTAAAGGGCATTCAACCTTCTCACTTTTCATACTCTCTACACTAGATCACGTAACTTCACATTTAGACTACTAAGTTCTTCAGCATCAGAGAGTATACAGATTCGTCCTTATTGCTCAAGCCGCTAAGCTTTATACGCTCCTTTCAACGCATAAGTCAACTTCTTATCACCATGTATCCCCGTACATCCCATGGTGACCTTGACTCTTTATTTGCACATAAAAGTTAGCATCATCTCAAGGAAACAACTAATGGTTTGAAAACCATTTCATAATATTGAAACCATAGTCATCAAATCAAGCTTTAAACATCATCAATTATGCTTGAAAACATATAAGCTTTCTTAGAAATTCCTTTTGAAACACTTCTTATTTGAAATCATCTTTTAAAATAGTAAAGAGGAATCACAAGAAATATTTTAACATGAAAGCATCGAAGAAAATCACTCACAAGTCTTTGTGAAGCTAAAGGCTTGTTCTTGCAAGCCTCTTCTTGCGAAGCTAAATCAACAACACTTCAACACTTTGATTTTCTCTTTAATAATCCCAAACAAATGACTGAGGTCCTTTATTTATAGAGCTCTTAAACCAACTTAGTCAGGCTTAAACTCTTCTCAGATTGTCACCTTCTGCTTCTTTATGGAGCACGTGTAAACTTAAGATGTGTCCTTAATTATGCTTAGCTTAAACTCCACACATGGCCCATTAATCACACCTAGAAAATTCCTCTGAACTTTCCTTACTTTTTCTTGCCAAACTTCTTTCTGCGAAGAACCTGACTCTACCAACCTTTCTCGCGAACATCCTTATTGCGTAGTTACACTTTTACTCCAAGAAATCTTCCTCACGAACTAACCAACCATTCTTCGCACACTTGTTAAGATAACTTCTTAGCTCACAACCTTAAATTTCCTATTTTCCTTGCAAAATCCTTCTCCGCGAAATACTTGATTCTTCTTGCAAAGACCATTCTAAAAGGTCAATCCTAAACACTTAGCCAAAACTTCCACTTCTTAACTTAAATTTTAGGCACAGATCTTACAACAGCAAACTATTAAGATAATTTGTTGTCATATGTAGGAATAGTTAGAAGTAATGAGCCCAAGTACTATAAAAAGAGACAATGACTTTGATTTTAAATTGTCACATCAAGAAGCATCTCAAACTTTAGTATACTTTAATTTGAGATTAGGAAAAAGAGTGCGAGTGGTACACACGTTTTGAGAGAATATTCTTGTAATTGTAACGGAGACCAATGAGATAATTAGGTGCGATTGTAAAAAAAATTATATAGTAAATTTTTTCAAGTAAGTCATGGTTTTGCTTCGATTTTAGCATTTTCCACGTAGTTTCCAGCTTTCTTTTCTCTTTCTTTTAATTTCCCATTTTTCTTTTATTCTTTTTGCTTAGTCCTACCAAAGTTGTGAGAGATTGTTTTTTCAAAAGAAAAATAAAACAGATATTGCACTTTGTTATGTTTTTTTAAGTATACATAAATTGTTGTGAGTTTTGGAAAAGAGGTTTGAAGTTTACTTTTGAATCTCACACTTTTCACCTTTTTTTAAAAAAAAATTAAACAAGCATTTTACAATTTGTGAAGGTGAGGTTTGTAGTTAAGTTTGACTAAATTATAATGAATTCATTGAAACCAAAACAAATTTGGATTTACATCCTCAAAATGTAGTACTATATAAAAGGCCATATTAGTTGTTATGCTACGTTAACAAAAAAAAAATGTAACAATTACCATAGTCTCCTACTCAATTATCAAGACCAAAATATAATATAATATATATATCCAAATCATAGATATGTTTGAATATTTTTTCCTTTCTAAACTCCAATTCATAACGACACAGCTTTGCCATGATATATGTCTGGATTAACTTGGAAAGAAAACATGTTTTAAAAAAAAAGTAATTTTCATTTAATCACTTTTGATAAAAATAAAATTATATACAATTTTATTTAGTTTGTTATACGACAAATATGTGTTTCTTAATATCAAATTATTGTATAGAGCAATTGTAAAATACTGTTGCTGTTAGAATTTGTCAATGACTATCATTGATGATGGTGATAGTCGGATGTGGTCAAAGTTATCTACTGACAAATATTGTAGTTGGAGTGTTATGAGGTTTGAATCCATTATTGTTGGTTGACATGAGTATAAAATATCAGTAACATACAAAATTAAACCTCCAAATATAGAGTTGAGAGAAATTCATATATAAATTTATAGCAACTCTTACCAAAAGAATATATAAAAGAAATGGAAAAGAACAAATGGAACTAAACATATGAATGAGATAAAGATTATAGATAAACAAGCTTCTGATCACATTTCGTACGGGTGAGAGTAAATTCATTGATAGCCATTTAGTGGATGGTGCAATGAGTGGAAAGTGATTC
>JBBPDI010000002.1:12833019-12846876 GCA_037974545.1 Cucumis variabilis
TGAAATTGTAATTATTTGGTGCACATGTATTTACTTTGAATTACTGCCCTGAAGATTTTCGCTCCACATTTTTCTCATCCCCTCTTATATTGTTTCTCTCTTGAATCCAAGTTTGAACTCCAAGTGTTTTTTTTCTAGTAAAAATTCGAAGTGTCCATGAGAATTGTGTAATTGTAAAGGTTTTTTTTTTTTTTTTTTTTCAATGTATAATCGAAGTTAATAACACTTCCACATTAGAAAACTAGTATATTTGGGTTTTAGTTGGAAACTTATTGGTTTTTTTTTATCTTCAAGAAGTTTTTGATAAGTTTTAGGCTTTAATACTATTCGTTTCAAGTATGTTCATAAAGTTTAATTTTGAGTTTATATTCTTGTGTCTAATAGTTTGAAAATTTATAGATTTGTAGGGATAGAATTTGTAAATTTCAAAGTTTGGTTGTGATATTTTATGGAAACCTTTAATTTTAATGCCCCCTTTTGTTTTTATTTTATTTTCTTTGATGCAACTTTGGTTCACTTAGGTCAATTTACTTTTAAAACATCATTTTAGTTTGTGTGTTTTAAGTTTTTGTTCATCTTAATTTAGGAACTTTCTCTACATAAGAGAAGTGATATAATTTTTTAATACAAACCTATATTCAAGGATTAAAATATCATTGGTATAAATATTGGTAATTCAAATTCATGGGTATATCAAAATATGATTGATAATAGAATAATAGATAATGGACAGAATATTTCATAAACCATATTAAAGGAAGGTGAAATAAAAGTTTCAATAGTAAAAGGATGTTCTATGAAGGTACTAAGTCATATTCAGTAATGACAGTTTGTTTTCAAGTCATATGGTATGTTCAAAATTTATAATATAATTGTGTTATCCATGAGTCTCAATATCAACTTCGATGCTAAGAATACTTTGGACTCATCCAAACGAAAATGTCCTGAAGATTGATTAAAATAGACTCTGAATTTGGTCTTCATCACTTTCACGAAGAAATTGTGGTCTCGTGTGTAAACTGAAGTGGTACTCCTGTCAAAACTGTTTTTTTTTAAAATGAAAATTTGAATGGTAAAGTGATGCGAAAATTCAATGAACAGATTTCAAAAGAGGTAAAAAATTAAATATGTTTTTTTTTTCCTTCAAATTCATTTTCCTTGTAAAGGTTAAGTAAGTTTTGGATTAAAATTAGAACAAACTTTCTGGCTATATATCGGAATATCTACGAAAAATATATGATATTGTCAAAAATCCAAGATATTTTGTCGACATTTCAATAAAATATCTCAATATACCTATGCCAACTAATTTTTGTAGGGATATTTTCTCATAATCGATGTATCAACATCATATTTAGATTTCTCGTAAAAAAAAAATCTACCTTCAATTATCGCTATTGGACATACCATTTTGACGATACATGATTGGTTTATCGCAATTTTTCAATCCTAATTGACAACATCAAACCAAAAAAAATTTAAATATACATTTGTTGACATGGACTTAACAATCAAATTGAATTGTCAAAAGTAAAAAAGAAAACTAAAATAAATTGTGCAAAAAAGAGAAACAACTTATTTAAATATGTTGAGAACAGTAGGAACACACACGCACCCAATATATAGATATTCCTCTCCTCGTCACACTTGATACAAACGTACCTATATTTGTTTATCTCCTCCCTCCTTCCAAAATTTGGGTGTCCTAAGGGTTCAAACCTTTGATCAAGCAATGAGTATAAAAAGAGGTTTTCACATTTAGAATTTATCAATGTGGGAATGCATTTGAGATTAAAATAATATTATAAATTCCTTTCACAAATTTTTCATCCAACAATTATCTCCCACTTGAAAATTTTTAAAACATTTTCATTGAGCAGTGTCTGGTTTCTTTGATAATGGTTTCTGATGACTTAAACCTTTACGTAGTGACAATAGTTAGATTATTGTAAAGTAACTTGCAGTTTTAAACTTTACTTGTAGTGTTATTGCACACATAGTATTATTTAAGTGGAATTTTAAATTTTAAATTAGCCCGTGCTTTATGGTCGTGCACATATATCCCAGTTTAGTGAATGCTCTAGGAATTTGTCCAAAATTTCATAGGAAGCGGCCCTCACTTCCACATTCACAAAGGTGAATCTATTAAGAGTACTCTTGTAACTAGGTGCCCTACTTGATATCAACTATAGATTTCATTAAGAACAAAGTTCAACCTTCTCATATGTTTCAGGATGTCATGCTAATCACTGAATCATAAGAATGGAACTCCTAGTATAGCATGATTCTCGTTATATTACATGTGATCAGTTATTACCCATTGAACTTGTTTCTTGGGATCTCTAGTCTTACAAGTTGGGTTTACCTCATAGTAATTCATTTTTCAATAGGCTTGAGTCTCATTCTTTCTGAGGTTTTAAAAATCCTTTCTCTTGCTAGTTCTTTCATCAATGAATCACCTAAGTTGTCATCAGACCGTATGTAATCCACTATCGATGCACCAGTATTAAGAAACTCTTTAATGGTGCTATGCTTAGGGCGTATTTATCGTCTCTTACCATTATAATAATTATTCTGAACTTTTGTGATAGCTGCAATACTATCACAATGGATTAGTATGGCTAGTACTGATTTTTCTCATGAGAAAATCTTTGACAGCAAGCTTCGAAGCCAGCATATGCTTCTTCAATAGCGGTAGCTAGCTATCATTTCTGACTCCATCATTGACTAGGCTAAAATTGTTTGTTTCTTGGATTTCCAAGCAATATCTCCTTCTGCTATATTAAAAATATAGCCACTTGTAGCCTTTGAGTCATCTGAGAGGGAGTTCCAATCAGCATCGCTATAACCTTCAAGCACAGCGGAAAACTTTTGATAATGTAATCCTAGATTTATGTGTCTTCTTTAGATATCTCACTACTCTTTCTATGGCATTCCAGTGTTCTAACCTAGGTTTGCTGGTAAACCTACACAGTAAACCTACAACATAAGCTATGTCTGGTTTAGTACAATCTACAGCATACCTCAACCTTCCTATGATACTAGCATAATCGGATTGGTTGACGTTTTATCCATGGGGTAAGTCAACTAAGTGCCAAGTTCCATTGGATTTAAGAGAATCTATTTCATCATTAATAATTTCTTGCCATAAGTTGATGTCTATTGAGGATAAGGCTTCTGTTAGATCTTTTGGATCTTCTACGTTATACATTTCAAAATCTTCTCCAAAATCCTTTATGGTTCTAGTTTTCTTACTTCTTCTAGGTTCAGGATCTATTTCCTTTTCTTAGGTTTGGATCCTGATTGAAGGTAAACTACTTGAACTTGAGCCCCTACTAGTTTGAATATTTAAGCCCCACTATTTCTAGATTTAAAAGGAAATATATCTTCAAAAAATCTACATCATTTGATTTTGTGATTACTTTGTTTTCTAAGTCATAGAATCTATAGGTTTTACTGTTTTCAGCATATCCTATGAAAATACATTCATAAGCTCTACTGGCTAATTTTCTTTTCTTTAGATCAGGTATTCTAACATAGGCTAAATAACCCCAAGTTCCAAGATAAGACAGATTTTGTGTTTTATTCTTAAGAACTTCGTATGCTGAAGATCTACTGTTTGATTTAGGAATCCTATTAAGAACATAATTAACAGTCTTAATTATTTCACCCCACCAAGAAGGTGCTGCTCCTGATTCAAGTAAGATAGCAATTACTAACTCCTTTAGTGTTCTATTCTTTCTTTATGCTTTTCCATTCATTTCAGGAGAATAAGGTGCTGTAGTTTCGTGAATTATTCCTTTTGAGTTATAAATTCATTGAAAGCAACTGAATCATATTAAGTTCCTCTATCACTACGAAGTCTCTTTATTCTTTTGTTAAATTAATTCTCTATTTCAGTTATATATTTTTTGAATATGTCAAGGGCATCACTTTTATTTTTAAGCAAAAAATAAAAGTATAGTCGAAACAATCATCTATATAAGGTTATTACATACCTTTTACTGTTCCTAGTTAATGTGCCATCAAATTCACATAAGTCATAGTGTACTAATTCTAAAGGCTTTGTCACTCTAGTTATAGACTTATATGAGGTTTTTATTATCTTAGCTTGACTACAACATGCACATTTTTCAAATTCATGCATGGATAATTTAGGTATAAGAATTAACTTACACATGTTGCTAATTAATCTTTTATTCACATGACAAAGTCTAGCATGCCAAACATTAAAAGAAGACAACATGTAAGTAGAAGATAAATTCTTATTAGTTTCCAAATTTAATTTGAACATGTCATCAGTTGCATAACTTTTTTTCATAAATACATTATTTTTGGTAAAGGTAATAAGTCTGATCCTATGGTTTGAGTGAAGGCCTTGTTGAGGAGATATCTGAAAACCAAATTTTTTCAAATTTCTGGAGTATGTAGAACTTCCTTCAGCACAAGCGTTTTTCCAGATTTGAACTTCAGTTCCTTTCTCCAACATCAGCTACCTTGGTTGTGTGATGATCTCCCAGAAGGATATTCTTATCCTTAACCTCATTATATTTTTCTAATAGACTAAGGTCATGACAGACATGACGGGATGCACCAGTGTCTAGCCACCAACCTTTAGACCTCCTAATGACATTAACTTTAGTTCGCCTACGCAGCAGAACGATTCCTATTTCTACAATTCTTAGCTAAATGTCCAGGCTTATTGCAGTTATAACAAACAATTTGTACCAAACTTCTAGACTGAGGATTGTTCTGTTTGTTGGATCCACGTTTCATTTTGTTTTCTTTTGGCTTCAGATCCGATTTCAGAACTGCACTAGGCCTCTTTCTAGGAATCACGTTCACTTCCTTTTTTTATCATGCTTTCTTGCTTCCTCCTCTATCCTTAGTCTCGTGATAAGACTTTCCAGCAAGAATTCCTTGGTTTTGTGCCTAAGAGCGTTCTTGAATTCCTTCCACAGAGGAGGTAACTTGTCAATGATAACTGTAACTTGAAATTGTTCGTCTAGAGTCATACCTTCACTAATAATTTCATCTGCTATTTTTTGGATCTCATGTGATTGAGCTTCCACAGATCTGTCATCGGTTATTTGATACTGTAGATAATGGCTCACTGCATATTTTTTCAACTCAGCTTCCTCTGTGTCATATTTCTTTTGTAATGCATCCCAGACCTCTTTCGTAGTTGACAACATACTATAATAATCATATAACTCGTCAGTTAAACCATTAAGAATTAAATTCTTACAGATAAAATCGGTTTTTGTCTACATGGTGAGTTCCTTCAATTGTTCTTCCGTAGGATCTTTTTCTGGAATTTTTGGTTTTTCTGTAGTATATACGGCTGCCACCTTCTTCAATGTGATAAAAACTAACATCTTTTGTTTCCACCTTTTGAAGTGTGGTCCCTCAAATTGAAATAAATGGTTAAGATCAGAAGATAGCAAATCGGATTGGAATTGTCCGACCATCTTAGCAGATTGAAGAACGTTTAAAATTGTTGTTGCACTTCGTCCTGCCTACTCGTTATCTCACAGATAGAACATAATGCCTATATCGTCAAGTGACCAAACCGTCTAGTTACCTTGCCTGGTGAAATCAGAAGCTGCAAAACATAAACAATTAATATTATTATTAATGTAACTCATATGTATTATATGTTATTTTATCTCTTTTGAGTCTATTATTTTATTATGTCCATTAGGTAAAAAGATAATGTCCCCAATTAAACACCATGATGGGTGGTGTTTATAAATAAAACCTTAGGGATCGATTTCTCACTGTCTTATTAAGTAGTTCATTCTTCTCCATCAAGAAATCTAATTATGTTTAAAGAAGGCCAAGTGAGAGAAACAAAATTCCTCAATAAGATTATTCATGGATCAAGGTATGTTATTCTTTAACTTAATATAATTTGTAAAATCACCTAGTTCAAAGATTTTGTCACTTATTGTTATATATAATGTTAGAGTTTTATTGTGTAATCATGAAACTCAAGTTTACGGAGTTGGGATAACAGAAGGCATTCCTTTATCAATGGTGCTTGTCACTTTGCTAATCATATTGCATCCTTCTAAAATGAGGCCTCATCTATGATCAGTGGAGGAATGGAGTTGTGGAAAATTAAGGTCGTTCTTAGAGCAAAAGATTTATGTTTGGACGATAATTAATAATTTCATTCCAACCGGAAGAAAAATTCAAAAGTGTTTGTTGTTGCACTTCAGTGGAGCTAAGCGTCGTAGTAGGAAAACCTACAAAACAAAAGCACGTCAACAAAATGCTTGAGTCGCAAATCTCACTCTATTAAAGGCGTTTCGCAGCTCTACTCGAATGTGCAAACATATGTAAACTGTCTCGTCATTTCCAAAATAAAATAGTCTCTAATTAATCAGTAGGAACTGCACTAGAACCAACTAATATAACAACATTCACTAGATACTTAGTTGCTTGGAAAACTTAAAAGAATGAGATGAAGTAAGAGAGACAGAAAAGAGGAGAAGTTGAGGGAGAATATGAGAGGTTATGTGTTTTGGTGGATATCCAAATGAGAAGGGAATGCACAGATATATAGCAGATGAGGGAGCCTTGCAATGGTAAGGAATTTATGACGGAACAATAAAAAAACAATCCAACAATTAAGATATTCGATCAAAATAAAACGATCCAACTGTTGAAAATGGTTCTATTAACGATTGGTAATGACCCAATGGTTCAAAAACTTAAATATAAAAGGTTTATTAATTAAATCCAACGATTTTGAAAAAAATAAAAATCGATTTCAAAAATATATATATATATACACACACATACACTTTTGCCTATCTTCTCGCCCTCTCCAAAACATGGGTGCCTCTTGCTCGAGTATAAAAGGATTGGGTTCGGTTGTCTTGTCAGGTTGAGAAGGAGATGGTGAACATTGGAGACTAAGAAGGAGACGATGAATGTCGAAGATGAGAGGTTGAGATGAGAGGGAGAGGGTGAGTTAGAGAGATGAGGCACGACATGAAGATGTATTGAAGTTGATGAATTGAGGATGAGGCGTGAGTCTGTTTAAGAAATGGAATTTCCATAGTGGAAGCGTGTGAACACCGTGTAAAAAAAATTCAACTTGAAACTCATACAAAATTCAGAGAAAACATTTTAACATTCTTCTATGGAGGAAAAGAAGAAAATAAAACTAACTTTTGTAGAATCTCCTAAGAATTCTTGAACCTCCCAAACAACACCACGAAGTCTTCCTTGTTATCCTCAAGATAAAAATCAACAGAGATTTTGTGGGACTTCTGTGATTTTTTGTTTCGTTAAAGGAAATTTTTTTAGAGAGATTTCTATTTGGAGCAAAGAGATCATAAAAACACGAGATAGCAGTCCAGAGCTTATTAAGATTTGTATATTAACCATATATCTTAAGAGAGATGGAGGTGCAGTTATCAAATAACTTCCTCCCTCTCCATCACGTAGAATAACTCCCTTGATTAATATAAAATTAATTAAATTTAAATTATATTATATCTCATATAATATTAACTTTATATTATATCATATATAATATAACCGATAGTTTAAATCTTCTCATATAATCTATAATTCTAATATGAATCGAATCCATATTAATTTTAATCTATAGTTTATTTATGAATCTTATTCATATTATTATTATTATTTGAATCATATCCAAATATTAAGTTCACTCATAAAAATTTTATATTACAATGTATCAAATACATCATATACAATTTATTTTTTTTAATCAATTTGAACTGTTCAAATTAAACCAAAATAAATTTGATTCTCATTTATCCTTATTGAGCTAACAAGAGGACCTTATGAACCTACATATTGAAGCTCCAATGATGTGAGATTAATTAATTAAACTCTTTAATTAAATTAATTCTTATTCATTAACTATCAGTCATTCCACTAAAGACCAATAGTTGCACTTTTCTTATTGTAGATATATTTTTGTGTCCGTTAGATATAACCAATCAACAATGCAATGACCCTTCACAAATTGCTCATAAGTACAACTATGCCAAAAATTATCATTTTGTTTTTGTAGTTACATCTAACTCTTTAAGTACCACTGATTCTTCGAATGAACAATAATTATAGTCTCACTATAACTAAAATCCTCTCAGGCCAAGAGAGGTATAGTGTCACATTGTTCAAGCCCTGGAATCAGTCCTTAAGAGATCAATTTCTCTACTTATTCTATCTATAGAGAAGGAGTGAATTCATTCTTGTGTAGTTGTGTTTCCAGCTCCCTAATCTGACAAATCCCCAAAATGGTACGCCTATTGAGTCGAAAAAAAAGACCACTCTCACCTATGCAAATCAAATGACTACCTTCATATGTAGAAATTCACAACTCACTTAGGATTCAGGTCAAGTCACCTATGGTCATCCTGGTGAAATGTAGTCTCAACTAGTAATGGTGTTGATAAGAGATACTATTCATTTCATGGTCCAGTCTTATACAAACTCTTTATATAGAATACCTCTGCTCTAATATCTCGACAAGAATTATTACGATCAAATCATTTGTAGCACTTTAGAACAATTGTAACAACTAAAAAACAGGTCGTATTTGTAGTGTCACCAGGATAAGGTATTCGACTTTATCCATCTACTACTGACCATTTAGGTTATCACTTAAACATAATCCACTTGTATGTCTCCACATACATGTTTAGGTTATAGAAGATAACCTTGGATGTTAGTTTATTGGTTTTGTGGGTTAATGCAACTAAATGTCAAATAAAATAAAATACTTTATTTTATTAGATAAATAAAATGTTTGTATAATATATACAATTACAAACTACAAGACCACAAGATTTAGGCATCAACCCTAACATCTGTGACGTACCTCTTTTTCCATTTACTAAACTAATAATAATAATAATAAATTAATAGTATAAACACATATATATTTATCATTAATTTGGGTTGGGTTGAATCGAATTTTTAACCTCCAATCCAACATAAAATTAATAATAACTTTCTTGATTTTTTTTTGCTTTCTAAACAATTTTTTTTATTAATAGTGTTGAATTGATGTCAAACTCTTTGTTTGTTTTGTTGGTGATTAAAGGAGACTGCTAGTTATGCTTTGTGGCTATGTCATTAGTTTTTCCATCGTGTGTGCGGACGATTATCTTCCTGTTTACTAAACTTACTGAAAGATCAAACTTAGTGAGATGTGAGAGTCGAGTGAATCAAGAAAGATGGTCTCCCCTTCGAGTGGTTATAGGAAGTTCAATGTTGATGCCTCTTGATACAAAATCCAGAAGTTGGTAAAATTTATATAACATGTTTGTGGAAAAGAATTGAACTTTCATGAAATTTGAGGACTAAGTATTTTAAGAAAATTGAAAGAAAAAAAATTAAGATTTTTTAACACTTACCTTTGAAGCACAAAATTCTCTCTCATATCTTGAGAACATTTGATTAAATCATATATGAACAACTACAAGAGTCTTCTTGATATGAATCAGGATGCCCTTGTGTTATCTCTTGGACCAATCACATATTCCAAAGCCATAGAATTATAGTTAGTAATGAATTCTTACGTTCAAGAGGAAGTGCATTCAATTGAGGACATTCAAGCAGAAACGATTTATCAAAAGATTTATCCTTGGATTTAGTTGACTTACAAAATGGAACCAATTGAGCTTTGTAATTTATTTTATTTTATTTTAAAAAGACATGCCTTATTATTTTTGTTTTTATTATTAGACCCATATAATTTTATTTGTGTTTTAGTTCCTTTTTAGTGTTTAAAATAGGGAAACCAAATATAACACATTAGTTTTTTTTATAATTGATGTTTTAGAGTTTTTTCTATCAATAGAAACTCTTTGGTAGATGACTGAACATCTTCATCATCTTTTTGTAATTTTTTATTCAGAGTTGTAGCAAATAACATACAGCTAAGTGTGATCATCTTGTTTGTGGAGCGTTTGAACTTGGAGAGGTAACTAGTTCTCCTTATCTTTTGGTCTTTCATCAAATGGTAATCCAAAACTAATTTATTCCCTTCGATTCTTGTCAAATTGATTTGGAGGTTTTAGAATTTGATAATAGGGGTTCACCAATTGAGTTTTTAATTTTCAATTCTTAAAACTTTCATATGATCAGTTCTCTACTAATTTCAAGATTTAGAACTAAATTGGATAACTAAATAGTGGAATACTAAATTGGAGAACTAAATTGTGGAATCAAGAAGGTGATCAATTTTGTGAGTTTTTTTTTTTTAGAGAAATGAGTTTATTAACAATTGATATTTTTTCCAAAAAAATCAACAAGATCCATCATCCAAATTACACAACCAAATTGCACATTAAATAGCTAAATCTCATTCAAACTTACGATTGGTTTTTAATTTAGCTAAAACATTATGGGATTTGTGTTTGTAGGAGGAGAAAACAATTCACTAAGTGAGTAGCTTATTCATAATACACCATAACTTGGATAAGTCCACTAACCCTAACAAAGTCAACAACTAGCTTTTGATTTTTTTGAAACTTATAAAATTCCAAAAAAAACTAATTATTTAATTAAATAATTATACAATTAATTTAATTAATATTTAATTAATTAAATTAATTACACTATTATCTAACATCATTAATCTTGATAAATCTGATCAACTTAATTTGAATAATCATTTAAACACCATTTAATATGTAATCGTTAATTATATCGAATATTATTAACGATTCATTTTCTCAATTAATTTGAATTTTCTATCACTCTATTCTAAATTTAAATTCATAATAAGCTAATAGGAGAACCTAATGGACCTACAGATTATGAGCTCCAAAATTTGTGATTAATTGACTAAACTCTTTTAACCGAGTTAATCAACATTCACTAACTAATCGGGACTGTTTACTATAGTCCATAGTTGTACTCTCCTCATTATAGATATATTTGTATTCATTTGATAAAACTATGATTAGTAAGTCAACTCTCCACAAGTTGTTCATAATCTTGGTTGGGTCAACTTACCGTTTTACCCTTGAGATTATATCTTGTTCTTAAGTTTCATGTGATTCTCTAATGAACAATTGGTTTAATGTCTAACCTATAAATTGAATCCCTCTCGGGTCAATAAAATGGTGGTGTCTCTTTTGTTCAAGACCTAGAGTAAGTACTTAAGGAAACAACCTATATACTAAATCTAAAAGTGTGCAAAAGTGAATTATGTCTTGCACCATACATCCCAGCTATCCACCCGATCTTACCCCTGAAATGGAAGGTCTATTGGGCAACGCTAATGAGGTGCCCCACCTATTTAGTTATAAGGATAATCTCTAGTAAATAGGACTTCATAGTAGCTCAAGATTAAAGTTGAGTGACCTAAGTCAACAATCATTTAAAATAATTAGTTTTAATCAATCAACAGTGTTATAAAGTAAAAGTGATTATTTTATGGTCCGATCTTATACATTCTCATTGCATAAGATGCCTTCACTCATGTCTCTACATAAGCGTCTTGGGATCAATTTGCTTGTACTAAATACAAAATGAGTCGCATTCATAGTATCGCAGAATAAGACACCCAATCTTATTCCTATACTATAGACCATTTAGACTATTACTTGGATTTAATCCATGTTTATGTGTCTTTATATAAAGTTCAGGTAGTCATACTAAGTCAAATAACCTCTTGTTGATTGGATTCTAAATTTTTCATAAGCAAATATCTTTATTCAATAACAATTTATTGAACAATACTTCAACAAAAACTTTATTGAATAATAGAATATAGTTGTACTTTTACAAATTACGAATTTTAGGACATAATATTTTATAGGGGCAACATGTTAAGCTCCTGTAACGGGAGGGATATAATCGTCGGTCTTTATTATCTTCTCGAATTGAGAAGGGAGATGTGTCAACCTCTCCTAACGGAGCTAGACTCGATAGATATCATTCGAGCTCTAAACGATTCAAACATTAGTCTATCTAAAACAAAAAATATGATGGATGCCACTGTTGTGCTTACTAAGCATTTTAGTATGGTTTCTTTTAGTTATTATAAGTGTTCTTGCTATTTGTTGTCATTCTATGACATGTGCTACCGTAAACTTTCTGTATCCCAAGGGCCTTCCCTCCTGTTGTGAGGCCTGCTAAAATATTGTTTACCCTAGTTAGGTCTTCTCTATTCTTGACTAAAACTTGTCTTGTGGTTAGTTTCGAGGTTTAAACATATGATTTTTAGTTTATTTAAAAATAAATAAATTTAAACCATTATCTAATTAATGAATTATAGGTGCATTTTTAAAAGTAAGGAATATTAAAACTATTTATCATAAAATTTAGGATGTTAAAAAAGATCGGTAACTCAATTACCTAACTCAACTGAACTCGGACTGTTTGGATTGAGTTAAATTTTGTGTTTGGTTGGTTAGAAAGTTGAAGAAAAATTATTGTAAATAAAGGTCAACCTGACCCCTTAGCATAATACAATAATTATTACTATTGTGGTTGTTGTAATTTTTATTATTATTGTTGTTAGTTATTATTACTATTTTTTATTATTATTGTTATAACTAAACGCTTGTTAAAGCCTAATTCACCCTTGAAGTTGAAGCCGCTCGCCTCAGCACGTAGTCGCCCCCGTCTTCAGTTCGGCCGTCCCGCTGGCCCTTATACCGACTACCCACTCTTCGCTTGCACTTCAAGCCGGCTGCCCCCTCTCCACCGGTGTCCAGTTGCTCGAACTTCAAGCAAGCCGCCTCTCTCCAACACTGTTCAGTTGCTTGCTAATTTTCTCCGCCCTCTATCGTCCGCCCAACTCTTATTTGGTGTTGAATTTGTTTTTACACTTTGGTAAGTTTAATATTTTGAATTTGTTGAATTTGGGGTATTAAAATTTATTGAATTTGTGGTATTGAAATTGTGTAGTTAAATAAAAATTTAGTTTCAAAGCATTCTACAGTTTGTATTATTTGGGGTGCTGTACTGTCCGAAATCTTAATTAGATTTTAATTCTATTTTTGTTTGATGGTATGGACATTGGGAATATAATTTGAAAATCAATATGAAATTTTGGATTGTGAGATAATATGAAAATGACATTATATTTTGCCATATTTTTTTAATAGTTTCATTGTTTGTATGAGTCATAACAATTTTCCTAATTTTTATTATTAAAGAAAGAAAATCCAAGCCCAAATTTCGACCTGGGACCGTCGTGGTTGGTCGAACCCTTTCCAATGGAGCTTTCTGCATCTCCCCACCTCTTCAGCTCTCCCACTTCGCTGATGCTACTCAAACCCAAATTTGGGTTTAAGGTTTCTAAGATTTCTTCATCGACATTCCATCTTCACCCTTCTGTTTTATCTCTTAAACCCAATTACAAAATGGAATTTACTAGGACAGCATGTTCGGCTTCTTCGTCCGAACAAAACGGGTCACCGGCGGCCATTTCTTCAACCACTTCAGGTTGAGTCTATTTATACCCATTGATTTTCTTCACGAGCTTTCTAGTGAAATCTGTTTCTATTTGAAAGTTCAGGATCTCGAGTGGGCGAAGTGAAAAGGGTCACCAAGGAAACAAATGTATCCGTCAAGATAGACCTCGATGGTTCTGGGATTGCGGATAGCAGTACTGGGATTCCATTTCTTGATCATATGTTAGATGTAAGTGTTTCCATAATTTTGAACTCATTTTCGGTTTTCTCTGTTTCTTGGAAGTAACTATGTTGCGTTCAATCTATGCTCAATGAACCTTCCTAGCTGAGAGGAAGTGATTTTTAGCTCTTCCTATATGAAATTTCGATGGTTTGATAGGATCATACATGTCCAAACATTATGTAATCTGGTTGTTGTACTTTTTATTGGATT
>JBBPDI010000002.1:13020748-13035929 GCA_037974545.1 Cucumis variabilis
TATTGCAGAGATTCAAATAAGATTTGAATGAAATATTAATTAAATACGATTTAATTAATATAAATGTATAAGATATTAGAAAGATATTTATTTTAAAAAGATTTAAATAAAATATTAATTAAATATGATTTAATTAATTATTAATTACTTGATTAATTGTTAATCAATTAGTAGATTTGATAAAAAGAATCTCGTAATTCTTTCCTACTCCTTTTCCTATTCCAAGAAGGAAAGATAGTTATAAATATGTAGAAGAAAATAGTTTTCTTTAACGAATTTGTTAAGAAAAAAATCAAGTTTTTTTTTTCTCTCTGCAAAAATAAAATAAAAGAGTTTCTCTAAAAATCTCTATACCTTTTTCCATTTCAATTGGTTCCCACAAACCAATTTCATCCTAGAGGATAGGAAGGTCTCCGACGGGTGGTGTTCCAATTCGATGGTTTGCAGATTCAGAGATACAAAATCAACAAAAGTAAGTTCTCTGTATCTCTTAAGTAAAAAGCATGTTTAGAATTTATTTAGAATTTTGATTCTAATTTTACCAATGTACCGGTATTTTAAGATTCCAAAATTAAATTAAGTAATGGTTCTTTAATTCTTCTGCTGGCATAAGGCTTTTATCCCTTCACGATATTGATGGCCAGGTATGAAGCGAGACATCACCGAGTTTATGGCTAAGTGCTTAATTTGTCAACAAGCCAAACCTCAGCGGCAAAAGACTAGTGGGTTATTGTGTCTCTTGCCAAGCCCTAAATGGAAATAGGAACACATAACCATGAATTTTCTGTTCGACTTACCCAGAACGCTGAGTGGCTGCAACGAGATCTGAGTAGTTATGGACAGGTTCACAAAGATAATGCATTTCATCCCTATCAAACAGAACTTCCTACTAGATAAACTGGCTAAGTTGTACGTAGAAAAAATCGTGAGCCAATACAGAACACCAGTGTCCATTGTTTCGGATCGAGATCCACGATTTACCTTCAAGTTTTGGCCAAGATTACAAGACACATTGAGTACAAGGCTGCATTTCAGCACTACGTTCCACCCACAAACGGATGGTCAATTTGAAACGACCTGATAACTTATAGAAATACAAGTTATTATAGTCTTTTAGGTAGAATAATGGGACCAAAACATGTAGTAAATATGTCAAATAACTTCTATTGCAAATTCATAACTATTAGGAAATACATATTACATAAGTCTCCATGTCTGTTTCACCTTGTTTTTAGTATTTTAACACATGATTAATAAGAAAAGAAGAAACTAGTGAATTGTAGAGGAGCGTGTGTGCAAAGCATTACGCAAGAAGAACTCGTCTAACAAGTACAATTTCTAGACGAGGTGCTACGTCATCACGCGAGGAAGATTCACTAGAAAACAAGAATGATAGTTGTAGTTGATGTATCTTGACAAGGCTGCAATCGACGTTGACATGTTTAGAGGAATAAAAATTTCCTGCCAAAAGCTGCCTATAAAAGGACTCCTTCCCAACCAAGTAAAGTGGTCAGCTTTAAGAAAAGTAAAATGTTTGTATGGATCGACCCAAACCCTAGAGAGTAGCGGAAAGGAGTAGCTTTTATACCGTCTGTAAAAGCATTCTTCTTCTTTTTCAGTTAGTCTGTAAGTGAAAGCTTAGAGTCAGGGTAGAGAAGATTCCATCCTTTCCCCTTAACCTTAACTTGTAATGTCCTTTTCTTTACTTTCCATTTTCATATTTCTTTGTAATATATGTTGTTCATATTGTATAGTGGCATAAGGACTACATTCTTTAATATATTTAATGATTATACATTTTCAATCCAACATTCCTTTACTGTTCATCCGTCAATATGTTATCTGTAGTCTATGCTTGTGATAAGTTCTTGTTAAGAAGTTTAGCTTATAAATCTCATCACATTAGTTGAGCTATAATCATCACTTGGTCAGTATATATCGTCAATTGCTCGAGAGAATAAGTAGCAAGGATATAACTAACGCGTGCAAGGAGGAGTTTGGAGACAAACTCCACCTTGGCGAGATAACTTTCATCACTTGTGTCCTGAAAAGAGAACAAGTGTGGGTACTTGCCACCGAGAGGTTGTCACCATTAAAAGAAAAGTTCTATAAGTACTGTAAGTAAACCCTTCTAGATAGACCTTGCTTAATCAAGATTTATCATTTGCATCCCGAGAGACGAGCAAGTGTGGTGTTTAAGGCATTGAGAGGTGCTCGCCTTAATCATAAGCTAGTTGAATGACCTCTATCGCATCAAGGCTGCCATATGGCTTAATCACATAATAATGCGAAGACCTTCCTTCACTTTTTCTTAGCACAAGTTAATTCACATTTCCATCTTATTCCCCTTTTATAGAATCTCTAATGTAAATAGTACTTTAGCTCACACACCTTTACTTTATACTGTATAGATTATTATTTTATACTGCTTGAATGAAGAGTAAGCCTTAGAACTAAGATTTGATATCAATTCCCTGTGTTCGACCCTGGATTACCCATGAAACCTATTATTTTTCTTATACTTGGACAAGCCATAGGAAAACTTGCACTACGTCAAGACTTAGTAATTACGTGAGGATGAGAGACATGGAGAGCATCTCGCATGCAATGACCATGCCTCATTGCATAGAATTAAATATAGACATACGCAACACTACACACTAAGTCTAAATCTAAATCGTACCAGAACCATTTAAACTTTAAAAGATATGTTAAGAACATGCGTCCTACAATTCAAAAGGAGTTGGGACGAGTGGTTGTCCTTAATTGAATTCACTTACAATAGTTATCATTCCAACATTGAATGGGCTCTTATGAGACATTGTATGAGAGGCATTGTAGGATGCCAGTCTGCTAAAAAGAAGTCAGTAAAAGGAAGTTGTACAAATTGAAATTAGCCTAAGCAACGATAAATAATATCAAAGTAATTAAAGAGAATTTAAAGGTTGCCCGCAACAGATAAAAGAGTTACGCGGACAATCGTCCCAAGGCATTGGAGTTCAAAGAAAAGAGCAAGGTCTTCCTAAAATTATCACTGTGGAGAAGGGTGATCAAATTTGGAAGGAAAGGAAAACTAAACCTGCAATACATTGTGTCATACGAGGTTTTGGAACGTGTGGGACCTATGGTGTATAAGTTTAGATTGTCTAAGGAGCTCTCTCAAATCCACCATGTCTTCCATGTATCTATGTTGATGAAATACATGTCAGATCCCTTAATAGTTCTTCAAGACCAGCCCTTAGAAGTCCAAGAAAACTTAACCTATGAAGAAGGACCTTTACACGTCTTCGATAGAAAATAATAAGTATTAAAAATAAAGGTGATTCCCATGGTTAAGGTCTTGTGGAATAACCATGGAGTTGAGAAGGCTACCTAGGAAAACGAAGATCAGATGAAAGCTAAGTACCTCTAGTTGTTCACATTATCCAATGAAAGACTTTGTGATAAGAATGATAGACAATATGATGAAGACCTTGTGATTATAAGAATGATATGCAAAGAAATTTCTTGTTCACAGAAATATCAGCTACGACTAAATTGCGATAAGAACCCTGACACAAAAAGGGGCGAGATGAGCGGAGAATTTCATATCGAGGCGAGTTTTGATGAAATCTTGATTTTGGACTCTGGTTGGATGTAAATCCTAGGTTTGAGAAACGATTGAATATAAAGAGATGCTGGTGAAAATCCCAGGTAACTCACTTGACGCTAGTTGAGTGTGAATCCCAGGTCCAAACGAGGGGAGAATCCTAGGTCCCAGTGATGAGTTGGCTTGAGCTCGTGGAACTTATTTGTGCTTGTGGTGATGGTTGTTGTGATTTTATGGGATGAGGATTATATGTTGTGATATGATCTTGTTATTATTTATTATCTAAATCTTATTGTTTTCCCCAAAAGGTTTTCTCAAACCCATAACTCACTAAGTCCTTTATACTTACGTTTTAAGTTTTTCCCTCCCTAGGTTGTCAGGCGTTGGAGCCAAGTAAAGGATAGTTCTCAAGCGTGAAAGCCAAGTTAAGGAGGAAAGGAAGGGTTGTTATGTAAGCTTATGCGGCATGCTAGTCGTGCCATCTTATCTCGCATCTAAGGAGCTGGTTGGTAAGCGTGTTGCTCCTTGATAACTTGTAGAAATACAAGTTATTGTGACCTTTTATCTAAAATAATGAAGTCTTATCGCATAAGAATAGAATAAAACAAGCGAAAAAGTAAGTAATTTGATTAACTTGTGTATTGCATCTTGCAAAAGAACTTCATCTATGTTTTATCGCACTTTTAATGTTTTTATCACATAATAATAGGCAAAAAGAAGTAGAGCTAGGCGATAGAATGCCACACGAGGAGACCCATCCAACCAGCGCGATGACAAGCAATCAAGCTAGCCGATCTAATGTACTAGCAGACAAATTTGGTTGGCACGAATGTTAGAGAAAGGACAAAAGAACGTCTGCACGGTACCGATGCAACTTTTTAGAGGCATTAATGAAGTGAAGAATGTTCTATCTACATCATTCCTCGCATATAAATAGAGGCCTTTACTTCAAAATTGGGGGTGCAATCTTTGGCTTGAGAGCAAGTTCATCTCGTCCATTCTTTCTTCCTTGAGTTTTAGGTGAGAGCTTAGAACAAAAAAAAGAGAGAGAGAGAGAAAGTTCTTTCCCCACCATTTTCTCTTCAAGAGTAGGCAAAAATCAGAGCCAAGGAGTATAAGAAATCATACTCTGAGGTTTGACGCATTTATTTGTATTCCATTTTCTGTTTATATAGTATTGCTTTGTAAAATATACTTTATGGCCGAAAGGTCTAAAGTTTTGTTTATAATAATAATGCATTTCTTCTTTCGTTCTCTCATTTCTCTTCTACTATCCATGCTCAATATGTTTAGTTAGTTTATGAGTAATGGAATGTGTTTTTTATACTAAAGAATTAGAGTGTATGATTTATAAGTTTTGTTTAGTTAAACGTGGATGTCAACGCATTGTGTATTCAAGAGAAAGACAATGATATATATTGATCACAATTACCCGACAAGTGAAAGCACGTAGTTAACTAAGCAAGCAGCGAGGAGATTGTAGTAGGGGTAAAGACAACCAAACTGAATCGATGACCCAAACCGAACTAAACTGATTTAGTTTGGTTTGGGTTGGATCGGTTTAAAAAAATGATAGTATCAACCGAACCAAACTAATTCAGTTCGGTTCAGGTTCGATTCAACCGATTAGGTTAAGATTAAAAGTAGCCATCATTTTATTTTCTCCTTCGTTCTCTCTTCTCTACAATACATTTTATTTTCTCCTTCATTCTCTTCAAGAAAAGAAATCGTCATTCTCTGCATCTGTGGATTTCCTCTTCATTCTTCGTCATTCTCCTTCGTGGGTCTTCTCTCATTCGCCTAGAAAGGATATTTCAGGTATGATGGTTTATTCTTCTCTCATTGTTCTCTCATTCACCTTTGGTTTACACCTACGAAAAGGGCTCTGGCTTGATGAACGTTATTGTCGTGAAGAAAATTAGCAGCGTCATTTTGGCGGTGGATGTGGATCCATTTTCATTTGAAGAAGAGGAAAGCTTTTTTCCACCTATATTTTTTCTTCTTCTTTGTGATGTTCTTTGAATCATCTTTGGAAATAGGTTTTTGAAGCTTGAAATGAATGGAGTCTATGGATCTTGATGATTCTCGTCTGTGTTTTCTTGCTTCTTCTAGAACCTAAATTAAAAAAAGACAAAAAAAATCAGAACAAATGAATTAAAAAGGATGATATTAGTCGATTTGAGGGTCGAAGCCATAGTCGTCCATAGTCGTTGAAATGTTGAGGGTCTTCGGGGAAGGGGAAAACATGGGATTTTGTGGACATGGGGGTTAGGAAGGTGAAGAGATCAAATCAGAGGGAGGTTTTTTATTTTTTAAGAGGGAATTTGAAAAAGTAGAAGTTAGATGGAGAGAGGTGAGAGATCATGGTTTGCTTTATAGTTCTATTATTTATTTATGTCTTTCTTTAAAAGAAAGAAGAATAAGAAGAAGAAGGGGGAAAAGAAAGAAAGAAAGAAAGAAAGAAAGAAAGAAGAAGAAGGGAGAGAAGAAAGACAGAAAGGAAGAAGAAGAAGAAAGGAGACAAGAAAAAAAAGAAAGGAAGGAAGGAAGGAAGAAGAAGGGAAAAAAAAAACCTGACCAGACCCAAACAATGTTGACCCAATCGAATTTGGGTTGGGTCGAGTCAGGCTCTACTCGCAATATGTCTGTACATTTTGGGTTGAAAGGAAAATCGACCTGATCTAGCCCAATTACACCCCTTGATTGTAGCAATATAATCTTATCATCGAATTTATTTTTCATATAAGTTACAGAGATGTTAACGTGTGTGGCGAAAGCACCGAGAGGTTGCCCGCCTTAATTAAGGATAAGTTACTTATAACACAAACAAGTTTCTTAAACACAAATCATAACTTAACTTTAAGTATTTGAATTCCAAGAGACAAGTAAGTATGGCGAGGCACCAAAAGGTCGTTCGCCTTAATTATGAAGTTAATATATGTTTTGTATCGCCTTGAACTATTAAAACACAATCCATTGCGATTAGTTAATTAAGCATTCTTTCCTACCACACTTGTGAATGGAGTTCATTTTTCATATTACCTTATCGTCATGCTCACCTTGCATCACCAAAGGCACCTTAGCATTGATAATTGGGATAAATTATATTGTGCATGTTTTCATAGTATAGAGTATAGCACATAAGTTTAGATGTGCGTTAAGTTCATTAGAAATGTTAATTTCCTGTGTTTGACCCTGAACTTACCAGAAAACCTCTCTTTGCTTGCATTATACATATATCATTAGAAGTTTAGCAATGCATGAATAGGATTGCACCTTTTATCACATAATCATATGTAGTCTCCTACTAGTCGCTCAATTAGAGCCTTAATATGACATATTTATGAGCTATTGCATACATACATAAATCAGTAAGCACTCCATAGCGCAGATGGCTTAGCTTAGAAGGAAGGCGAATGCAACACCCAGGTTGGTGAGACCAAGCCAGAGAGCAAAAGAGTCGAAGAGTTGAGCTAGATAAAGGAAGCCCTAAAGCTTGTCCTTAAGTTGAATTGATTGGGCGACCGTGGAGAGGGATGAAAGGAAGGCTTCACACCCCTAAGCACCCCTACCTTAAGGAGCAGCTTTAGGCGGTAGACGAGG
Source organism: Cucumis variabilis (assembly GCA_037974545.1). Taxonomy (NCBI): domain Eukaryota; kingdom Viridiplantae; phylum Streptophyta; class Magnoliopsida; order Cucurbitales; family Cucurbitaceae; genus Cucumis; species Cucumis variabilis. The sequence goes on from JBBPDI010000002.1 coordinate 13,027,941, forward strand.
AAAGGTGGACCAGAAGCCAACTTAGGTTTTATTTTATGTAAGAAAGAAAATGAATGTATTTGTAATATGAGAACTTTGTGTAAAGTGTTAAGTTAATAACGAGAGGAAGTTTATTCTTTTATTTTGATTTTACCTTTGTGCTTTTCACCTTGAAGTTAAAGTTGTTTAAAGCTAAGTGTTAAGAATTATGTGAAGGAGCTAAGTTCAGGAAGTGTTTTTCCATTGTATGAAAGTTGTAAAGGTCTCTAAGGTTCAAGTAAGGAACTTCGTGAGAAGACAAGTGAAGGGAGATGTTCCGCTTTCTAGGCCTTCGTGTGTCATCTCTTGAAGAAGTACGCGATAAATGTCTAGGTGACACGCCCCTATCTAGTCGCAAGGAGTGATAGTTGGGACAGGGCATGACATGTTCTATAAAACGTCAACTTAAGTACCCGCAACCTTAGACAGAACCCGATGGAGTTTCCTTATAACCTTAAATCTTATTTGTCCTACTTAGTTTTATTAAACTAAAATAAGATATAATATTAAAATTAAAGTGACGATCTTAGGTCTATTTAATTTTAAACAATTCTAAAATTAAATCAAATTATCCTAAGATCTTATGTTTGCATGCAACTCTTTATTATAGGTTGATGGTTTTTAATCATCAAATTTTATAACTATTATAAAATTAATTAATTAGACCTATAATCATGCATACTATGATTTTTATAATTAAATAAAAAACCATGTTATGTGTAAAACATAACTTTAATATAAATATTATATTAAACTATAGATGTAACATGCTCAATACAAATTGATTTTTATTTTAATTAATTTAACACTTATATTAAAAAAAATTTCATGAAAATCATTCAACCATATACAAGACATCATTATATTTAACTAAGTAATGTCATGCATCATGTTTATTCAATTTCATATATTTAATGTATCAACATACATTAAATAACACACTAAATTAATTATCATGCATTAATGCCATATATATTAATTGTTGGGGTTGATGTCCCAAATCTCGTGTTCTTGTAGTTTGTAATTTATATAAGCATTTTATTTATCTAATAAAATAAAATATTTTATTTTATTTGATATTTAGTTGCATTAACCTACAAAACCAATAAACTAACAACTAAGGTTATCTTATGTAACCTAAACATGTATGTGGAGACATACAAGTGGATCGTGTTTAAGTGATAGCCAAAATGGTCTATAGTAGATGGATAAGGTTGAATACCTTATACCTTATCCTGGTGACACTACGAATACGACTTTCTTTATAGCTGCTACAATTATTCTAAAGTGCTTCAAATGATTTGATCCTAATCATTCATGTCGAAAAATTAAAGTGGGAGTATTCTATACAAAAAGTTTGTATAAGATTGGACCATGAAATGTATAGTCTCTCTTATTAGCACCATTACTAGTTGAGACCACATTTCACCAGGATGACCATAGTTGACTTAACCTGAATCCTGAATGAGTCGTGAACTTTTGCCTATGAAGGTGGTCGCCAACTTAATATGCCTACCATTATAGGGATTCATCTGATTGAGGAGCTAGAAACACAACTACACATAAAGGAATTCACTTCTTCTCTATAGATAGAGTAAGTAGAGAAATTGCTCTCTTAAGGGTTGATTCCAAGGCTTGAACAAGGTGGTGCCACACCTTCTCTTAGCCTAAAAGGAGTTCAATTATAGTGAGTGTCACACCCTCTCCCAGACCAACTCCGAACCTAGAAGAAAATGTGAAGATGTTAAGCATCACCCATGGCAATACTCAACATCTAAACTTAGCAATCAACTTAAACCAAAATTTAACAAAACGACAAAGAATGACATTCAACATCAAAGTACTATCGTCACTCTGCTACAAAGTTCTATCTCAAATAGGCCACAATGATATATATATATACACACACACACATAAACAAGATCACGAAATCCTTAACCAGACAGAACATTCAACTATACCCCTCTCTCTCAAAACTATACAAGTTACTACAACCTAAAGAGGTTAGCTATTTACAACAATGTCGAAGTCCTGATTCTTGATGCACACCCAAGTCACACAAGTTATGCGTTTGGAACAGTTCGACCACCTGGAAAGAAAGATAACAATGAAAAAGAGTGAGCTAATAAGCCCAATGAGTGATAGTTTTCAAAAACAACATCAAAAATCTATTCAAAGTTCAAGGTCAAACTGAAATGTATAACTTTTAATAAATGCATAAAAAAGAATCTTATAAGCATGTTATCAAACCCGTCGTGCAAAATATTATAAGAAAAAAATATATATTTCCTTAAAAAAACGTCTTGTAATTTGGCTGAGATACAGTTTCTCATATCCTCAAACCTTGACAAGGCAGAGTTTCTCATGCCCTTGTCATTGACAAGACAGAGTTTCTCATGTACTCGCCATTCCCTGTCGGCTTTGTGGAATACTCCTCACAACAGCTACATGCTAACATCACCGAGAGTCTTTACCAATAGAGGGGACTCAACAAAAACATGTATAACTTCTAATACACCAATTTATCTAAACAAGGTTCAAGAACAATAGGTGAATTCTTTATAAACATGCTTTGCAAACATCTCATAAATATAAAGTTGGAAAGTTATCAATCATTCATCAAGACAACCCAAAACATAATATTTTCATTAAGCAACAACTTATACTATAAAATCAAGATTCATAGCACTTCATTTTTGTCACTCATAGATCACGACTCAGCTCTAAATGGTTGTAGTAACTTGTATAGTTTTTAGAGAGAATGGTAGTTGAATGTTCTGGCTGGTTAAGGATTATGTGATCTTGTTTATGTGTCGATATATATATATCATTGTGGGCCTATTTGAGAAAGAACTTTGTAGCAGGGTGGCGATAGTACTTTGATGTTGAATGTCATTCCTGGTTGTTTTGCTAAATTTTGGTTTAAGTTGATTGCTATGTTTAGATGTTGAGTATTGTCATGGGGTGATGCTTAATATCTTCACATTTTCTTCTAGGTTCAGAGTTGGTTTAGGAGAGGGCGTGTGACTGTGAGACTATAACTTATTGTTCATTAGAGGAATCTATGGTATTTAAGGAATTAGATGTAACTACAAGATCAAAATGGTAATTTTTGGCCTAGTTGTACTTACGAGCAATTTGCGAAGGGTCATTGTACTATTGATTGGTTATATCTAATGGACACAAAAATATATCTACAATAAGAGAAGAGTGCAATTATTAGTCGTTAGTGGAATGAATGATAGTTAATGAATCCATATTAATTTAATAAAGAGTTTAATTAATTAATCTCATATCATTGGAGCTTCAATTTGTAGGTCCATAAGGTCCCCTCGTTAGCACAATAAGGATAAATGAGAATCAAATTTATTTTGGTTTAATTTGAATTGTTCAAACTGATTAAAGAGAATAAATTGTCGTATGTGATACAATTAATATAATGTATTAACATTATAATATAAAGTTTTTATGAGAGAAATTAATATTTGAATATGATTCAAATACTAATAATAATATGAATAAGATTCACAAATAAACTATAGATTAATATTAATATGGATTTGATTCATGTTAGAATTATAAGTCATACGAAAGTACTAAACCATTGGTTATATTATATATAATATAATATAAAGTTTATATTATATGAGATATAATATTGTTTAAATTTAATTTAATTTAATTTTAATTAATATATATTTAATTAATAGTATAACTCCCTTAGGAGTTCTTGTGGGTAGAGGGAGGGAGTTATTGATAACTTTTCCCTTCATCTCTCTTAAAAAATGGTTAAGACACAGAATTTCTAAAAAAAAGGACTTCTCTCTTTGTTTTTTCACGATCTCTTCTCTATCAAATCTATTTAAAAAATTTCCTTCACCAAATCAATAATACATAAGCTATACATAAGCCTACAACTCCCTGTGTGATTTTCACCTAGAGAATAACAAGGAATATTTTGTGGTGTTCTTGGGAGGTTTCTACAAAGGTTAGATTTTTTTTTCTTTTTTCTGCTTAGAAAAGCATGTTTAGTTTTAACTTTTGTTTTCTTAGAATTTTGTGGTTTTTCAAATTGAATTCCATTTGTACGGCGTTCATACGATTCCACTATGGGAATTTCCTTCCTTCAAAATTATAATATATAAAAATCCATGAACATACTTAACCTATGAGTAGATTTATCTAAACAACATGCTTAGTGCATTTAAATAGCAATTGAATCTTTAAAAAGTTTGCTCTTAGGATAAAATAAAGCAAAAATTACAATAATTAAGTTTAAAATATCCTAAAACAACTTTCAAAGCTCCAAAACCGATAAAAAAAACCTTTAAAAAGCTTCTAATCGGGTCCAAAAACCATGAACTAGTAAAAAATAGTATTGAAATGGCCCAAAATTACTAAATTAGCCCAAATTGAACCAGACCTGTTAAACCGATTGAACAGATGAGTCGAGCCACAGCAAGCCACAAGGAAGTCAGAAGTGAGTCGCACCTACCTACCCCAGTACATCTCCAGAGCATACCAAGCCGCATCAGAGAATGAGCCGAGTATCCAAGCCAAATCATACACAAGCTGCCACCGAGCCGAGCCGTGTCTCCCCAAATGCGTGTTGATGTCACGCTAAAGTCATCGTGACATCAGCCCTTCTTCAACCTCTAGAAGCCCCACAAGAATTTTTTAATTTTTGGTTTCTATACGATTTATTTGGGTTCTGTTGTCGATTTTCTTATAAAAATACCCCGAATCTAAATATGAAATAAAAGATTACAAGATTTACAAAATAAAATGCCAAAAACGCAAAGGCATTTACATTTTATCGCATTAAATACTATAAATCTATGACTAAATTTTACATAAAACATTCAATTGCAAACCAAAATTCATAATGCAATAACTCCACCAAACCAATGCAAATTTTTAAATTTTCAATTAAAAATTGAAATGGCTTTGATACCAATCAAAAGGATAAGAGCCCTAATGCAATGAAAAAATTTAATAGAATCTTTTGTCAATATTAATTTTGGAATTATGAAATACCCATGCATTTAGAATTTTACATAAAAAAAAAGTTATTGTAAAATAAATAAATTGGCTAAGCATGGTTTTCTAAATTATTTTGTATTTTGGAGAGTTACTAAATTAGTAGACTATAAATAGCAACTTGTTCCTTCATTTGTAGCATCTGTTCTAAAATTGAAGAGTTCTCTCCTTTCTCTTTTTCTTTCCTTCCTTTGTTCTTGTGTTGAGTTGAGAGCAAGTATTCAAGAGTTCTACCAGAATCGTGTAGTTCAAGGGCTATAGTTCTATTAGAGTTAGTTGTTGTATCCTATTGTTGTAGTCCGCTTACAAGTTCATGCAGAGTGAATAAGTGTTCGTAGGAAAGTGCTTATCTGAAGCGAGTCTCGACTACGAATTGAGTACACATAATCTTTTATATTCACATCTAAGCCTTAATACTTCATCTTAATTAAGTTTGAGTCTAAATATTATACATTATTTGTATTTATTTTCAATTAAAGTGTAATCAATTTGCTAGTGTATTCATTTCATATTAGAGGTGTTCAAAAAATGTTGAAAACCAAACCGCATACGAATGCATGCGGTTCAATTCGGTTTGTGTTAAATTGAAACCACTTCTTATGTGATTTGGTTCGGCTTAAGATAACAAACAGTTTTTAAAAAATTCTTATTTACCACAATAACCCTTCTATCAGGCATAAGTCTCATGGAGTGTCTAAAGAAACAAGTGAGTCTAACAATAATTTTCCTTTACTTCTCATCTTGAGAAGCCTTGAAAGACAGCAATTGTGGAACTACAAATACCTTGTTTGAGAATGACTATTATTGCATACTTGAAAAACCACTCATCATCACAACCAAATTAAAGAAACCCCAAAAAACTCCAAACTCCTCAATCTTCGGTAAACTAGTATGAAATATTTGACTTTTATTTATGCATAATGTTCATAAAAAATTTAAAACTGAATTGAAACCAAACTGTATATGTGCTTCGATTCTGATTCGGTTTGACATAGATGAGCGGTATGTTTCAATTTCAGATGAGAGTTTTTTGCATTTTGCAGTTCGATGTGGTTTCAATTTTAAACTGAACCTAATGGAATCGTGAACAACCCTAGTTCATATTATATTCAAAGTTTCCCTCACAGTTTCTATTTTTACGATACGTTCATTTGAAGTTTCAATTTACTACCTAAATTTTCCTTTCTATTTCTCTTTCTTATGATATCTTGTTTTCTTTGCTTCTTTTTACTTTTGTTCTCTCTTTTTGTTCCCTTTTACAAACTTGTTTTTTGAAAAATGTCTTTTATTTATTGTTATGAAATTGAGGAGCACGATGACGTACAATCGAAACATGGATATAAAATATAATATAATAATAATAATACAATAAATAAATAAACAACAAAATTACTAAAATGATATTCTTAAAAACACTCAAATTTTCTACGGTCTTCAAAGTTGTTGGATTTTTCACCAATGTTATGTATCTTGCAAGATCCATGAAAGACCTCTATTTATAGATAAAATAACAAGGAGATGTTTGATTACATGGACACTAAGAATGTATTATCTTGTGACACATAATCAACAAATGGGATGGTCATATTTTGACACTTGACAACAAACATTAAAGATGAACATCTATAATAATATTTATAATACTTGTTAGTCTATATGCAACATATTGAACATCTGACATATGATGACGGTGACAGATGTGTTCTTTTTCTAATTTTATTGGAATTTGATGTACTAGTAATAGTAATGACCGTATATGTTGTGTAGGTGAATAATAGGGAGAAGGTAGAGTAATTGTGGTGGGAGACCAACTCTTTCAAACCTGCTTGTCCCAACTCTTTCAAACCTGCTTGTATTTTTATTTCTTTTCTGATCTTGCATTTAGAATATTTTGTTAAGTGTTTAATTTAAATTTTAAGTTATTTTAAAATGAAAATAGAGTGTGGACAACTATTCGATGCAACTTTTGAATTTTATTTTAAATAATTTTCATAAAAAGGAACATTATTAAAATAGCAAAATAAATTAAAATATTTATAATCTATATGACTGATAATTTTCTATTACTATAGCATATCTTGACTATCAATGATAAAATTTGTTATAGTTGTAAATATTTTGTAAAATCTACTGTTTTTAAAAATTCTCATTATAAAAATGAGTTTTTTTATAAATATTTTTTTCTAAAATCAATAAAATTTGTTCTAGGGTTTAGCAAAATGACATAGAATGACATTTCCACTTCATTTCTGCTCCTTGTTTTCCAGTGAAAACAGGAAATTGAGAAAAACAGGCAAACTTTATGACAGTTATATTTTGTCAAATGGATGGATAGATGAATCACATAGGAATTACTTAGTTCTACTGTATAAGAGTACTTTTGCTTATGATTCAAGAACTACCACATTTTCAAGTAGATCGTGAATTCATTTGTTATTTTAGGAGCTACTCAAGAGTGATTTACATGTTTGAGAATGTTTCATCCCTACACCTTAGTTTTGCTAGCGTGTTCATGTCCGATTGGTGTTGGACACTCCATAGGCACGTATCAGACACCTAACAGTGCAACAACTACATAGAAATACACATGACAATAATAGAATCCTTCAAACTAACTAGTAACTGGCAAAGGCCTTTGAGCGTATAAATTCATCCATTTCATCCATTCACTAACAATTGGAAGTGGAAATGGAAATTAGGTGATCTTCGGCTAAGCTTCTATGAATTAGCTTTAGCTGCCTCAGTCACCCAGCCCAACTTCCGTTTGCTTCAGCAATGGCGGAAATCTCAGAACCTTCCAAACCTCCACAACTTGACTCCGGATCATCGGAGGCCGGACTTTCACAGTTCGACCCCAAAACCATGCGAAATACTAAGCCTGGATTCAAGCGCCTAATTCTTACTATCTCCGTCTTCTCCTCTTTCCTCTTA
>JBBPDI010000002.1:13052707-13085041 GCA_037974545.1 Cucumis variabilis
CTGGTTTACCACATCAATTTCAACAGCCATGATTCCTGAAGATCAATTATTTACACTAAAAAAGTGAGAACTAGTTGGCTTAAACAATATTATGCATATCAGGATACCTAATCATTTTGCTTTTTCTAGGGACAAAATTACAAAGGCAAGGAAACCTAGCAACGCCAATGCACATGTTTTCTCAAATGCAACTAACCAGATACCCCATTCTAATAGGGAACTTCTTTAGAAAAATAGAAAAAAAATTGTAATCACAAGAAACAACTCTGTAAATCTATTGAGAATAACAAACTCCTATCAAGATGTGAAAGGCTTGTTTTTGGTTCAAGCATAGCTTTGTGGGCCACTGCCCTTAGCTATCGACGGTGTGGCATTGAACCAAACATTCCTAATAGAGACCTTAACGAGTAAAAAATAGAAGAGAGAAGAAAACTCAACATATGTTAACACAAAATTCTTAGGATTCCATTACTGTAAATTGTAATCAAACTTTTCCACAAAAGTAATAAATCTGAACTTCAAAATTACACAAATAAAACTCTAATCATTATTCAATTCACTAATAATAGATAAATACGTGGATCACATAGTAAAATTTTGAAAAAACAGGGCTTCCTAAAAAAGAAAAAAAAAATGTGTGAAGGTTGCTTGAAAATATAAGTATTCGTCTTCTCCTTTCATTGAAATTAAAATAAGGAAAGTATTAGGTTGACCACATTTAGAACAAAAACTCCCCAAGCTTATGTAGGAGAGAGTGTTTTCTCAATAAAAAATTGACATCCCTAAATGCTAATCATCCTCTCCATAAACAAAAATGTGCAAGTAGAATAAAGTGGCACAATTGATGAGTACTAAAAAATGAAGCATACTCACAACAAGAAAAAAACTAGATAAAAATGCACACAAGTGCAATAATTAGAAAAAATACAGAACTTTCCTGCATAGGTTATCTTAACCAGAACAACATATCTTTATACCCTGAATGAGACTTATAAACAATTAAAGGATAAAACTTTCACATGAATCAAAATTTACGAGTAAAAGATATTATATACGAATAAGTAGTCATTAAAGATATTTTAATAACAAAAAAAAAAAAAACGGGGAGAACACCCTATTTCATAGCAGTGCACAAGGGTTCCAACCAAATACCCTGAACACCATTCTCAGATACCATCCTAAAACAATTCATTTTGAATAACAACCAAATAGGCAAAACTCACATGAGCATTCTCAAATACAATCCTAAAACAATTCATTTTGAATAACACAACAGATCAAGAGTAATATCCAAGGCATGAAGTACATAGATTTCAACTAATTCCTACAAATATTAGAAAAAAAAATTAAAAAACTCGAAAAACCCACTACATACAGGCGAAACCAAAACACAAACGGAAAACGTGATAAATGTATTGAAGAACTCCAAAGGAAAAGAATGAAAAGAGGAAAAAACTAGAAGCTGAAAGCAGTAAGGTCGACTTACCGTGGTAGGGAGTCAAAGGAAAAGGATTATTGAGCTGCTCCAATGGCTGCCGTGGCCTCAGAGAAGTGGAAATGCGGTGAAGTCTTAAGGAAGAATGAAAACCCTAAAGACGTTTATTTATACAGATACTAAACCGGCCGGTTCGGGTTGCATTTTGGATCCGACCCGGACGGTCTTGACAATTTATTTTTTAAGAAATTGGAAATTATTGTACAATTTGTATCTCTCTTATTGAATGTTTACATTTCTTTGATTTTCTTCTCCTCTTCTCTTGTTCAAACAACGTGACCATTCGAATTATTGAACGCAAATTGTAAGAGTTGGATTGGGTTAATTTTATTTTTAATTGAATTAAGTTGAATTTATCTTTTATGTATTTTTGAATTGGGTTGGATTTTGAGTTAAATTTTTAAAAATATTGGTTGACCCAACTCAACTCAAATTTCTAATATTATTAAAATATATATCACAACTTATAAATTTATAATTCATACATATTATTATGATTTTTTTTAAAGTTTGTAATAGGTATGTTGATTTTGATATTTAACATTTTAGTTTTATTTAAGTTTTATGAAATTTTAGTTATTAAAATGTATTGTAGATAAATTTAAGTATTTTAAATTAATAAATAATATAATTTAAAAAAGAAAAGAATAAATAAATAATCTGACAACCTAACTCGAAATTTGAAAGTTGGGTTGGGTTAAAAATTTTATTTGGGTTATTTAGGTTGTCAATTTGACCGGATTGATTTAAAAAATCTCTCCAACCCAATCCATTTACACATTACACCCATACTCTACCCAACTTATGACCAGATTTTGATTAGGAATTACTGACACTGCGTTTGATACTACATATAGGAGTGTCCAAATGATCCAACAACTCAAATGATTGATACTACCTAACTCAAAATGTAAGAATTAAGTTGTGTTAGTTATTGGATCAAGTTTGGGTCTCAAGTTAACTTGGGTTAACTCAAAACAATCTGAATTATATATATTAATAACATAGAAAATATCTTTCAGGTTCATGTATGTTTCAAATTAGCTATTATAGTTATAAGTTTTTAGCAATAGTTTTAAAACATCCTTCTACTAATAAAATCATTAAATTTAATTAACTATGTACTCACGTGCCAAGATGACTTGAAAAACAATATATATCAATTTAATTGAAAAAAACCCATAAACCTCTCTTCATCCTTGCAAAACTTCCTCTAATTGGCAACTTCTACATCCTCCATCATGAAACTCAACATATATAGGTGTAAATAAAATATCTCCTTTAGAAAAACTTTCACTTTTGTGATTTGCTTTCAAAATGAAAGTGTGAAACTATTGTCTTAATAAAGGAGATTCTTGTAAATTAATTTTTGAAGTTAGTAGAATTAAATTTGAGTAGGCGTTTTGAGATAATTTGAGGAAAGGGACAGAAGACAGAGGAATCAAACACAAGTTGTGAAGAAAGGCAACACAATACAACAAGATAACGCGAGAAAGAAAGGCAACAAGAACACTTAACCAATTATTAGGTGGTGAGCTAGGCTAGGAGGAGTCGATTAAGTGTTAAACTTGAATGATTAGTCAACTAAACACGGGTTAGTTAAGTTTAAGTTAAGCATGATTTAAGGATGGTACTAAACTAACACGTATAACACACCAAGTAGAAGTTGTTGAGATTAGGAGAAGTGTAATGCTGACTAACTTGATTTAAGGAGAGTACAAATAAGTTTGAAGAAGGGTTAATTCAAGTGTTTAAATGAGAAGAAGTTCTATCAAATGAGTAAAAGATGAAGCATCGTTGTAGGACTAGGCTACAAGGGGGAAGAAGAGTTAAATGATAAGAAGGAGAGAAATGGAAAAAGAAAAGCTTAGCTTAGTAAGTGACCGTTCAAAAGAAAAACAAGCTTTTGAAAAATGTTTTTATCACTAAAGTTATGTTGTTAGATATGCTCATACTACAATCTCATATAAAAATATAAAAGGACATGACTAATTTGAAGTATGTCTACGTTTGTGAAGTTGTATTGTTGTGATGCTTGTATGTATACAAAATCATTAACCTTATTCCTGATAAAAAGCTAGCTATTATATGCATGCACATAAGAGTATAGACTGTCATGCGTTAGGTGGTCCGCTTGGTAGCAGGATGGTTGAACACGTTGAGTGGTCTGTGTTTAAGTCAATCGCCATAGCAATTGGTATTGAATGAGGGTTTGTAGGGAGGTTGATGGTGAAGTTGTAATTATCAAGTGATCCTTGAGTTGAGGAAGTTCAATATCCAAGCGTTAGGAATAAGTAGAAGTTAATGTAACTATTGTACTGCTTAACGCGTAGTAAAATGTTAATGAAAATAAGAAAGCTTTTATTGTATGTAATTATATTTTTCAAACGTATTTCTAAATCTTTGTCACTCACTAAGTTATTAGCTTACATTTTAAGTTTCCCTTCTTTAGGTTAAGTGAAGGAGGGCCATCAGGCGATGCGAGAGGAGGCTGCTGCTAAGTACTTGATGTGTCGCCTAGTAGTTTTAATAGTAGTAGTACTTAGTTTAAGTTTTGTAATCTTTTAAATTATAAGTTGTACGCTTGTGTTGTAGCAAGTTATTAATAAAAGGATTACTAATTTTTCATATGCCTGATGTGCTACCGCATAGTAGAAGCTTTCACTAGCATGATCACACCTAAGGTTTAAGTTAAGTTTAAAGAAGTACCTAGGCATTGGCGTTTCACCTAGAGCCATTGGTTTGCCTAAATGGTAAAATGTATAAATACTCGTTATTATAACCTCTTTTATTAGAATAATGAGGTCAAAACGCACAAAAAGATGATCAAAGCATGTGACTTATGTTGTAAATACATAAGTATTTAAAAATACATCTTACATAAGTATTATGCCTGTTTTACGCAATTTTCATGTTTAAACGCAAGGTAAATATACAAGAAGAAATGAGCGAATCACTGAGAACATGTTGCACACAAACAACGCAATGGAAACTTACCTGATGAATAACATCTCCAGGCGAGGAACCACGTCATCACGCGAGACAGGTTCGCTAGGAGACAAAAATGGTAGTTGGAGTGATGTGACTTCATATAATTGAAATTGGCGCTGAAAATCTTAGAAGAATAGAAGTTTTCCTCCTAAAGCTACCGATAAAAGTACTTCATCTTCACCAAGAGAAAGGAGGTCTGAATGGACCAAAAAGAGGGCTTGTATGGGCCAATTAGGGATCTGAATAGACTTTGAGAGAGAGAGAGAGAATTCAGATGAACTGCAACTGTAAGAGTTCATTCTTATTCTTATTCTTCTTCAACTACTATTATGATCATGTCGCGAATGAGAGCTCAAAGTTGGAGTAGAGAAGAAGGTCATTCCCCTTGCTACCTAACTTGTAATATTGTTTCAATGTTCTGTCTTCCATTTTTGTATTCTTTGTAATATGTATTGTGCATATCGTACGTGGCCTATGACCTACATTCTTTGTATATATTACATACTTATGCACCTTTCAATCCAACATTCCTTTACTTTCCACCAGTCAATGTGTTGTTTGTAGTTTAGGTAGATGATAAGTCCTTGATAAGAAAAGTTACTTATAAGTTTTATTGCGTTAGTTGAGCTATTCTTATAGCTTAGCCAACATAAGTTGCCAACTATCCGAGAGGAAAAGTAGCAAGGAGGATTTTTTTCTTCCTCGAGAGGTCATTTCCAATATTTGTATCTCGGAAGGAGAACACTTGTGGACAATGGATACAGAGAGGTTGCAGTCCTTAATTGCGAAATTCTATACGATTTATAAAGCATTCCCTTATAGATATAACTCACCATTTCATACTTAGTCATATGAATCTCTAAGAAGAGACCATGTGTGGTATACAATGATTTCGAGAGAAGCAAGCCTTAATCATAAGTATGGTTTAGTGAGTTACATCACATTAAGATTATCTTATTCCTTATTTGCATGAGAACAAGTAGGCATTCATCCCTTCATTTCTCTAACACAAGTTAGTTCACATCACCACACCACTTTCGTATCTTCTCTTTACAGATTCTCTCTGCTTGGTTTAGTTATTGAGCTTAGCTCAACAATTCCTATATTTGTTATTCTTTAATTCTGTCATATTGCCTACATGAGAAGTGATATCTAGAACTAATATCTTGAATCAATTCCCTGTGTTCGACCTTAGATCATCTAGGTAAACTTGCTGTTATGCTTGCACTTGAACTAACAATAGGAAAACTTGTGCTCAACAAGGACTTAGCTATTACGCGATGAAGTGGGATATAGTGAGCATTTTGCATGCCATGATCATGCCTCATGATTTATCGCATAAAATTAATTGCACAGTGCAAAGAGGTAAGGAGAGCATCTTAAGCGCAATGAACCTTCCTCGTGATGCACTGTGAGTGTATTACACACATACAAAAGTCTAAGTTCCCGAGCCGCCACCAAGTCATATCCACACTCGACATGTAGTAGGCGCATGATGGAAAGAATACCCAGAAGCCATAAATTTGGATCAAATGAATGTTTAAATTTTTATGATAGAACATCATCAAAGAATTGCATGTAGCAACAAAAGATATAAATGATGAAGTTCATTGGTGTTTTCTTCTTTCTTCTTTATAATTGGTCGTGCCACGAAGAGAGTACATATTTTTAATTTGGAACGAATTCCCAAAAGTAGAAGAAGAATCATCAATAATAGAGGAAGCTGAAAGCTGATATTGTGGTTGTCATTAGACATGTTACCATATATGCATATTGTGACTTGTCAACTAGTTAGGCTAATTTAGAGGCTAGTCTTAGAATTTTCTTATTTATTCCACATTTTTTGTGTATATTTACCCATGTATTTCTTCATGGTAAGTTATTTGATCATCAATTAAATATCAATATATTAATATAGTATCAAACAAGTAATCTTCTTCAAATTCTCGACCCTGTTTTCATTAGGTAATTCTTCATTTTTTTTATTCTGCTTGTTGTAATTACATGACTTTTTACTTTTATCATCATCAACTCTTATATCCCTTCCCCATGTTCATGTCACTAATGAAAATTGTATGTCTATATCTCATTTTGGTATTGTAGCTACACCCACCAGAACACTCTCCCTTCAACCCAAGGTGGTAGAGTAGAGACCAACTTGAGTTTGTGAAGTAACTGAGTGAAACCTTCCTGACACCCTCTTTGGCTAAAGAAAGAGGCGTAAAGCCAACAAGCATCGACTCTCTTACGACACTTACTGACTAACTTGACTTGAACTTACTTACTTAACAAATGCATAGAAGAGATTAAAAAATAATTTAAATATTCATTAAAAAAAGAACATTTAGAAAACACAAACATAAAATCATTACAATAGTGGGGTTAAAGAAGGTTGAAAATATAACAAACTTTAACAAATTCAATCCTAATTCGATACAACTATGCATGAGTCCATCACATAGGACTAAGATAAAATAGCAAACAACCTAGTAAACCAAATGGTAGACTGATAACTATATGTCAAGCCTGGGGACCATGATCATTACTTAGAAAATGAAAACGTTTGAAAACTTGAGCTGTAAGGCTCAATATGAGTATATCTTTAAAAATTATAACTCATGCTTGAAAGTGCAAACCCATGCTGTGAAACATAAGTAAGCATTATTTCATAGTTTTCACAAACAACTTATCAAATCAAGCTTAAACAAAATCATGTATGAAGCAATAATAAGTTCAACTTGAAATTTCACAAACATCATTAAAACATCTAATCCCTTTAGTATCCATCTACCTTTGTGGTAGTAGGGCACACCTAGTACTCCCAAAGTCTTTGTTGTCTAGGTATTCTCAACATCATGACCAAACTTTCCTATATGCACATGGAAACTACCTCCAAAGGGTCATAATACTCATCAATAAACTTTCATGTACAGAGTAATACTTTAAAACAATATCTCCAAGTTCATAAATAACTTTAGATCGAAATAACTTATAACTCAAACTTTGCTTATAAACTTTCATGTAACTAATGCTTTTCTCAAATACTTGGCTAAATCTCAAGCTTTTAATACTTAGTAAGGTAAATATATTATGTTTTAATAAAATCGTGCTAAGTATCACATAAACATAATTAAATACTTAAACTTGGAAATCATGCTTGTAAATTACTTCACTAAACTTAAAATCATTTTGTCACTCGCAACTTTAAGCTAAACTCTTCTTTGCTTTAAACTTGCCAAATTTCTTTTTGACCTAAAATTTAGAAAATTGATCCTTAATTAACCTTCTTGAGCTTAAATTATAATTAAAAGGGCTTAAGAACTCCAAAGATATCAACCTGGGTCAATGTTAATGCATAGGTAAATCTTGGACGGATAAGACATAGTGGCCTCATGAGTTGGGTGCATGCCTTGTGTCCTAGACCATGGTGGGCGCTCAACACGCTCGTATAAATTTGTAGGACAACTTTTTCATGCATGCTTGCATTAGCATGACACATGCTCTTCCCATGACTAGCTCATTTGCTGCCTTATAATGGTTGCCTTGATAACCTCGTAAGAAGTCTCATTGTTCTCAAAGTCTCTTCCTGTGCTCAATGCCTAGTTATACATGATAACCTCTTTGGTTGTATGTCTTAGAGGCACATAAGCTAGCACACCTATCTTTGCCATGTGCGCTTGATTTGTCACGCCTACATTACTGCACACGTGCTTGGGTTTAGATGGGGTTCAAAGCACCTTACTGGCTGTTTTATGCCTAAAGTTCTAGATTTCACTTTAAACTTAAATAGCATAAAATCCAATAATCAAATTGAAAAACTTCCTTTAATGAAATTGTTCTAAATTAACTTGTTTACCTCAAATTTTAGCTTTCAAACTTCTCGTGGCTCTCTAGATATGTCTATTACTTTGGACCTTGCTCATATTGTTCCAAAACTGCACAATCATGAAATTTCTTCAAGTTTCCAGCATCAAACTTCAAAGATTTCTTCTCAGCAACCCTAAATCATCATCTAGATTCATTTAGCTCTAATTGTTTGCTTAAGAATTTTGGTCTTTGCATGAGAAAAAATGGTGAAGTTATTTGTTCTTCAATCTTTATTTGTAGGACCTCAAAACATGTATTTCTCATGACATATTTTCCTTATTTCTAGACCAATTAACTTAATTTTTTATTCTTAGTTCTCCATTTGTCTACCACTATCTTATAAAGCTCCTTACTCAACGCCTAACCTAACTAAAAAACATTTGAAAATTGCATATTCTTCTTTGCACATACATATAGTGCCACCTAACTCTAAACTTATGCTCATCATTAGAGATGTCCACGGGGTGAGGTGAGGATGGGGATGCCACTCCTTGTTTCCATCCTCGCCCTTTATCCCATTCCCCATCCCCACGAATTTCCCCATGGGGAACGGGGCAAGGATTCCCCGCCTTTTATCCCATTGCCAATTTTTTTTGCTTTTCTTTATTTTTTTTTGTTTTTTTATAACTAAATATAAATATAAATTCATACACACACACATATATATAATTATACATATAAATAAATATATGTTTAAAACAGAAAATAATATATATGTTTAAAATTGAAACGTGTGTGTCTATATCTCATGTCACTCCCTGTTTCCATCCCTGCCCCTTGTCCCATTTCTCATCCCTACGAATTTCTCCACGGGGAATGGGACAAGTGATAGCGTGTATAAATACTCGTTATTATAGCTCCTTTTATTAGAATAATGAGGTTAAAACGCACATGAAGATGATCAAAATGCGTAACTTATGTTGTAAACGCATAGGTATTTGAAAATACACTTTACATAAGTATTATGCCTATTTTACGTGATTTTAATGTCTAAACGCAGGACAAAGGATAAAGAAAGAAACTAGTGATTCGTAGGACACATCTCGCGAAAGGACTACAACCAGAAACTCATATAGCGATTGACGTCTCCAGGCGAGGAACAACGTTATCACGCAAGAAAGGTCACTAGAACACACAGAGTGGTAGTTGGAGCTGATGTGAAGTACAACAGACACTTTCTGGGCAGACGGGGCTAACAAGTTCTAAAGTTAGAAGTTTTGCTCCCAAATGTTGCCTATATAAAGCCATCTTCGTCAACCTACAAAGTAAGACGCCTGAATGGGCGCAAGAGGCCCGAATCAGCCAAATATCCTAGAGAGAGGAAGAAAGGAATAACCTTTCCGCAGTTTGTAAATGTTTTCTTCTTCTTCTACAATCAGTTGTAAAAGTGAAAGCTTGGCTTCTAAGAAGGGTAGAATCCATACTTCCATTGTCCCCTAACTTGTAATACTTTTCCACTCTCATCTCTTCCCATTTTTGCACTTCTTTGTAATATAAGTTGTTCATATTGTACAATGACTAAAGGCAAAAAACTTGCTTGTAGTGTTGGTTTCACTTTCGTGCTTAGAGTTAAGGGTTCTGTTATGTTTAATTCACAGCAATACATCATCGAGTCAGGTTATTGCGCATAATGTGCTCATTGTAACTCTCTGTATCACATGTTTTCATTATAAGCGATGAGTCATGGGTCATGATTACAGCATTGCGAAATGCTCTCTATGCACCTCTTCATTACATAATAGTTAAGTCCTCGTCGAGTACAAATTTTCCTATGATTCGTCCAAGTGCAAGCGTATAGTAGGTTTACTTGTGTGATCTAGGGTCGACCAGAGGGGATTGTTATAGATGTTAGTTCTAGATTTCACTTATCGTTTAGGCTTTATGTCAATTAAGTTGAAAGAATGTAGCGCTAATTATAACTACTTATTTACAACTTGAGAATTGTGCACAGAGAGTAAATTAAGCTGGGGGAGAAAAAATTAAACTAACTTCTAGGCAGATGACTGTGAAGGAAGTTCTACATGCTATTAAGGTGATCAGGCGTTGCGATAATCTTAACGCGCTATAATTGCATAATGGGCATATAATTAAGGCGACCTTCTTTCGACGTATTTGGACGCCACACTTGTTCACCTTTTAGGATACAACATGCTTACTTAGGCAAATTATATCTAGGGAACTTGACTCGTAACACTTATAGGACTTTTCATTTAAGGATGACAACCTCTCGGTGCCTATTATTGGTACTTGTTCACCTTTTCGAATACAAATGTGAGAAGCTACCTCACTAAGGTGAGGTTTGTCACCAAACTCCTCATGAGTGCATTAGTTTTATCCTTGCTACTTGCCCTCTCGAGTAGTTGGCGATTGACATTGACCAAGTGACAAAAATAGCTCAACTAATGCGATAAGAATTATAAGTTGAGGCCCTTATTAAGAACTTATCACAACTCTTCTCTTTTAATAACATGAAGATAGATGAAAAGTTAAAAAATGGTGGACTGGAAAGGGATAAACATTTAGTTTATGTCTAAAATAAATTATAGGTCTTCGGCCCCTGTACAATATAAACAATACATACAATACAATGGAATAAAAAAAATGAAAAAGACAGAAGAATGGAAAATGCTATTACAAGTTTGGAGATTAGCAACAAAGATTCTTTTCTTTTAGCATGGTTGTTTAATCTCTAGGTAGCTTGTTCAAGCTCTCTTTCTCCTTGTGTAAAATATTCTACTACCATTTTAGTCTCTCTCTCTCTCTTTCTCCTTCTCGTTCTCTCGGTGGGGATGAAGTGCTTGTATAGACTACTTTTCGACAAAAAAACTCTTTTTCTCTGAGTGTGTCAGTGCTGTCATCTACCCCTATGAAGTCACGTCATTCCAACTACCATTCTTGTATTTTTGTGAACTTTCCTCATGTGATGTTTAGGTTCATCACCTGGGATTCTTAATCATTAAGTGCGATCCATCGCTTAGCCTTTGCGCGAGATGTTGTGTGTGAATAACTCATTTA
The DNA here is from genome assembly GCA_037974545.1 of Cucumis variabilis. Lineage (NCBI taxonomy): Eukaryota > Viridiplantae > Streptophyta > Magnoliopsida > Cucurbitales > Cucurbitaceae > Cucumis > Cucumis variabilis. Next base: position 13,064,076 of record JBBPDI010000002.1, read on the forward strand.
TACTTTTTCCCACTTGTTCTGCAATTAAACATGTTAAACGCATAAAATAGGAGTGACATTTATGTAAGCCATATTTCTCAGTATTTATATCTTTACAACATAAGTAGTGCGTTCTGAGTATCCCATAGGCGTTTTAACCTCATTATTCTAATAAAAAGGGCTATATTAATGATTATTTCCACACGTTATCACCTACATTCTTTATATATATTACTTGTTTATACCTTTTCAATTTATCATTTCTTAACTTCTCACTTGTCAATGTCTTATTAGTAGTTAGGTTCTTGATAAGTTCTTGATAAGGAGTTTAGCTTATAATTCTTATCCCATTAGTTAAGCTACATTTATCGCTTGTTCAGTGTCAATCGCAATCTACCCGAGAGGGTAAATAGCAAGGATAAGGCTAATGCGTTCAAGGAGGAATTTAGCAACAAACTCCACCTTAGCAAGATAACTTCCAACATTTGTATCTTGAAAGGCGAGCAAGTGTGGACATTAGGCGTCGAGAGGTTGTTGTTCTTAATCGTGAAGTTCTATAAGTGAATACTCCTAGATATATCTTACCTAACCATACTTAGTCTTGTGGATCCCAAAAAGAGACTATGTGTGATGTTTAATAATGTGAGAGGAGTATGCCTTAATAATAAGCCGATTGAGTAAGTAAATCACATAAAAAAAACTCTTGCATTGCTTAATCGCCTAATGGTGCGTGGACCTTCCTTCACTCTTTCTCTCATACAAGTTAGTTCACATACAATTCCATTTTGTATCCATTTACTCCCCTTTACAGATTCTTTAGACGTACATAAGTAGTTTAATTCTGGTTCTGATTCTTTTATACCTTTATAGTTAATTCTCATAATGTCAAACTAATGAGTAATTTGCTAGAACTAATGTCTATAAACAATTTCCAATGTTCGACTCTAGATCATCCAGGTAAACCTACTATTTTGCTTGCACTTGGACAAGCAGTATGAAAACTTATACTCAACGAGGACTCAGGAATTACAAGATGAAGAGGTACATTGTGAGCATTTCACATGTTATGATTGTGATCCATGACCATCGCCCAGAATTGAAGCATTCTATATAGAGAGTTTCGGTGAGCGCATTACGTGCAATGATCGAACTTAGTAACGTATTGTAATTGTGTTATACACACACGAAATTATCAAGTAAAAAAATATACAAGTAACGAGGATTCCTCGCAGGGATTCACGGGGATCAGGTTCCCCCGGGGAAATATTAGCCACTTTTGTTTTTTATTTTTATTTTTTATTTTCTCTATTTTTTGTTTTTTTATAGATAATTATAAATATAAATTCATGTATATATTAATTATACATATAAATAAATATATGTTTAAAACAGAAAACAATATCTATGTTTAAAACTAAAACGTGTGTGTCTATATCACACACACACAGACATCTGTACTCTTCGTGTGGGAACATGTTCACGAAAAATCTCTCGACCACCCACCTATTGATTAGAATTCACCTAACTGCAACCTCAACACTTTAAATCCTTATGGCTGCATAGCCTTCACACATTCTTAATGCATGACTTTTAAACTTAAACATACTCTCTAACTTTTTGGTCACTACGTTCTTAAGCGACCTTTAACACTACCCTCAACACATGCTTAGTTTTCTTTTTTCCATTCAAGTCCTAATGCAAGCCCCAACTTTTTGGTTGCATAGTAATCTTGGCCGCATGATGTTTGTGTGAGGTTTACTTAGACACATAAACTTTTAGCCCAAGCATGGTCCCCCACTCTATGTCAACACCAAGGCCTCTTGGTCACATAATGTCTTTGTTCTAGGCGTCTTAACTCTAGATGCTTTCTTTCTTCCTTCTAAATTAATCTCACATAAACTTAGGTTCATCAAGCACATTTTTCTTAATTATGAATGGCATCAAACAACAAAGCACATAAATGAACTTGAGTCGTTTAATAGAATGAGTTAGGGTTTACAACTACATGCCTCTTAAAAAGAATTTTGTCCTCAAAACTTGGTAGCTCTTACTCGAACATGGTAAGGTACTTTTCTTCATTTGCTATTCTAGTTCCAATGTTGCTTCTGAAATGATAAAAGCCCTAGACATCGAAAGATTTTACAGAACCATTCCTAATTTAATTTAGAAATTCCAAAATACCAATACGTTGACAACCTTCCTATCCTCTAGAATGCGATTGGTTTGTGGGAACCAATTGAGATGGAAAAAAGTTTAGAGATAAACTATTTTTGCAGAGAGCAAAAGCATTGGCTTGAAGAAAAACTATTTTCGTATGCATATTTATAACTCTCTTTCCTTGAGGAAGTAGGACAAAATCATGAAATTCTATTAATTTAAAATATTAAATTAATAAAAGTTTTAAATAAATAAATCAATTAATAATTAATTAAATCATATTTAATGAATATCTCTCCCATATCTTATAATTTTAAATTAATTTAATCAAATCAAATCTAATTAAATAAAATAAAACTAAACTATTAATTAATTCTCTAATTAATTAATAGCTAAATTAAATATCTTATATTTAACTTAAATTAAATTTAAATCATATTCAAATACAAATTTCTCTCATAACAAATAATATTAAAATGAATCCAATTCACATTAAATTAATATTTGAACTCATTCAAATATTTTATCTCTCATAAATTAATTTTGAATCATATCTAAAATTAAACTTATATAATAAAGTTTGATTAAAATATAAACTTTATATTATAATGTATCACCATAAATTATACTAATTTTCAAAGTTTGAACGTTTCAAATTAAAACCAATATAAATAAATTTCATTATCCTTTACGAGCTAGGAAGAAGACCTAATGGACCTACATATCAGAAGCTACAACGATATGAGATTAATAGGCTAAACTCGTTAATCGCATTAATCAATATTCGTTAATTGTGTGTACACTGCACTAAAGACTCACAGTGGAACTCTTCTCACTGTAGATATATTTCTGTGTCTATGGATATAGACCAATAACAGTAAGTTAGTCCTTCATGAGTGTTCATAACACCAGTTGAGTCAAATTACCATTTTACCCATGGATTACATCTAGTATTTAAATGCTAGTGCTTCTATAATGAACAACCTGTTTATGGTCCAACCAATAAATATAAAATCCTCTTATGCCATAGAGAGGGTAGGGTTATTTGTTCAAGTTCCATAGACGTCATTTAAGGAAATACTCATCTACTTATCCTAAAGTAGGGAAGGAGTGAATTCCATATTGTGTAATTATGTTTCCAGCTCCCCACTCGGTCTTGTTTTCAAAATGATAAGGATATTGAGTCAACAATCTGGCCAATCTCACCCATACAAATCAAAAGACGATCCCTCATGAATAGGAGTTCATAATATACTTAGGATTAAGACTAAGTTACCTAGGTCATCCTAATGAAATAGAAACCTAACTAGTTAATGATATTACATCTAGTGGTTACTATTTTATAGTCCGATCTTATGCAAACTCATTGCATAGGATACAGTTACTCATATGTCACCTACATGAACGCGTTGGATTATTGCGTTTATATCAAATCCATAGTGTTACCAGGAGAAGGTACTTAGCCTTATCCTTAGACTATAGACCCTTTAAGCTGATCTCGAACATGGATTCCTGTGTCTTTACTTACTTAGGATGTTAGTTTATTGGATTTGAGTTATTAAAATAAAACTAATAATATGATTGATGACATTTATTCAAAAAATAACATTTTATTAATAACAATCAATGAATTACATTTACTATCTACGAGTTTTACGACGTAAATCTAATAGCTTCTTCCACTCCATGATGTCTCTAAAGAACTTTCACTAGTGGAATAATTTTATTTCTTAAAACTTGCTCCCTTATGTTTAGAATCCTTATTTGTCTCTTCCTCATAAGCGAGATCCTCTTTTAGTTTCACTAATTATTCTTGTAGAACATGAGATGAGTTTGAACATACTTCTTCAACATGGATACATCAAATACATCATGTATCTTGAACAACTCTGTGGGACACTTTAACTTATAAGTTGTTAGCCTAACTTGTTCTATTATTAGATATGGCTCGATGTACCTTAGACTCAACTTACCTTTCTTACCAAATCTTAAGGCACCTTTTTGTGAACATAAGTTTAGGAAGACTTGATCTCCCTCTTCAAAATTTTTCTTTCTTTACCTTTGGTCTGTTTAACTTTTTTGGCGATCTCGAGGTATCTTAAGATTATCCTTGATCAATTTAACATTTTATGTAGTGCCTTGAACCAACTTTAATCGTACAAACATCCTTTCACTATTCACATTTCGAAAAATTGAGTCTTGCATGGTCTCCCACACAAAGCATCGTATAATGCCATTCTAATGCTTGAATGGTAAGTGTAGTAAGCAAACTATATTAAAAACAAGTGAGTATCCCAACTTTTCTTGAATGGTAATACACAAGCTCTAAACATACCTTCCATATATGGGTGGTCCTTTCTGACTAACCATTTATCTAAAGATGGAAAGTTGTACTAAATGTACTTTATAAAAACTTCGCCAAAACTTAAAAATAAATCTTGAGTCTCGATTTAGCACAATCGTCATTAGAGCTCCATATTAACTCACAATGTTGTCAACATATAAATTAGCTAGCTGATCTAGAGTAAATGCTATCTTGATCAATAAGAATATTTATGTCTTAGTGTGCCAATGAACAATCGCCCATACTCCACTAATGCCACTAGGAGTATAAGGTAATTTGAATAGGAAATTCGTCATGGTGTGTTCCCACTTCTGCGTAGGTATTGGAAGTAGATTCAAAAGTCCACTGGTCTCTGATGTTCTAGTTTAACTCGTTGGTAGATTAAACGCTTATCAACATGTGCAGTTACCTCGTGCTTCATACCTGGCCATCAATATGTTTTCTTTAGAGTCCTATATATCTTAATGCTCCCTGGACAATTAGAATAAGCTAACCTATATAGCATCTAGTAGATCTTTTATACTTGGAAAACATAACTTACCTTCTTTCACTAGAACACGAGTCTATCTAAAGATTTGTTCACTGATTCTATTGTACCTTCTCAACTATTTTTCTTAGATCTTAATTTTCTAGCTTCCTTCTAACAGTATCAGATTCGAATTATTTTGGCTTTGTTGGCTTCTTACGGATATGGTGTTCCTTAATAGTCAGTTACTATACATCATTGTGATAATCGCTATGCTATCGCGATTGCTCACAATGATGTATTTCATAAACGCACCAAACATATTGAAAATGATTGTCATTTTCTTCGTCACCATCTTCAAAGAAATACTTTCATCTTACGGTCCATCTCTACTCCAAACAACTTGCCGATATCTCCATGAAGGCATTGTCATCAAGTTGCTTCACAAACTTAAATTGGTTTCTACTCTACCACTCTGAGTTAGACTAACTTGAGTTTGAAGGAAGGTGTTACTATATATGCATATTATGAGTTGTCAATTAGCTAGGTTACTTTAGAGGCTAGTCTTGTTAAAGTCAAATATACATGCTAGCAGAATATAATCAAATTAAACACTCTAGATTTAATGATTTTTGAGGATTAAGCATGTTAAGAAAATTGGGGAAAATTAAGATTTTAGAACACTTACCTTTGAAGCTTAAAATTACCCTTAATTCTTGATGAAATCAAGTTGTACACAAGCATAAAAGTCTTCTCTACTATCCTAAAGGCTTAGAACTTGATTGTAGAATTAAGAAAATGACTAATTTCGTGAGTTTTTTTTTAATATATATATAGAGAGAATGAGTTTATGAACACTTTGATAATTTTTCCAAAACATCAACAAGTTTTCATCCTCAAATTACTCAACTAATGTGTGCATTATATAGTCAATATAAATGCAAATTACATTTGCATAACAATTTGACACACAACATTCAATTAGGTAGTGGATTAGGTAGAAGAACAATCGATAAACAACATTATAAGCACATGGCTTATTCATAAAAAAAATGGAACAATTCGACTACTTATGAAATTATCCACTAACCATGGTCAAAGTCAACATTTGACTTTTAATGGTCAAGAGTCAACAATTTGACTTTCGACAAAAACAAAATTCCTATTTTACCCTTTGATTAATTTAATTTAATTAATTAATAAAATAAATAATTTAACAATTTAAATTAATTAAATTCCACTTAATCCCGATCAATCCAATTGACCTAATTAGAATCCCTATTCAATTTTTTTTATACTTAAATCTCATTTAAATACTATTTTTCTCTAAATTTGTAATCATTAACTATATCGAATATTACTAATGATTCATTTTCTCAACTAATTCAAACAATTTGAATTTTTAAATTCGAATTTTCAATCACGTTGTTCTAAGTTTAAATCTATAACACCTACATATCATGAGCTTCAATAATCCAAGATTAATTAGTTAAACTCTTTTAACCGAGCTAATCAACATTCGTTAACTAATTGTAACTTTCCATTATAACCCGTAGCTGTGCTCTCCTCATTGTAGATATATTTATGTTTACTCGATATAACTATAATTAGTAAGCCAACCCTTCACAAGTTGTTCATAATTTTGGCTAGATTAAGTTACCATTTTATCCTTGAGATTACATTTTGTTCCTTAAGCCTCAGTTGATACTTTAATGAGCAATTGGTTTAAAGTCCAACCTATAATCCAAATCCCTTTTGGGCTAATGAGGGAGAGGGCCCCATTTATTCAAGACCAGGAGCTATCACTTAAAAGAACAATCTATCTACAAATTCTAAAAGCGAGCATGAGTGAATTCCATCTTGCACCTAATGTTTTCAACTATCCACTTGGTCTTATCCCTAAAATGGGAGGCCTATTGGACCAGTGCTGATGAGTTGTCCTCAACTATATAGATCTAAGGATAATTTTTTTAGAACAAGAGTTCGTAGTTAGATCAAGATTAAGGATGAGTTACTTAGGTCATCCATAATCGCAATAGTTACTTTTAATCAGTTAACGATGTTATAATATAGAAGTGACTATTTCATGGTGCGATCCTATACAATTTCATTGCATAAGATGCCCTCACTCACATATCTCTACATGAGCATCTTGGAACCACTTTGTTTGTACTAACTATAAACCGTGGGTTGTATCCAAAGTGTCCCAAGAACAAGGCGTCAAACCTTATTCTTATACTATAGATCATTTAAACTATTACTCGAACTTGATCCATGTTTATATCTCTACATAAAGTTCAAGTACTTATACTATAGCCAAGAAACCTTGTTTATTGAATTTTGAGTTTTATCATAAGCAAATGATCTCTTATTCAATAACAATTTATTTGAAAAATACTTCAAACAACAACTTTATTGAATGATATAATATTGTAACATTCATAAATCATGAGTTTTAGGACATAAAACTCAACATCTTGGAATTTTCTTATTTATCCCACATTTTTGTGTATATACCCATGTCTTTCTTCATTGATTTTTTTTTTATCATTAATGATATATCAATGCATTAATAGGACCCATTGAAGACACCCTTCATTTTCTTCTCAATATGAGAAATACCATAACAAAAAAATCAAGACGAAAGAAGAAAAAGGAAGAAAGAAATTTTATGAGATGATTTAGAAGAAGCTAAAGAGTCAAGAGTCTACCTCTCCAACTTATTCTTCACCAAAACAATGTAAGCCTCACAACAAATCCATGGCGAAGAAGTCTTAAGTTGTTTCCCATGGAACGAAGAAATGCAGAAACAATTAGAGGTGATGGTCTGTTCGTAGGATAAGAGTGATGTCGTCAAAAAAGTAAATGATTAAAGATTCACTCAAATCACAACCAACAAATATTATTTTTAAACTTAAACTTATTAATCAAAGAAACCAACAAAAAGGTAGTAAAGAGGAAGTTTGAGGTTAAACTTAAGAAGATAAGTATTTCTATCAATTAATAGAAAAGAGAGAATGAGTACTTTTAGTCAATCTTTCTATCATTGAATGAATCATAATATTGCAATCAAAATAAACCCACAACTAATTAGTTCAGCAAACTAATTAAGCTCATTTAATGAACAAAATTTGCATCAAGATTCATACTAACTTATTAAATACATTTTCATCATGCATTCTTTATGTTTACTCACTATAAGAAATTTATTATTAAGTGACAAAATTTTAGTGGCACAAGTAATTTTTGTCACTAAATGATCATTTTTAGCAACAAAAAAATATCACAAAATATTATTATTAGCAACATTTTTTTAATCCACGTCACTAAAAGAATTAGTAACACACAAAAAACATGTTGCTAAAACTTGACAAAAAATTCCTCCATTTCCCTCCAACTTTTTATTTAATCATTTATTAAATATATATTTTTTAATCCCTAATTTCTTCTCCTCTTCCACAACAAAAAGAAAAGAATTCTAAATCCCTAACCCTCTCTTCAACCCACAGCACCTCAACCATCTCTCGTCATCGGTCCGATGTTTCGATCAACGAAAATTGACGACAATCTGCAGAAACCCACGGCAAGACCATTTAGGCATTTCGACAACCCACATTTCAGCCACCCACGTTTCGGAGACATCCTTTCAGATTTTGGGTTTCGACAAAACCGTGAGTTTCGACAACAACATTTTGGCAAATGGTGACCCATGATCAGCATCTTCACTCCTTCTCATGAATGGTGATCCACGGCTGATGGCGACTCAAAGAGAAAGATACTAATAGTGCCTTGAATGAATGTGATCTTATTTATTGTTTCCTCCCTTAAGCATTTGTATTTTCTCCAATCCTTTTTTAATGTATGTTAAAGATAAATTGTATGAAATTTTTGGAGAAGAGTAGTTGTTTTATTTATGAGTGATTTTGAGCTGATTATTAAATGAAATGAAGTGAAAATAGTGCTCTGATTTGATTTATTTATTAATTGATAGAAAAAAATTTACTTGTTTGTGAGTCTTTGAGAAGTAGTAGAAAATATTGATACAAATGTTCTGATTTCCACCAAATCTATAAGATAAAATACATCAATTTCAATGACTTTGTACCTTGTTTGTGAGTCTTTGGGAAGGAGTAGAAGACAATCTTTTGATTACAAAGAGTTTGAACTATTTATTTGGATTGTGCAATGAACTTCCTTGAAGATTTATTGTAACTCAAGATTTTTATGATCCCAACTCCACCACTTGAAGTGTACTGTGACAATCCACCCCACATTCCACACAAATCCTTTAAGAAAATTGGGTTATTGTTGCAAATGAGGTTCAAATATTTCCTTTAGAAGCAAAACATTTGACCAAATGAAGACACCAATATTGAAGTTGACTAGCCTATTCCTCAGCTTTTTTTTTATCCTTAATTTCTCTCCCACCAACTCCTTTTTAGTGTAGAAAAATGATGTAGAAAAATGCATATGAATATGTAAATGGCCTTGTCTTTTATCCTTATGCTCATGCAACTTCAGTAAACAATTCCTGCAATGGTCGTTTACACCAATAAAGAATTCTTGCAATGGACTGCTGCTTATTTTCAAAATTGAAAATAGGCTTCGATACAATCCACTTCTTTTGGTTCAATAATGCCAAAGATAAAGAATAGAATTGTGAACAAAAGGTAAGCACTTGGTTGGTTCTAAATTTTAACATAGGATTGAACTTGTTTACTTATGATTTTTTTTTTTTAAAAAAGTCTAACTGTTAGAGACTTGTAAGCTGTGATTTGTTAAGACGAAGAAGACCTTTCATCAAACTGTTAGAGACTTGTAAGCTATCGTCTTCTTCGCTTGTGATGCTTTGATCACATTATTTTAATTTCTTGATTTTAAGTCAAGACACATGATTACTTGTCTTTGCAATCTAATTAACTTTTGTCAAACGATCATTACTAAAGGTTTTAAAATATTTTTCTATGCACTTAATTAGAAATAACAGTCTAGACTCAAGTGGAATGGAAACAAGGTAAGTCTTCTACTTATCTGTAGCTTAAGTTCTGTGTGTGTCTATATATAAATATATATTTGCTTTCAAATTCCATGTAATCATGTATTCTATAACTCCTTGGTATGTTCTACTGCTGAAACCAATTTGGTCCTTGTTCTATGATAAGATTTTGAGTCTACATGCATTCCTCAACCTGTAACATATATTTCATATTCTTTTTTTATGATGAACTTTCTACTTCCTACTTTTCCTTTATTGATGTTATCATATTCTTTAATTCATTTTTTTGGTGGTGCTTGCTTCAGTCCTATTGTGGTGGTTGATTGGTTGGTTGGTTAGTCTTTGTATTTAGGTTCTAATCTTTTGGCATTTTTATTCTTTTAATTTTCTGTTTGGTTCTTCTACTATTGGTTCTTTTTCTTTGTCTCCATATATAACTCGAGGAGGGTTTATGATATTTACCTACATAACATAAGTGTTCCCTAAGTTTAGACCTTCTTATGTGAATATATGTTGAGCTTGTAATCCTTATGGTTTTATTACAGTTAAAGAATAAGGTAATTTGTAACACTGTCTCTATTTTTTTAACTTATTTTTTAGTTCTTTTAACTTCCATACTTGTATATGATTACTGGAGTTTGTTAGTGGCACCAACAAACTTAAGCTATGTGATGTATTTAATTCATTTATGTTATTGATAATTTTTTAGTGGTGAAACTTTTGTCTCATGTCTGAAACTTTTGTCTCACGTCTAAAACTTTTGACTTGTTTAGATTGGTACACTTTCTCATGAAAAATTGTCTTTTACTATATCATGTTCTTCAAAGGATTGACGCTATGTGAATGTAAATCCTAAATTTGAGTACCCATAATTCTTTATTTTATTATTACGACCATATTGTAGCTAATACTTGTGACTTGTTTAGATAATGTTTTTTCTTCTAGCTCCAATACTTGTTATTTTCTGATATGAATCATTCTTATTTGAAAGAAAGACAAAGAACTAGGTCTGCTATTAAATATTGCTTTCCAATTTTTGCTTTGCGCTTGATGTAATGTTTTTATGGAAAAATATTTTGTTTCAAAACACAGTGGGTTGCTTTCAAAACTCAATGGGTTGCTTTATGCAAATGTGTTTTATGATAATATACTTCAAACCAAAATCATTCTAATTTGTTCTCTGTTATCTTAGTGTATTTTGGCTGCGATTGTCATCTCTACTGTAATAACTTTGGTAAGCACCGCTAATCTAATAAATTGTTTTATTGTAGCTTTTGACTCTAACAGATTCATGGTTTTGACCTATTTAATGTTGTTTGACTCGTCCATGGTCTATTTTTTAAGATTATCTTAAAAAGAATGTGGTTTAATGTGAGGTTTATATTGTAGGTGGGTGTTTCACTAGCCTTTGTCATTCACAAATCTACAAATCCACATACGGTTCAGTGGTACACTACTTCTTGGCATTCAACCTATTTATTTAATCACTTCTATTGTTGAAATAATTCTTGTTAAATCTTAATTGAAATAGGGTGTAAAGAGGTTGTAACTACTGATTGTAACCTTTTACTAATTGAATGTTTTATTTCCTAAAAAATGCAAGTAACATAGAGATTCTATATTTTGTTTTTATTTTAAGGACATAATTCTATTATGAAAGTTCTTAGACTTAGAAGTTAAAGTTCTTAGGTTTAACGTTATTCTCATTTTTTTTTTTTTGTAAATTTCAAGAAGTTGAGAATAAGAATCGATGAGACTTTGAGTTTGGAGTTATCTCAGAGTGACATTGTGATGCTTGGAGGAGGGTGATGTCTCTATTTCTTATTATTACATGCTTTCAAGACTTGTAGAAATTTTTGTTATGCACACTACTTTTGCACACAAATGTAACTTCTTGATGTAATTTCATAACTTATAACTTTGTACATCCATTTAATTGATGTAATTTCGTACTTATAACTTAGGTTGACATTGCTCGAACTATTTGTAAAATTATTGAAGTTTCTTGTTATATATTTCTAGTGATAAAGTTGGTGTTATTATATTTGATATTTTATACTATGTTTATATAGTAAATTGAATATTATTTTTTTATTTAATAAAATACTTTTAATGGCATTTCAATAATGTCGCAAAAGCATTGACTTTAGTGTCGCTAAAACATTACCTTTAGTGGAAAGTGTGATATGTCACTATAAAAGGTAAATAGTGCCATATTGTATGTTACTAAAAGTAAGCTTTTAGTAACACAGTGATGTTTAGTGACGTTTCTACGTTATTAAAAGCTTGCTTTTAGTAATGTAGAAACGTCACTAAAAGTACATCTTTTGTGACATGTAATTATTGCGTAGCTAAAAATTTTAGCTACGCGGATACAGCGACACTCCTAGTAATGAATGAGTCTACATCGCTAAAAGTATTAGTGACGTGTTTTTTAGTTTTAGTGACGTTTTTGATGCGCCACTAAAAACAAAATTTCTTGTAGTGGCTTTAAGTTCTTAGTTTTATTCATTGTGACATTCAAAAGCAAGGAAGACTTGGTAGAGAAGATGCAATAGATGAGTTTGACTCAAAGTTGCGTGTTAAAGAAAGAGAGGAAAGATGAGACGAATAAGAGGAAAAGAAAAGGAAAGAAAAGAAGCAGGAGAAGAAGAAAGAGGAAAAGAAAAAGAAAAAAAACAAAGGAGACCAAGGAAAAAGAAATGACATAGAAGAAAAAGGGAAAGGTGCTTTAAAAGAGGCAGTGGAGAACCAGGAGACACTCTCTATAGATAGGAAAAGCGAGGGTGGGAGGAAACATAAGGTGCTAGACATGCTTATGAAGAAAGGATTCTTTCTTGAAGAGGCACCACTCCCTACCCACATTATGGATACAATCGAGCATCATGATTGGCACCGTCTATGCAGCAATGTCCCAACCATCTTGTTGACTATTGTGCACAAGTTCTAAATAGAATTTTTTTTTTTTAAGACAAGGACAGTATTGTAGATATAGATGGACACAAGGCCTGCTTTGATGCTTGAGAGATAAATGAAACATTTAGGTTAAGGGACATGTCAACACAGAGGGCAACAAAATAATTGCAGATTGATTAGTTAAAAGAATGAACAATGCATTGAGGATCTTGTAATATGGGAGTAATCACCAACATGCATCCCTAAGTTGCTTTCTAAGGACATTGCAAAAGAAGTAAACTTTGGGTATATTTTGTAAAACACAACCTAATCCGCACAATGTATGATTCTGGTCTCTCTGCAAAAAGGACCATGACAACGTACTGCATAATGCAACACATTTCCATAGATGTGGACGCATTATTGTAGATCAGAGTAGGCAAGTTCTCAGCCAATCTCATGGACAACTTCTAATTCCTTGGATCACGACAACCCTATGCATGAATACATGTATTCCTAATGAACCTTGGGTTTAAGGTGAAGGTCTTGTTCGAGGGAATGCCTTGTGAACAATTCTATAAGTGGAGGAAAAACCCAACAAGAAAGCAAAGAAGTCAACCCCAAAGAGAAAGGCTCCTAAACCTCCAATTTCTAAGTTAAAAAGGTAATTTTTTAGAACTTTAACGTAGATGATGAAGAACAACACGTCAATCCTAAAAGAAATAAACACTACAACAAAACTGGGCTTCAATATCGGTTTAAAACTGACAGTAAAGACAACCAAAATTTATGATAGTGTTATTAAAGCCCTTTAATGTTTGTTGGACTTTGATGTCGGTTTAAAACCGACATTAAAGAGGTACAATGTCTGTTCTAAACCAACATCTATGATCATGTTATTAAAGTCCTTTAATGTTGGTTGAACTTTGATGTCGGTTAAAAATCCATATTAAAGAGGCCAACAATATCGTTTTTACAAATTTATTTTTATTAATTGTAGCATTGTTGTTAATTGTCTCGGGTTATGTCAACAATGTTTTTTTAGAAGCTATAATATTTCTCTTTTACTTGTATATATACAAAATGAAATCTTAATATTGTGCACTTTTATATATACTACTTGGCTCCAAAAACAAAGAAAGTGAGAAGTTTAACTATTACATTGATCATCCTTTAAAAAAAAAAGAAAAAAAAAAGAAAAAAAAATACATTGGCTTTGGGAGCAAGATGAACCATGAGAGCAACTACATCATTTCTTGCATTGTTTTTCTCAATAAAACCGATTGTAGAGTTAATGATAAGCAGGGTGATGATACCAACAAAATCTTGCCAATCAGGGGGCTTTTCCTGCAAGTGAGTAAATAGTACTTAAAACAATGAAAAACCAAAGGAGATATGAATGAAAGAAACATCCATAATAATCCATGTAGTTGAGCATTTACTCCTCCATTTGCAAGTGCAATAGCCAAATTGCATAACCCATGATAGAGGATTTCACATGAAACCCAAAAACTTCAAAACTTTGCTTTCCTGAAACCATATAACAAGAAAAATTCGATCCAAATTAATAGAGTTAATAACAATGCTACTGGTAAGTGAAGCATTAACTTATTTGAATACCTCCCCCTTTTCCAAAAGAGGTCATGACTAGCCATAAAATATAGCCTGAAATAGACAAAAGTAAGACCATTGCGCTATCTATTGAATCCTCCTTCTCCTTCACTGATTTTCCCTTTGCTCTAGAACGATCTCGCAAAACTTCCTAAAAAAAGCAACCTTCCTCCAAGTTGTACCAGATTCAACAAAACCAAGCATCTCTAGACGATGGAGTGAGAACCAGCCAAAAACCTTCAATCAAAGTGATTGATAATAATGGGACATAAAGATTGCATGTTGATGACATTGTTCATTCTTTTCTTCTTCTTCTTCTAAGACTTAGAAGACATTTTTTGAAATAATTTTGTAAGCAAGCTTTATCTCAAACCTCTCTTTGCAACATTTCAATTGTTATTTTTCTTTTCAACAATGAGGACTTTACGATACTCAAATATGGGGTGCACAAAGGTTTGAGCTTATATGTTTTAAAAATATATAATAGACACATACCATTTTATTCAAATTATATAAAAAAAATTGAATTGTTTTTGAAAAAATTAACAACTCTACTGTCTATATGTAGGGCTTCGGGATAAAATGTGAACAAACCTAAAAAACAAGTAATCATATAACATAGCCTCAAAGTCTTGACAAAGAAAGCAATATTAAAATTTAAAGTTGTGAAGAGGAATAGATTCATGAAATACCAATGATTTTTTCATCAACGTATAATAAACTCCTCTGTCATAGACTTGAGCTGAAACTAATAACTTTTCTTAACAAATAAAATGGATGCTCTCCTTATCTTTAGGAATGTTAGCCTTGAAATAAAGGAAAATGAGATAATTTGAAACAGTGTAAAAAAGCTACGTGAATTAAGCTTGTCGCACGTAAGAATTAAAGAAATATCTTTGAGCTAATGATTAAAACTCTGAGAAAGAAGGCTTGACTTGTGAATTTCAAGACTAAGGACGCATCCAACATAAGAAAATCAAATACTATGTTTGAATCTCTAAATACACTCTAGAGGACAAGCTTTGTTAAATTTGGGAGTGTGATATTTATAGAAATATAAGTTATTTAATTAGCTCTTTTAATTAGGTTAATGAAAGAAAAATAAGAGTTAGCATAGCATTTTGCATCATAATTTGCAAGAAAACGCATAATCTATGCATCATAGCTCGAAATAACCATATCCTTTATATTCTTTAGTATTTGGTGTTGTTGAACAGACTAGGATGCATAAAGAAAAATGAAGACAAGTAAACCACATAAGAACACTTGAAATGCTAAACTTATCTTTTTAAAATACTAAACTCTTCCTCGCCTAGTCACCAACTCGCGTAACAACATAAGAACACTTAATTCTTAGCGTTGAATACGTACTTCTTCTCACTGCGTCACCAAGCTTCAACGCCAACTACGACTCAAAACACTAATTCTTTACACCTAACCAAAAATAATCCTTTTAATCAAAATTCTTCCCTCAACTGAACTCTTCGTTGAGACTTTGTACAACACCTTGACATGGAGTTGGGAGTAAGACATCATTATATTTGCAATCCTTCTATCAACATCATTATTTTCTTGTCCTTTTATATTTTCTTGTTAATCACATTCCATGGTTAAAGTTATTGCATTGTTATTAACATTGATTTCTTACATTATCATAACAACTTTTGTAGTAATTATGTGAAACATGTGTTGGCGTTCATGGCCATATGATTCCTAACTTTTGAACAATATCAATCTGAGCCAGCAATTCACCACTTGAACAAATAAATGATTACACAACTCATTAATAACAATATGACATATGAGGCTTATTCACACTAATCTCATCCTATGATCTTATTCATCTTTTTTTTTTTTTTTGACACTTAGTTCTCACACACTCTAAATTATGACACATACTTTGTCATAGTTTAATAGATAACCACACTTCGAATATTTGATAAACACTCGCACAAAAAACATTTTTCAATTTTTTTAACAATATCTTGTTCATTCCTCGTGTTTGACCTCAGATAATCTTCGACATATCATCAGCTGCACGTGCACACAACATCATCCATCGCATATCGCAACACCAAGTATCTTAAATACCAACAGTCATATCATTGGAGTTTCTAATATGTAGGTCCATTAGGTTTCCATTTTAATTCACTAGAGATAATATTGAGAAATAATTAACGATATTCAAATTATTTATTGATGAAAAATAGACATGCGCAACAAAATTTAGAACAAGATTTTACTCCACATGCTCCTTGTTAACATGCAACCCTAAACTAAATTGACTTAAAGTTAGGTGAAGTTTTACTTTTGTAGCTAAGTTTACTAGACAATCTTTACAGAAACCTTGACCAGACCACCACTAGTAGTCACCTACTATCCTCTAGACTTATAATCGAGTTGTGGGACCTGATAGACGAAGGAGTCGAGAGAGAGATTTGAGAGAGAAAGTAATGGAATTGGAAGGGTTAATAATTTTTTTTAAGATTGAAGATTGGAATTTTGTTTTGGTGAAGTATATCTTTCAAAAAGATTTTTTTAAAAAAATTATCAAAATTATTTCATAATTTGAAAAACACTTTCTTAAATAACTTAATTGGCATGTAATTAATTCACCGAATTTTAACACTTCACTTTCCATTTACTATTAGTGGAATTATTGACCATCGGATTTTCTTTTAATGGGCTCGTCATCAACATGAACACCCATTTAGCCCACTAAGAGTTAGTGGGATTATCCAACAAAATCTTGAATTTTTCCACTAACTTTAGGCAAGGGACAAAATGGCCATTTGACCATTCAAGTCCAAGTCAAAAGTCAACATTGTGGCTTTTTACCATTTTGACTTTCAAAGTCAAAATCGACATTCATTTTCTCAAAATTTAAATCATATTTGAATATATCGTCTATTCAAAGCTTGACTTTTTAAAATAAAAAGTAATCCCTTTTACTTTTTATAACTTTAATCATTTCCATCAATTTCAAGATTCCGAATATGAATCCATATTCATACTTTTTTTTATATTTAAATCCCATTTGAACATAAAATCTATCTCTAATCTGATAACCGACGATTATATCACAATCACTTGTCAGTTTCTCTCTCCTCACCTAATTCAAACAATTCAAATCATTCCAGCATATTGTTCTAAGTTTATTCCATATGAGCTAGTAGGGAAACCCAATGAACCTATAAATCATGGACTCCAGAGATCAGAGATTAACTGACTAAAAACCCTTTTAGACCAAGCTAATCAACATTCGTTAACTGATAGGTTATTCCACTAAAATCCCTACACTTTTCTCACTATAAATATATTTTGTGTCCATTTGATATAACCGTGATCAATAAGTTAATCCTTCACAGGTTTTTCGTAACCTTGGTTAGGTCAAAATATTGTTTCCCCCCGAAACTACAGCTTTGTTCCTTAAGTCCCACTAATCCACTATTGAACAATTGGTTTAAGGTCCAACCTACAAACCAAATTCCTCTTGGACCAATGAGAGGGTGAAGCCCCTTGTTCAAGATTTGGATTCAGTTCTTAAGGAAATAACCTATCGACTAACCCTAAAGCGGATATGAATGAATTCCATCTTGCACCCTATGTCTCCAGCTATTCACCCGATCTTACTCCTGATTAAGTTTGTCGCTAGCTTAGGATTAAGATTAAGTTACTTCGGTCAACGAAATAGTCAGTTTTAAACAGTACATGATGTTATAACATAAAAGTAACCATTTCATTGTTCAGTCTTATGTAAACTCTTTACATATGATGCCCCCACTCTCATGTCTTTACATGAACAATTCAAATCACATCATTTGTACTAACTACAAAGCGGGTCACATCCATAGTGTTCTCAAAATAAGTCACACAACCTTTATTCATATACTATAGACTGTTTAGGCTATATACTCGAACTTGATTCATATTTATGTCTCTACATAAAATTCAAGTTTACTCAAGATAGCTTTGTGAACTTTAGTTTATTGGATTCAAGATTATAAAATTCAATTTTACTAACAAAATCACAATAAAAACTTTATTGATTAAAATATGATTTTGAATTACAAACTATGATTTTTAGGACATAAATTCCAACATTTATAACAATTTTATATTAATTTGGTTGATATGGAGTATAATGTATTTCAATACATTATAAGATACAATTAATTATAAAATATGATTTGTAATTAAAACTATATTAAAAGAAAAAAAATATATTAAAACAACATTCATATACAAATTATATTGTAAAATTAATTTGAATGAGATTCATATTAATAATATAGTGTACATAGTTATACGCATATGATATTTATATACATTAATTAAATATCAAATTATTAATTAATTAAATTAATAATTAAAGGTTACTTGGAAGAAGGATCACTCATTTCCTATATATGGTTAAAGGGTTAGTTTGTTAGAGAAAACCTAGCAACTTTTTTTTTTTTTTTTACCTCTCCAAGAAAGAACTCTCACCAAAGTCTTGGATTCCACACATCCATATCTTTGAATCCTAGGGAATAAATAGGAAACCCTCGGTGATAGTGTTCTTGTTGATCAAGGAGCAATAGAAGAAATTGGAATTGCTTGAAGACAAGAAATCTTCAAGAAATTGGAATTGCTTAGTACCTTCCATTTTTATTGTTTCTTTAAACAAATTCTAAGTTGGACAGCAACTGCACGCTTCTAGAGAAATTTGATTCCTTCGCGATAACCATTTTTCAAAGACGGTTGCTAGCCAACCTTTGACGATTGTTTTTCAATAACCATCAAAAGACAACTACCAACTACATTTCCGTCGACTATTTCCAACGACTGTTGACAGGCAACTTCTGGTGTTTTTTTTTACCACCACCGCCAACCAACTTCCAATAATCGCTTTCCAACATCCATGCTCAGCCATCTTGCAATGAATATTTTTTTGACAAGCAGCCATCTTGCAATGAATATTTTTTTGACAAGCGTCATTGGTCAACTTCAAGTGTCATTTTCTCGACAATTGTTGATGACCAATCTCTTACTACGATTTCTCAACAATTGTAAGTGATGCCTTCAACAACTCTCCAACAATTGATTTTTTGTGACCAACTTTGGACAACCATTTTTTTCGACAACTGTTGTTGCTCTTCTGCCAACCATTTTTTCTTTTGTGATGGTCATCAACAAACTTTTGACAACCTCTTCCAATTTTCATAAAATATAAATTGATAATTTAAAATGATTTCATAAAATATAAATTGATAATTTAAAAATCATTTTGAAATCAAACATAATAATTAAAAATCACAAATCACTTTTATGTCAAAATATAATTTCATCGTTTAAACATCACTTTTACAAATTCAACTCTACATAAACCTCTTCTTTCAAAGTCACTACTCCAACTTCCCAACCTTACTGACGGGTATAAGTGAATTCTTGTCTGTTGATTGTATGTTCCCATAGTCTAAAGTTCATGGATGAAAATATTTCATGGTCATCCTTATAAATTCATATACCCTTATAAATTTCATATAAAGAGCAATATTATAAATCTCTCCAATTCTAATTAGTAAAAAGGAATTTTTACTTGGACCACTTTCTAGGAAAATTGCCCACTGAGTCTATTGAAGTGTATCAGAATTACATGTGAATCATGAAATTCAATTGGAGCAATATATTCAAAATGGAAGGTTGGTTGCCCCTTTCGTCGTTTTTTATTTCAAAAGAAAAAGGAAAAAAAAAACAATCAAACAAAAAAAATAAAAATCTCTTTGGAAAGGCAAATTGGCCTCTTTTCCACTGTCACAATGATTGGAAAACTTTGAGCACCAGCAGGGAGCATCAAGAATAACAACTTTACAAGCAAAATTAGACGAAATAAGTAAATATCGTTTAAATAATGTATTTACAGATTTTCCACCTACTTCTTAGTCGAGATAAAAAAGCGTGACAATTTTCCGGAGATTTTTTGCCTCTTGACATGTTTCCATGAGCAACCTACTATCATGAAATGCAAAGCAAATGACTTGTTGTACGAGCGAAATGATGTCCATATTACATAACCTGCAACTTTCAATAAACGCATGAGATGGAACAATGCAATGATACATAATTTCATTTTAAAACTTGTGAAAAATAAATTAAACACAAAATTCAACTTTATATCTACTTCTTTCAATTTTTAATCTTGCATTAAGATCAGTGGTAAATTTCACAAAAAGTTAAATAGGTAAAGATATATTGGACGGGGGTAGAAGTTTTGAAGTTCAAGTACTATTAGACACAAAATTGAAGCTTTACAAACCTATTTAAAGTTCAAACACCTATCGGACAATTGTATTTTAATCATAATTTTACTATATATACACATATATAAATATAAATCACAATAAGTAGCAGATAGAACATCTGATACGAGTATAGACATTATCATAGTAGCTGAACTTGTGTATTTACTATTTAGGCAAAAAGCTAGGTGAGTTCGAGACAACCTTCAAATATCACTGGAGAACAAGGACAATTGT
>JBBPDI010000002.1:13123294-13142823 GCA_037974545.1 Cucumis variabilis
TACCCCGTTAACTTTAAGTTCTCCCTTGCCCTACTTTAAAACAAATAAACACATCTCGGATTGATTTACCCAATCCCGTACAAGCTAGCAATCAGTTAGTCAGATTGGGATTAGGATGACCTCCTCCAATGTCCAAAGTCCTCCTGCTATTAGTTAAGAGTAAATAAAGAAAGAGGAAAAGATGAGATTCAAGTAATCAATCATACAAGGAAAGCCAAAGTAGGGTCAATTCCAAAAATAATGTAGTTTTGAAAAAAAAAAAAAAAAAGAGAGAGAGAGAGAAAAAGGGATATTTCCAAACAAAATGAGGTAAATGAGATGTGTTTTCTTTCTCTCTTTTTTTTCTTTCTTCTGTTTTTTGGTAGTGTGGCTCGAGAGACACTCCTTACTTTCTTTTCTTTTACCGTTTTTTAAAAATAATTTACATAAATATAACAAAACCCAAAAAATATTTACGGTAACAAAAAACAAAAGCCTATAAAACAGGTAAAATATTTTCATAATTTTCAGATTTGTTCTTGAATATTTCTGACAATTCCTGACTTCTTTTTCTTTGAGATTTATTCATTTTCTTTTTCAAGTTTCTTCATTTTCTCTTCCAGATTTTCTTTCTTATATTTTTAAACGATTTGTTCTTCTGTCTAAATCTCCTCTTTCATCTTCTCACCACTTTTGACAAGATTCTATGAAGCTACTTCATCTCCCTCATATTTGAGAATATCAAGATCATTTAAATATTATTTTGACATGATCTAAACGATTGTTTACCATGATCAACATGATCGTTTAAATTTAAAGTTTTTTTTCCATCGTTTAAAACGAACTACACAATCATGTTTGCATGATCTAAATAATCGCTCACATGGTTAACACGATCGTTCAGTATGGTCAACATGATTTTTTTATTTAAATTTTTTAACAATCATTTACATTAAAGTATATGATCGTTTACCATAATCAACATACAATCGTTTTCCATTATCAACATAATCGTTTGCCATGGTTAACACGATCGTTTAGCATGGTCAACATGATCGTTTGAATTTGAAGTCCTTTTTTCCCATCGTTAAAAAAAACTACACGATGTGTATCATAACCTAAATGATAGTAGATCATTCGTTTAGATTGAAGTACACGATCAGTTAAAAAAATTACTCACGAGCGCGCTTATGGCCAATTAATTGTATGTTGATTGGAATATTTTTGGTATTTCACATTGTAAGCCTGTGAACTTTTTTTGTTTTTAGAATTGCTCTATACAGTGTAAATATTTTACCCGTTCGTTATATTTTTTAAACCCTCCCCCCTACTTATTTCCAAACACAACTTACTTCTTCTCCCTTTTTTTTTTCCTTTTAATGCTTTCGTTATATATTTTTCAATCAAATTTATTTTAATTTTTAAAGAAACTAAATTTAGAATTAGGGTACGTTTGAAATACATTTTCAAATATTTAATTTATTGAAATTTATATCCTAAAACTTGTAGTTTATAATCATATTATATTCAATAAAGTCGTTATTGAAAAATTATTAGTGAAGTTGAATTCTATAATCTTAAATCCAATAAACTAAGATCTCGAGGCTATTTTAAGTAAACTTGCACTTTATGTAGAGATATAAATGTGGATCAAGTTCGAATATATAGCCTAATAGTATATATTATATGAACAAGATTGGCCACCTTATTTTGGAGACACTATGGTCACTACAAGAATTTATGAATCTCCCAACGTAGCTTGACACTGTAGGGAGAAAGGGCATTGGGAGATGGAACATCTCTCTATGAAACAACTAGAGCGTTGGGAGATATAGTATCTCCCTACACACAACTAAAGTGTTGGGATTTGTTTGGGAACTCCTAATGCAGTGTTGGGAGGCGTCAGGAGACGAAGCCAACTCTCGGTGGCATTAATAAAGCATCGGGAGTTGTTTGGAAACTCTTGACGTACATTAAACTGTGTCAGGAGTTTGTCTTTAAAATCCCTCCCCCAATCTATATTTCACAAATCTATGAAGGAGGGAAAGTTTTAGGGCTTTCTTCTTCTTCCCATTGTTAGAACCACTTTTTTCGTCCATCCCCAAAACCACTACATTCCAGGTAAGTCATTTTATCTTCATAATCACTTGGTGTCTGATTCTGATTTTTGTTTCATAATCACTTAGCTTCACCATGATCTTTTGTATATGGATGAAAATCACATAACGAAAGATGGTGGTTGAAGAAGGAAAAATTAGTTAGCTCATGCCTAATTATTGACTTAATCCTCCATTTTCAATTGAGATTAACAAGTTGTAATTCTTGATAAGATTTCCTATTCAGGTATATACCAGTTATGGTTTAATCATTTTCTTTTTCCTTTTGTAATTGGAAGATGCCTTCAACATCGAAGAAGGATCATTCGTCCATTGTCTGTTTTTCTTTTTGCTCTTCTCACCTTTTTAGGCATTTTCTTCTCAAAACATTCAACAATGTTAAAAAAATCTCATTGTTAAGAACTTAAAATCAAGCTGGGCTCCCATTTTCTTCCATTTTATTCCAGAATATATACCTTTTATTTAATAATGGAAGGTATTTTTTTTTAAGAAAATAGAGGATCTCTCGACGCTTTATTTTGTGCGTTGGGAGATTCTCTCCCAACTCATTGCACTTGATTTTGATCTCGTGACGATTTATGCTTCACGAGATACTTTTCTGATGCTTTTGTATATATCTCCCAACGTTTTTGTGTGTTTCGAGAGATCTCCATTTTCTTGTAGTGGGATGCAACTTATTTTGTAGTTAGTATAAACATTGTGATGCTGAATCGTTCATGTAGAGACATGAAAGTGGGGGCATCTTATGTAAAGAGTTTACATAAGATTAAATCATGAAATAGTCATTTTTACATTATAATACTGTTTGTTGTTCATAACTAACTATTTCAATTATTGATGACCTAGATAACTTAATCTTAATCTTGAGCTAACTATGAACTCTTGCTCACACAAGATTATCCTTAGATCTGAATAGATGAGGGCATCTCTTCAATGCTGGTCCAATAAGTCTTCCATTTCAGGGGTAAGATCGAGTGGATAGCTGGGGACATAGGGTGCAAAACGAAATTCACTCCTACCCACTTTATGGTTAGTAGATAGGTTTCTCCCTTAATGACTAAATCCAAGTCTTGAACAAGGGGTCTCACCCTCTCATTTGACCCATGAGAGATTCAGTTTATAGGTTGGACCTTAAACCAATTGTTCAATAATGGATCATGGGACTTAAGGAGCAAGATGTAGTCTCGAGGATAAAATCGTATAATGACCCAATCGAGATTACAAACAACCTGTGAAAGATTAACTTACTGATCATGGTTATATCATATGGACACAAATATATCTATAGTAAGGGGAGTGCAACTACAAGACTTTAGTGAAATGATTCATTAGTTAATGAATGTTAATTAGCTTGGTCTAAAA
Source organism: Cucumis variabilis (assembly GCA_037974545.1). Lineage (NCBI taxonomy): Eukaryota > Viridiplantae > Streptophyta > Magnoliopsida > Cucurbitales > Cucurbitaceae > Cucumis > Cucumis variabilis. Next base: position 13,126,753 of record JBBPDI010000002.1, read on the forward strand.
GGGTTTAGCAAGTTAATCTCAAATCGTTGGAGCCCATGATGTATAGGTCCATTAGCTTTTCATGCTAGCTCATAGGGGATAAACTTAGACTAGTATGATGAAATTATTCAAATTATATGAATTTGGCAAGGAGAGAAACTGACGAGTATATGTGAAATAGTCTTCGGTTATCAAATTAGAGATAGAGCTTTTATGTTTAAATATTATTTAAATGTAAAAAATATGAATACTGACTCATACTCGGAAGCTTGAAAATGATGGAAATAGTCAAAGTGGTAAAAAGTCAAAATGTTGACTCTTTGACCGGCTATATATTCAAATGTGATTTGAATTTTAAAAAAAATTGAATGTAGATTCATACTCATGAGATCAAAATTAGTCAAGACGAAACTAGAATGGTCAAATGACCATTTTATCCCTTGACTAAAGTTAGTGAAAAAATCAAACATTTTGTTGGATAATCTCACTAACTCGTAGTGGGCTAAATGGAGGCTCATGGTGATGGCACCAAGCCCACTAAGAGAAAATGCAATGGTGAATAATTCCACTAATAGTTAGTGGATTTTGAGATGTTGGACTTTGATGATTCAATTACATTCAAAGCAAATTTGCATGTATTTTGTTTATAAAAAGAAGGTGTTTATAAAGATTAAAAAACTTTTGCCTTTTTGCTTTTATTTACTTAAAAAAAATCACAAAATATTCCCCCAATCTTTTCACTTATCCCTTCATATTCCATTCTTTACTCTCCCTCGATCCCTCCATATTCCATCCTTTATTCTCTCTCGATTCCTCTATCTATCGGGTCCCACACCTAGTTCTAAGTTTGGAGGATAGTAAGTGACTTCTAGTGGTGGTCCGTTCAAGTTGGAGCAAAAATTCAAGCATTAATCAGAGCTTGAATAATGTAAGTTTCTTCAAAATCCTAATTTTTAATAAATTTAGGGTTTATATTTATGCATGTTAATCTTAGCAATTAGGGTAAAATTTAGGTCCGTTTTTTTGCTATGCATGTCTAAAATCTATCATAATTTAAAAAAAAAAACCATTTAAAACAAAATTAAAATATTTGACAACCACTAAAAATAGCGCTTTTGAAGTATGTTTTAAATCTTTTATTTCAAAAGAATTTAAATAAAAATGGTTTAATGTTTAAAATGGGTAATCAATTATAATAATGTATGGAGTACACTTTTAAATCATACATTAGTAAGGTTATGTCAATTTGACAAAATTTCGACATTTCAGATATTCTTTTTAAAGTTTATTTAGTTTATATTAGTTTAATTAATTAATGCTAAAGTGGGTAAATTATAATTGATTCAAATATAAAGTACACACTCCTGTAAGTCTGAACTAAAATTAAATTATTTTTATCTTTGATATATTGAATTAAGTGAAACAAAAATTAAATTAGTGGACTATAACTAAATTTATCCGAAAAAATGCATCAAAATCAAGAAAACTCAAAATAATAAATATTACATGAAATGGGTAAGAAAAAGAGAAAGTAAATGATTTTGAAATTTTGTGAAAAAAAAAGTAGAATTGAATATATTTGATAAACTAAGGATTACCCAAATTAAAAACAAGAACTAAGTTGACAAAAATTTAGAAAAAAAATTGTACTAACAATGACTCAAGAATGTCGTTTTTAAACTTCTAAATTTATTTTTTTAAAAATCAAAATAAATTTGGTTGAAAAATATAAATAATATTGAAAATTTTAAAAAAAATAGCAAAATAAATTAAAATATTTGGAATCTATAACAAAAATTTGGATTCTATTAATGATAGTCTTCTATCATTATAGCATATCAATGACTATCAGTGATAGAATTTTCTATAGGTTGTAGATATTTTTGTAAAATTTGCTATTTTTGAAAATTTCCAAGCACTTTAAAAGAGAAAAAAAGGAGGAGTAAGATGTATCTTGGAAATAAGAAAAAAATACATCAGATTACAAAAACATTTAAAAAAAACAGTCCATGACACCTTTTTTTGCATATTACAAAAATAATAAATATGGCAAATAATTAGTGATATCAAAACGACTATCAAAGGGTTATCGGTTTTAAATTTACTACTTTTGCAATTTGAAAAATATAGTGATAATGAACCCTATCATCATAGTTTTTTTCTTTCTTTTTTTTTTTTTGCTATTTTTGCAAGTGTTCAAAAATAAAATAAATAATGAATTAAAATAAAATAAAATAAAAAAGATAGAGAACTTTTGTTTTTGTTCTAAACCCCCATGAAAAAAGAAACAAGAAGAAGATAAGTAGCAAGTGCCCCCACTAAAAATAAAAAAAAAAAAAAAGAAAAGAAAAAAACTACCCTATTTTCTAATTTGTTTGAGAACAACTTCTCTCCCCTATTTTTTTTTCAAAACTAGACTGTTTTTCAAATTGACCCACGAAAGTTTATTACGAAGGGAAGACAAGCTTAGGTTACACAGTTCAATCATAAGAACTTCAACAGTCACAATCATAGTATAAATCATAATTTCATTGATTCAAGTCCAAAATAAGAGGAAATTATTAGGAGGCAGTTTGTGGAAAAGTATATGAATATGGAAGGTTGCTTTAATCTTTCTCGATAGGCTTGATCCGTGTAACCTTTGCTCAGATCCGCTACATCTCTAACCAGATTTGGAATTCGAATTCAATCATTGTCTCAAATTTTAAACTTCTCACCAACAATGATGCACAACATCTAGACCACAAGAACATAGGTAGATTGAGGAAGAGAGAATTGAATTAGAAGATCATAGTGGGAAGGGTTCATTGCAGCCTCTTTCACGCAAAAGAGGTATTCTTTGGTTTATGTATTTATTTACTATCATTTGTTATTTTTAATTTCCTTATTTTTCACACAAGAAGCTAGCCTACAATGTCAATTATAATTCCACATTCATGTCTTTTTTCTTTTTTCTTTCCAATTGACATTGTACATCCACATTTTTTTAATAAATAACATTGTTCATCCGCCTTTGCTTTCTATAATCGACATTCAAGGTCGAATGTTTCAATGAGAAGCTAAGTAGCTCAAGACAAGCGTAGAGCACCTATTAGCAAAAGTTGTATTCTCTTGTGACAGTATTGAAACCATGGAAACATTACATTCTTTCTAGGAAGCTTCTCTTGTTAACCAACCACCTTATCACTTAAATACTAGCACAATTCCAAAAGAATAGAAATCAGATGCGTGCAAGATGGATGTTAGACTCCCAATAATTTGGTAATTTGGTGAGCTGAAGAGAGAGAAAGCAACACCTTAGGCCCATTGTGGGATTTGGTATTTATATGGAATGTTTTGGGATTGATGTTTTAGGTTTTTTTTGTTTCCTTTTAGTGAAAGCTGTTGTAGGCTTCATTAGGAGAGGTTTCCAGCCTTCTCAAAGGAGATGGTTGTTTGTCTTGTTTCTTCTCTACTATTATCTGGATTAGATATATATTTTGTGATATGATTATTATCATCAATATATTGTAATAGAGTATTGTCTCTTGTTAGGATTTTTTTTGTTTTCAGGTTATGAACCTTAACAAATTGGTATAGAGCCTTAACATCCTGAGGAAAACAAGGTCCATGGCTCAGAAGCAACGAGGAGAGAGGATGGAATCTAGTGAAAAAATTGATTAAGGAATTGAGAGAGATACTAATTGGATTGAAAAAAAGAGGGGTGGAACAACTTACTGAAGACATAAGGGAGAGTACGACCAATAGAAGGAAGGAGGAGTTTGATACTTCTTATGTTTCAGTGCTAAAGAAGAAAGGAAAAATAGATGAAATGGAATTTGAGCTAGTGACTGAACAAATGACACCAACTGGAATCAAATACAAGAAGCTAGAGATGTTGATATTTAATGAAGTGAATCCAGAGTCATGGGTGTATCAGGTAGAGCACTTGTGAGATCCGAGTCTGGAATAGAAGGGTTATTTTTGAAAAGTATGTGTTTTGAGTAGTAGTAGACGTTTTAAAGTTGGTGTTGAAGCTAGACGACGAGATGAGAAAGATACGCATCAAAGCTCTATAAACGCGAGGAAGTAGGAGTTTGGTGTTATAACGCGAGAAGAAGGCAGGAAGAGAGTTGAGAATTTCAAGGAAATCTCTAATCCTAATTTATAACTAATTATGTGTGGATTTTAGGTTAAGCATGGACTAAAAAACGAATAAACTTGCTCGTGTAAAGTTCTTATTAGAAGCTAGCAAGTTAAGAGAAGCTTCAGGATGACTAATCCCTTAAGGATCAGAATTTTGAAGAAAAGTGTTGTTATTCTGAATTTACTAAGTGTTGAATCACTGAAGTAGTGTTAGACGAGAAGAAGGAAATTTGGAGTAGGCGATCAGAAGAAGGAAGGAAACTAAGTATTTTTTTTAAGAAAGAATCGGATTTTGAAAGGGCCCTTGTAAAAATAGTAAAAAAATTTTATGATAATAGGGCTCATGTCACTACATTTTCTAAATTGCAAAAGTAGTAAATTTAAAAGCCGATAACCCTATGATTACCATCTGATAGCCCTATGATTACCGTTTGATAACTGTCTAATATCACTAATTTTTTCATAGAAGGAAATTAGGTGTCATGTTCTGTTTTTTTCTAAATGTTTTTGTCATTTGATGCAATTTTCCATTTTGAAAAGAATTCTTTCTAAGTCTTTTTGTTGTTATGAAATGCTTGACGCATGTTGTAATGTTCTTGACGTTTATTGAACAGTTTGTTTATTTGAAAATAAAGTTTCTAAAGATTAATTCTCTATGTAATTATTGTATGTATGTATGTGAGTAAACCATTAGCTTTATTCCTATCAATGAGCTAACAATTATGTGTACATAATGAATCAAGGCAACCATGGAGTGAAAGGACCACATGGTGGGAAGAAGCTGGCTAATACGTTGAAAAGAGTGTATTGAGTTAGCAACATGAGCAACGAGAAATGAATCAAAAAAATTCTCCAAAGGATGTTGGTGATACAAGAAATCCCAACAGTCTATGAGCGAGAATGATTCATGATCATGGCGAAAGGAATAAGAGAAAGCTAATGTGTGTTTTATGTTTTAAATGAGACGTTGAGAGCCTGTTATGAAAATAAATTTGTTGATTGAATTGTATGTCCTAAAAGGATTTCTAAAACCTCACTCACTAAGTATTTTACTTATGTTTTAAGTTTTCCTTCCCCAAGTATCAAGACATCAAAGCCAAGTTAAGAAGGGTAAGGTGAGCAAGCTAGACACTAAGGAGAGGTAAACTAGGCGTTTTAAGTGTGAAACTAAAGAAGCTACGCTAGGCGTTGGAAGACTTTTCTTATAATTTTTTATACTTAAGAAAGCATGTATTATGTATTAAAACGCAAGTTGTTTAGTTATTAAAAAAAAGTTGTTTGTTCTATCTTGCATTGTAAAGTTTTTCGCATAGTAGTAGTTTAAGATTCAAGTTGAGCTAAGATTGATTGTTGTGTTAAATCCACTTACAAGGTGTTTAACGTGTTATCTTGCGAGGAGATATGCATTGAGTGTCTAGACGGTCATGCCTCCACATGGTCGCGTGAAGTGATCTTGGAACGAGGTGTGTCACACTCCAAACCGTATTGCGACGATAACGTTGAAGTAGTAGGAATAGGATGCGAGTTTGTTACAACCTTAAAATTTTCTAATCGCAAAATCTTATTCTCAACTCTTTATACAATCAACAAAACTCAAAACTCAACGGTGGTCAACCTAAACGCCAAGTATAATAAATACATACCAAATACTTTATTAATAATAGACACTTGATACATAATTACAACACTTTGACCAAATAATTAATGCTTAACCATTTCTAATAAACGCCTGACCCTGGAAGATGGAATTTTTAAAACGTAAATCTAAATGACTTAGTGAGATTTTATAAAATCCTTTTTAAAAAGCCCTTTGATCAATCCTTTTCATCAAATCATAAGTACAAACACAAATCAGTTTATCAATTAAACACTTTATTTCGCAAAACATGTCAAAACACATGTAATAATTTTCACAATAGAATTAAATCATCTCACAAATCATATCAAATACATTTTGCATAAACACATCTTTTTCGCATAACATAAATCATCTCAAACAAACACACACTAGTTAATTATTCTTTTTGCCAAGAATCCCAAATCGTTCTCTACGCTTCGTCACATTACCTCATGTTTAGAGTACTGTATCAACAGCATCCGAGAACAACAGATTCATCCTTATTGCTCAGACAACCAAGCTTTATATGCTCCTTTCAAAGCATAAGCTAGATACTTATCACCATATAGTCTGTACACCCCATGGTGGCCTTGACTCTTTATGTGCACATAAAAGTTAGCATCATCTCAAAGAAATAACTAATGGTTTGAAAACCAATTAATAGTATGAAAATCATAATCATCAAATCAAGCTTTTACATTATAAATCATGCTTGAAAACATATAAACTTTTCATAGAAATCTCTTTTGAAACATTTTTTATTTGATTTCTTCTTTCAAAATAGTAAGGCGGAACCACAAAATTTTTAAGAAGAAAAACACTCACCGCACTTTAACAAAAATCTTACTTTTCCTTCTTTGCTCGTGGAGCCTTCTTGCAAAACAAATCGCCGTACTTAACACTTTATTTTTTTTCTTTTCGCCAAAGCAAAACAATAATATTTTAGTTTTTTTTTATAATAAAATCTTTTGTGCTTACTTAATGACCAAGTCCTCTATTCATAGCCCTTAAACTATCTTAGTCATGCTTAAACTCTTCTCAATTTGTCAGCTCCTGCTTAAGACTTTACACATGTAAATTTAATACTCAACCGAGCCATGCTTTAATTTCTTAATCTTACATGTTAACCCCTATCAAATCACATTTGACATTTTCTTCGCCAGACCTTACTTCTCGCCTAACCCCATACCGCAAATAACTTTAACCACTTAACACTTCTCTCGAATAACCTTATCGAGTGGTTATATTTTTACTACAAGAAACCTTCCTCACGAACTAACCAACTTTTACTCGCTTAAAACACTTATCGTGAACTAAACTTCAAGGTTTCCTTGCAGACTTCTTCATCACGAAACCCTTGGTTCTTATTGTGAAAACTACCCAAACGCCTAATCGTTTTAGCCAAAACTTCACTTCTTAACTTACGCAAAGACTTTCTTTTGAGAGCGTTTAGACTTATAGATTCTACTATAAACCCTTCTTTTCTCAAAACTTCCTTGCGAATTAACTTCTTAATCGCAAAATTTATACTTAACCATAAAAGATTATCACTTAATCCTTTCTGCGGATTTATTCAAATGTCAACTTCTTTACTTAGCCGAATTTTACTTCCTATACTCAAAGAAAAAAATGGGTCTTACAAGGCGTGACCGCACTTCTTTGAAATAAACGAGCCAATCATGAGAAAGTCAAGGTGTTAGTAGTAAGCTTCATGCAAGACGAAGTTAACTAATTCCATTGGAGTAAAAATATTAAAAAAAAAAAGGTCACATCTTAGGGAGATTTGAAACAAAGAATGCTTCATCATTTGCAACCTATGGGAGAAGGTAGTTTAAGAACGAGGCTAATCAGAATTTAACAAGATGGCTCGTACAAAGATTATTTTTAAAAAATTCTAAACTATTTGGCTTCATTGCCAAAAATGGCAGAGAGCATTCTCATGGACGCCTTTGTGACACGATTTGAGCCAAAACTGAGGGAAAAAGTGATGAGTCACCACCCTAAAGATTTAGATTAGTGTATGAAGGAAGCCCAACTAGTGAATGACTGTAATATAGCCCTAAAATTGGTTATGAGCGAATTGGGGATCTAGGGAACAAGTGGAAAAGAAGCTTAATGGGGAAAGTCCACATGACCTAGACGAAAAAGGTTGAAATAAAAGAGAAAGAGACCCAAACGAGGCAAATAACCCTACCTACACATGGGAGGAGACGAAAACATAACTTTGAAAGATTACACAAAATGTCTAGTGAGTGGGGATTTCTTAAGCATATTTCATTTTAATAAATGGTTTTCACATAAATAATGAATAAAACATAACCTTGAAATTCATTTCACAAGCTCAGCAAGATAAACAAGAATATGTATTTTAAATTTGAAAATCATTTAATTGCCTTAAGCAATACCAAACGTTGAAACCCATACGGCCGCTAAGTTCACAAGACTTTGTAAATTTTTCTTTTCCTCGCGTAAGCCATTTTAACATAAATCATGAGACATAAAATCACAACGTTCCTGATGTACCCATCATCTCGGTTGAGATGTCATTCATAGAATCTCATTGTCGAGTTATAGTTGAGTAGAGTAATCTCAACACATGCAGTGAACACCATCAATTTCAATTACGCATAACACAATGTCAGATCACAAAGCAAGTGGAAAACATATTCATGGCATAGGGTACTAAAATATTTTGCAAGTACAAATCACAGTTCATTATCAAAACATACTTATTTCCAAATCAAATTGAAATATTAAATGACACCAATACTCAAGAGTTCAAATATAAGTTAGAAATCCTTTTGGTTTCCTAAATATTTTAAAACCACTCAGAGTCAAGATGAGATTTCCTTTTGGCCTAAGCACTTGGCCAAACTGCTTACCAACATCGAACACATGATAACTCTAAAAAGCCTTCTCAATGCCTCGCAAATTCTCTAGCCTTTATTTAGCTTGAAGTTCAGATTAAGCATTAAAACTTGTCGGAACCCTCTATTTATATACTTCTTCGGAGAGAATTATGCTGGTTGAATGATTACTTCTATTTGATGGTGAGTTTCAATGAATCATGTTCTTCCACATAGCTCTCACCTTCCAAATTCTGATCGTTAGTGAGCAATTGGGTTAAAACTGAGCACCGCCTTTCATATGTAAGGAATGATGTCATCTACTTTCTTTGTTAAGGAATTTTAGGTCGCATATTACCAGAACGCATATGAACTTCCTCAACACTTAATTGAAATGCCTCAATGTGTCAAATCGCGAGAAACACTACCAGTCGACAACTCTCTATCGCACACAGTCTTATCACATAGCTTAGGACGCAATCAAGGTCTCACATGAGCATTGCTGCATGCGACGCATGCACAAGGGAGGGTCATTTGTCAATGTTTAGAGCGTAAGGCAGTGTTGCTGCTTATTTTTAATCATGCATTAAACTCTCTCAAGTTTGCAATCGTAGGCTAATGTGAAAGGCTTTAAATTTGACGACTAATGGGTTCTGAAGTAGGTTCATGCAATAAAAGATGCATTCCTATTCTTACGTTGCTACATGATCATTTAAACTTTATCATGCAAGCTTCCTGATAAGTCCAGGATCGAACTCAGAAAATATAAGCTCCTAATTTATCTAATTGTGTACTAATTCATGGGATATACACTATACAGTAAATCATATGAACAATATATTAGCTACTTTAACTATTTACACTACTATGCTTGACGGTGCAAGGTGAACATGATGTTATGGCATTATGAAATAAGAACTTAACATAGACAGGGGAAGGAAAATTGAACTACCAAATGCTACAACCAATGACTCAATACCTTGAGGTGATACAAACATCTCTTAACCAAGAATTAAGGCGAGCAACTTTTCAGTGCAAAGCCATACTTGCTCACCTTTCAGGATGCAAATACACAAGTTAAGTGATGCAATTATCTAAGCATTTTGAATGAAGTAACAGTAACTAATCCTCAATTAACACACCTTTCAGTGCTTCTACCACACACGTTAACCTCTCGGTAATGTATGTATAGGATGAGTTTGGCGACAAGAATGCATTGTCGCATTCTTCTCGCCACATGTTTAGTTAAATGTGGTTTTCACCTTCTTTGTGAATATAATCTTTACTTTGCTCTTCTCTCGAACAAGCAAGGCTAAGATACTCACATTTAACTAAACAAAACTCTTACGACATTCATTATAACTTTTATGGTATTAGGTACATCATTTGTTTCTATTTAGCTAATCAAGTATAAGTATATAGACGAGGTAAGAAAATGGGAGAATGGAAGAAGAAATGCATTGCTTTCATAACTGATATTGTAGGCTTTTTTACCATGAAGTTTTGCTTACAGAACAACACAAAATAAAAATGATAAAATGAAACCACAACAGATGTGTTATGCCGCAGAGTTTGATTTTTCATGCCCCTTGGCTTTGCTTTTTACCTATAGATGAGGGGAAACAATTGGATTAACGGATCTCTCTCTCTTCAACTTCAAGCTCTCACCTAAAACTCAAGGTAAAAGAGAAGGATGGATGAATTGAGGAACTTGCTCTTCCAGCCAATTGTGTACACTCTTCTAAAGAGGAAAACTTTGTTTATATACACAAAGTGGCACTGACAGTCTGACACGCACCATTAAGACTTTTGAAAGTTGTAGCTATGTTGTGCAGCCTATCCCAATTGTCCTTTTCTGACATTCTCGCCAACCTCTTTTGTTTGCTAGTGGCTTGATCACCTAACATCTGCTTCCTCGCGTTAAAGAGTTTGGCTGAATCTCCTCGTATACCATGTTCTAGTCGCTGAGCTTCACTCTTCTTTGCTTAATATTCTGCGATAAGAGCAATAAAACATAATAAAACAAGCATGAAGTTCTTTTGCGGTAAGCTTTTCGCAAAGTAATCAAATCGCCTACTTTTTCTCTTTGTTTTCTTCTATTTTAATGCGGAAGACATTATTATTTTACATAAACGACTATAATAACTTGTATTTCTACAAGTTATCAGTTGATACACTCCTGTGCTCTGCCCCTATGTATGCTTTTGTCTTTGAGCCTTGAGGTAGAATAGTCGCGCTCATTTAAGGCAATTTTTAAGTTTCTCGCCTTTAGTTCTATTGATGCACAAAAGTTTCTTTTGGACTAATTTGAACCATAGATCAAATTCGATCGTCCAATCTACTACCTTAATGCTCAAGGCCTATGAAACCATTAAATAAACCAATAAAATCACGGAATGAGCATAAATTAGGTCATGAGAAATAGGTCTTTTAGAAAGTTATCATATACTTTTTTTTTAATTTCAACAAGTAGGGATAGAAAGATTCAAACTCTTAGTCCTATGATGGAGGGCTCACTACGTGTTGATTAGTTTAGTTAGGTTAAATTGTAACTTGGTTCTTAAAGTTTGGAGAATGATAAAATTTAGTCACCATGATTTGTATTTAGAATTTAGTAATATAACTTGATAAAATCTTTATAAATAGTCTCCTGATCGTAGGGACTATTTATTAAATCTTATCAATTAAGGGTAAATTTAAAATTTTAAAATTACAAGGATTAAATTTTTTTTTTGAAACTATAGTTCCAATTATTCAATTTTACAATGCTAACTTCACAAAAATGAAATGAAATAAAATCTTGGATTTAGTCACCATGGTTTAGAATTAGAATTTAATCTTATGATGAGGTAGTTGCAAATATAAATATCAAACCCCAAAGTATTACACAAATATAATACAATGAGAAAAAAAAATGCAAATATAGAAAAATTTAGATTTAGCTTTCAAAATCTATGAGTGATAGATCTCATTGATAGGACTCTATCACCAAAAGAATTTGCTACATTTTCAATTACTTTTAAAAATGATTCTTTTAATTATGGAAAATTGCTTTAAATAGCACAAATTAGAAAATAAGTTAAGTATATAGCACAAGGAAACAATATTTTGCAAAAATGACAATTTTGGCTAGTCTATGGTAAATTTTTAAAAAATATCAATTTTGCCCTTCGGTTTCCTTCATCTCATTCTATTAGTGATGACTTCTATCAACAAAAACACGCCAATATACCAATTTGTTAATATGTTTTCCATGAATTTATCAAAGCTTGAACTAATTTGAATTTCTAAATGATATATATAAATGTTGATAGCATAACCCAAAATCAACTATTTATTTCAATAAAACTTCAACTATATCAATTTCATTTCAAACTATATCAACTATATCTTGTTAACATTGTGATTTATAAAAGCTTATGTAATACAATCAAATACCAAACAAAAGCATAAACATAACAATCTTTTGTCAAACAAAAACCTATCAAATGTCAAATAAACACCTAATTATTACATTTGTAATATCTTAAGATCGAAGTTTATGGAGTGTCATCATTCCACCTTCGAGAATGCCTTGTAGCTTTTCTTGGACGCACTTTTTTTTTTCTCTTTTGGACTTTTTGCATTTCCTAAAATTTTATTGGTTGGTTTTGTTCATCTCTTCTCAACGACAAGCTCTTCCATATTTTCAGTTACAACCTTTGTCCATATGCATTTTTGTACTATTTTTAAGAGTATTTTCAATAACCTGAAATCGTAAAATAAAAATTACATGACATCTACCAGTAAGGTAATAAATATTGTCATTTATACTATCAATAATAGAAGCTATCATGAAGTATTGTCACATCCCTTCAAGATCACCTGCTCTCGACCCGAGAGATGACGTGAAGTTAACTAATATCGCTCCCTTTCTAAAACAACATTAGTTGACCCTGACTACCCTTTTGGAAAGCTGAAGAACTTAAACAAATTAACACTCAAACGATAAACCAACACTATGACACATAAATTAAACAAGCTTTATTACATTATTTGTTAACACAAGTAAAGGCTAAATGCCATTAAGTACAGACAATTCTTAACCCAAACGAAAGCTAAACAACTAAACTAGCTTATCTTTACACACATATACATAACATGGATTAATTTTAAGTACTAACCAAAAGTAATAAAACCTAATAACAAAACTGGCACAGTAGACTGGTGACAACGGTCAGGCTTTCAGATCACTATCTCTTCCTGAAAAGTGAAAAACACATTTGGAAAGAGTGAGCTAAATAGCCTAGTGAGTGAAAATTTGTAAAACATACTTTTGAAATAAATAAACTGGAGTATTTTTCATAGATCATTCATAAAACATAACATAAAGTATATATCTTTAACATTTTTAAAGTTAGACTCATTCTGTTTTAAAAATATCTCTTCCTATCTTTCAATAGATCTTTTGCTCTTTAAAATAAATATTTGCTTATTTGTTCTGTTAGTTTTATACCCTAAAAACTTGATCACAATAATAACTAGCTCAACCTATCATGTTTGATAACTCGATCATGACTTTATCATGTTTGAACTCGGTCAAGATAATAGAGCTTTGTTCATACAATTCTACCTAACTTAGTGGTAGAGACTAAGTGGTCATCATAGCCCTATATCTCTAAAACTTTGTGCACATTGATCGTATAGAACTCGGATTATAAAACAAATATGGTTTTCTTGCTTAAAACCCTTTATCATTAAATTCATGCTTTTACAAGTATCGTTCTAAACAGTGAGCATCTTTTCTTTCACAACCTCAAAGCTTACTCATAAATCATTGCTTGCAAATCTCATTAACTTATCAATAAATACATGCTTTGTCAAAATATTTCTAAAATCATGCTTGGAAACATTTCTAGGAAAGTACTCAAATACTTTTCATAAACATGCTTGTAAATTATTATTCCAAACCATACTTAAACAATGGCTTGTAAAATATATTTAGAAACTTCATCTAGAAATAATTTTGTCACTTGTAGATGGTGGCTTAGAACCTTGGTTTGTACACTTGCCCAATCTCCTTTTGTCTTGTAATAATAGTATTTAACTCAAATTTAATCTCTTTGACCAAGAAAATATCAAAACTTTACTTAGAAATGACAAAAATATATATAAAAAATGGTCCATAAATTTCCTTTGGCATTGGCTAGCATGCAAGGATGGGCGACAGGGGAAATGGCGCACCCATGGTGCACGTGCACCTTATGTCATAATCGCAATCTTTTAAACTCAGGATGAACGTGCGACACTTCTTCTTACTCAATCAACAAGTCAGCAGATCAAAATCTAAAAGTCGTGGACAAACTCACGGTACAAATGAAGCCTCCCTTCATGTTTTTGAGAAAATTATTTTATAAAATATGAGAGAGAAAGAAATTTATTGAAAACATCGTTACAATATGCAATTAAGACTATCAATTGCAAAGAAAAGCTTTGTTTGCAAAGATTGCGATAGTGCTTGGGCGAGAATTCAACTACTATGCCTCCTCTATAGTACATTTTCAACATTTTTAGCTCTGCTTGCATATGAAAATGTAAAAACGTCGCACCCAAGGTTTATGACATAAAATGGAAAGCAACAAGCTAAACTAAATACAAGACATAAAGACAAGGTAAATTGAGGGTATTTAGGCATGCGACCATAGGCAAACAACGACTTAGACAAGCATGCTTGTTACATTCTCCCCTACTTAAACAGTTGATGCCTTTGTCAACTGGCGAAGCTGAAATTCTTCAATCTTCAACTTTCATGCTTCAAGGTCTTTAGCACTTTCCCAACTTATTTCTTTCATAGGGAGGTTCTTCCATTTTGCTAGGAATTCATGTATCCTCCTCGTGGGTCTTCTACCCTTCCTCACTCTCTCAGCAAGGATTTCTTTCGCTTCTCTATCTTGTTTCAACTTTAGGTCGATAGATGGTCGTACACCAACGTTGCTCTGTTGGTCATTAGGATCTTGATGGTAGGGTTTTAAGTTACTAAATTACTAGGTGAATTTTCATCTATGTGGACAACGCCACTTTGTAAGATGTATTTTCCACCTTTAGCACTTCTACTGGTACCTCGTATTTTCTCACGAGGCATTGGTCTTTGCATCTACGAAACTAAATTTGTTCAGGTTATAGTTTAACGAGGACCTGATCTCTCACATAAAACTCAAGGGGGTGACGTTTCTTATCTACCTACTTCTTAATCTACTTTGAGGATTTCTCTAGATAGGCCCGAGCGATGTCTATTTTTCGCTTCCATTCCTTAGTAAAGTTGGAAACCTGAGGACTCTTCCTCGTATAGGGATGATGAACAAGGCGCAACAATACAACTTGCCTGCCACAAACAATCTCAAATGGGCTTCTCCCAGTTGTTGAACTCATTTGAGCATTAAAACAAAATCAGTTTACATTCAACAACTAAACCCAAATTTTTTGTTCTGTCTTATCGGTCTTAGCCAAACTCATGTCATTTTGAGAGGCAGATTCTTTTTGCAGGGATTCTCTGAAAACATAAAAGGACTAGGGCCTTATATGAAGCTTTTACTAGTCTAACAAATTCTGCACTTCACAATTCATCCCATTGTTTTCAAAGTTTACCTAACTTTGGTGGCGCCGTACGATAAGCATTCTTTACAGATGGTTTTGACTTGGGTAAACTATCAGGCATTACATCACCATACCTCTCTAAGACACACATAATGTCTTTAAGAATTCTCTCCCCTGGACTTTCTAATGGCTTAAGCGAGATGGACATGAAAGTTGGTTTGTCTCGAGCGAGACCCTTCTTCAATTGCATGGGTGAAATTATTTTCAATTTATTGGGTTGGCAAAGGTCTGTCTAAACAACGATGAGGATTAGATCTAGTGATCACTAGACATTTGGCTAAATGCACTAGTATCACTTGATGTTCAAGGAAGAATTTTATTTCGAGTACTACATCAAAGTTGTTCATCATTACAACCATAAAGTCTACAGGGCTGCTCCATCCTCTCAACTTTATCACCATTTGTTTCACTAGTCTAACGATGGGTAAAGCCATAGAATTCACAGCCTTCATTTTTTATGTATCCTTCTTCCAACGAAGATTCAGTCGTCTGGCTTCTATCTCCGTTATGAAATTGTGAGATGCATTAGAGTCAAGCATAGTGCTCTTTGCTAATTTCTGGTTGACTTAGGTGTCAACATACATTAGACCCTCTTTCACATGTCTACTTGTCTCTCCCACTTTCTTCTGGAGAGACGACAAGCATTTCAAGGCCTCCATTTTAGGATTCTCAACTTCTTCTGCCTAACCAACTTCACTTTCTGTTTGATTCAACTTATCGTCTGAGTTTGAGGCTAAAGAGGCCTAAAAGGCATTGAAAGCCATTTGATTCGAAGATTCTCTAGCAAGGTGCACACTACTACAAATTTGGGTTTTAACGACACAAAATTTGCGTCATAAAGAGTTTCAACGACACAGTTTTTGCGTCATT
>JBBPDI010000002.1:13142923-13155044 GCA_037974545.1 Cucumis variabilis
CAAATAAGATTTGAATGAAATATTAATTAAATATAATTTAATTAATTATTAACTAATTGATTAATTGTTAATTAATTCATAGATTTGGTAATAGAATCTCATGATTTTCGCCTACTCCTTCCTCTATTCCAAGAAGGAAAGAGAGTTATAAATATCTAGAAGAAAACAATTTTCTTTAACGAATTTATAAATAAATAAATAAGTCAATGTTTTTGCTCTTTCCAAAAAGAAAATAATTTCTCTCAAATATCTCTAAATCTTTTTCCATCCCAATCTCCTCCTAGAGGATAGAGAGGTTTCCAAGGGTGGTATCCTAATTTAGAGAATTAATTTGTAGATTCAGACACGTCATCGAAAGTAAGTTCTATGCAATTTTTAAATTAAAAGCATGCTTAGTTTTTATTTAGAATTTTGATTCTAAATTTTTGCAAATGTACTGGTATTTTGGGATTTTCAAATTAATTTGAGGAATGGTTCGATAAAATCTTCCACTGCCAGAGAGCTTTTATCCCTTCACCTCTTAGTGTCTTTAAACGCCACACTTGCTCGTATGTCGGGATGCAAATGACTAAGCTTGGTTAAGCGAGATGTATCTAAAAGATTTTACTTACAAAACTTATTCAGCTTCTCTTTTAAGAGTGACAATCTCTCGATGTCAAACACCTATACTTGTCCCCAAACTTCTTCTTGCGCCTGTTAGCCATTGCTTGTTGGTGTGTATGTGTTATGTTACACATACAAGATGATCATGGAAGTGGCGTTATAATCTCTAATTGAGTGACTATGTGGCGACTAAATAGGAGCATGCGTTAAAAGGTGCATTCCTTTCCATACGTTGGTAAATCGTAGAA
The DNA here is from genome assembly GCA_037974545.1 of Cucumis variabilis. Classification (NCBI taxonomy): domain Eukaryota; kingdom Viridiplantae; phylum Streptophyta; class Magnoliopsida; order Cucurbitales; family Cucurbitaceae; genus Cucumis; species Cucumis variabilis. The sequence goes on from JBBPDI010000002.1 coordinate 13,143,775, forward strand.
TATGACCATTATTATCGTGTAAGTTTTTCTCTCATTCGCTCAAGTGTAAGCGAAGAGAGGTTTCCAAATAAGTCCAGAATCGAACACAAGAAATTTAAGATCCTACTTTACCTTATCATGCTACTAAAACTATAAGGTATAATCTATACAGTGTGATGTATGAATAGTGTATTATCTACTTTATTCTACTATATACACTATGGTGCTTTTGGTGGTGCAAGATGACATGGCGAGATGAAAAGAGATGAACAAAGAACTCATTATAAGCATTGTAAGGAAGGAATAGTTTAATTGTCTAGATGCAATAAACTGCATTCGAAGGTTTAAGGTGATATAAAGCATACTTCAACTTTGAATTAAGGCAAGATGCTTCTCAGCATTCTACCATTCTTGCTCACCTTTCAGGATTCAACTTTATAAGTATTCTAACTTGCTTTTTCTTGATTAAGGCAAGCAAACTCCTAATGCTTTCGTTACACACATTGTCATTTCTGCAATGTATGTAAAGGATGAACTTAGCAATAATAAAACATCGTTGCAATCTTACTACTAAATGCGTAGTTAAATGTGTGTTCTCATTTGTCAAATGGTTTCAAATATACAATGCTCTTTGAAATTCACACTTAACTCAACAAAACTTAAAGTACAAACATTATGACCCTTTAATCTTCAAAATACATTTTTTCAACTCAAGCCGATTAAACATAAAAGAGGAAAGAAGAAACAAGAATACAGGTAAATGAAACATAAAATACAATGTATTGAATAATATAAATTTAGGCCTTTCAGTCATTAAAGACATGATACAATACAGTACAATATACAAAAAATAAAAGAAAGAAGAATGAGCTACGCCTCAAAGTATGATTTTTCATCCTCCTTAACTTTGATTTTTTTCTATTACTGGGGAAAAATGGAAGAGAAGGAATCTATCTCTCTCTTTGTTCCATGCTCTCACCTAGAAACTTAGGAAAATAAAGGTTTAATGATATTTGAGCTTCCACTCTGGCCAGAAATTACGCACACCTTTTTCTGAAGTGAGAGGCTATATTTATAGGCAAGAGTTGATGTTGACAGGAGACCAAGCACCATTTAATATTCTAAAAAGTTGTAGCGGCGCTTCATAGACTGTCCTCTTGTACTTTCTCAACTTTCGCACCAACTAATTTTGTTTGCTAGTGCATCTAAACACTTAGCTTTCTTTGTTGAACACCTTGGTCAGACGCTTCTTCTCGTTTGAACATTGAATCACCAAGCTTCACTTCTTTTTCTTAAAAATCCTATGATTTAATATTGAAACACGATAAAACAGAGATAAGGCTTTAACACTCTAAGTTATTCACAAGTTAGCCAAATCGTCTACTTTTTTCTTCATTTTCTTCTATTCCCATGTGTTTAAACCTCATTATTTTACATAAAAGACTACAATAATGCGATAAGAGTTAAAACCTTGCTACTTACCCTCTCATGTAGTTGACGATAAACATTGGTCAAGTGATGACTATAGCTCAACTAACGCGATAAGAGTTATAACATAAACTTCTTATCAAGAACTTATCACAGACCCAAACTACAAATAACACATAAACAGATGAATAGAAAAACCTGATGGGTTGAAAAGGTATAAATATATGCAATATATTAAAGAATATTGGCCTTTGACCAATATACAATATGAACAAATACATTACAAACAAATAAAATAAATGGAAAGTACATAAATGGATATTACAAGTTAGGAGAAATGGAAAATAGACTTTTCTTCACTCACACCTTAAGCTTTCACCCACAGACTGACTCGAGAAGAGGAAAAAATACTTTACAGATGCTGGAAAGACTACTCTTTTCCACCACACTCTAGGGTTTGGTCCATTTAGACCCCATTGGTTCATTCAATATCGTTTGCTTGATAGGGATGGAGTCTTTTTTATAGGCAAATATGGACAGGAAACTTCTATTCTTTTGAACATGTTAGCGTCGAAAGCAACCTTTGTTAAGTCACATCAACTCCATCTACCACTTTTATCTTCTAGTGAACCTTTTTCATGTGCTTATATGGATCTTGCCTAGAAGTTGTACTTGCCAGGCAAGGTCTTCTCGCGTAGTCGTGTGAGTTCCTCTATGATTCACTAGCTTTTTCTTTTGTTCATATCTTGCATTAAGAAACTGAAAACAGGATGAAACAGACATGGAGACTTGTGTAAAGATTTTTTTTAATATTTATGAATTTATAACATAAGTTACACATTTTAACACATTTACTATGTGTTTTGGTCTCATTATTCTATCCAAAAGGTTATAATAACTTGTATTTTTATAAGTTGTCAGCTATGGTAAAGAAATTAAACATGAAATAGTTGGCTATTCTAGACCCAATAACTAGGTGGTCATGATGTTGGGAGAGGAGCCTTGCACACGACGAAAGTCGGGTGGCAAGAGGTTAGTATTGCGTTTTGAAGCATTAAGCATTTTGCTAGAAGTGTGGGCAAGGTTGTGAGGTTGTCGTTGACCTAAGCAAGTCGATCAAGTGATTTATAGATGGCCTCTACATGCATAGCCTATTTTTGCTGCAAGCAAGAGGTCAAGTTTTTAACATGCAGGTTGCCTTATAAATAGGTAACTTCAGAAGGGTGTTGCTCACAATCTATTAGTGCATTTTTATTCAAACTACTTGCAAAAGTTCACAAATTGAGTCTAGTTTTCAATTCAGGGCTACTGGTCAAATTTAAGGTAAGGAAGATTAAGTTCGGGTTAAGGAAAAAGGGAAAGGTCATTTTTGAAGAAGATTGAGTAATGTGCACTTTTTAGAAGCCACATAACGTATTCCTTGGATTTTTTAGATGAAATTTTGAGGTAAGCAATTTAAGACATTTCTAAAAAACTTGGTAGAAGAATATTTTCTCAAAATATTTATGGAGTTTTAGTTATGATTTTTTGATTTTGAGTTAAGTTTCTGGATGAAAAATAACTTTTAGGTAATGTTAGAGGCTAGCCGAGTGACAAGCATTGCAAGACAAGGTAAGCGTGAGAATTGGACTAAAAGAGGTTAGTGGCACGTATTGTCAGAACCGTTTTTAATTTGAGTATAAGAAGTAAAATTTTGGCTAAAACTACTATAGAAATTCGTTGTTGAATATATGCGTGGAAAGGATTAAGCGATAAAATATTTTATTGTTAGAATAAGATTTGTGATTGAGAAATTAATTCGCGAGGAAGTTTTGAGAAAAGGAGAATTTGCAGTAGAATCTATAAGTCTAAACGCTTTTAGAAGAAAATCCATGAAAGTTTTAAAATGACTAGGCGTTTGGGTAGTCTTCGCAATAAGAACCAAGAGTTTCGTGATGAAGAAGTCTGCGAGGAAGCCTTGAAGTTTAAATTCGCGATAAGTGTTCTAAGCAAGTAAAGGTTGGTTAGTTCACGAGGAAGGTTTCTTGTAAAAATATAACTACGTTATAAAGTTATTCGCAAAAAGTGTTATGGTTAAAGTTATTTGTGGTATGGGGTAAGGCGAGATGTAAGGTCTGGCTAAGAAAATGTCAAATCTTATTTAATAGGAGTTAACGTGTAAGATTAAGAAAATGTATCTTCTCTCTCCATGAGAAGAGGAGATTTTTTGTTAAAGTATGGTGAGTGGGTTTCTTCTTAAATGTTTTGTGGTTCCTCTTTACCATTTTAAATGAGAAAGTGTTTCAAAAAGAGATTTCTATGAAAAGTTTATATGTGTTCCAGCATGATTTATAATGTTAAATCTTGATTTGATGATTACAATTTTCATGCTATGAAATGATTTTCAAACCACTAGTTGATTCCTTGAGATGATGCTAACTTTTATGTGCACATAAAGAGTCAAGGCCACCATGGGGTGTACGGACCATATGGTGATAAAAAATTGGCTTATGCATTGAAAGGAGCGTATAAAAATTAGCGGTCTAAGCAACAAGGACAAATTTGTATGTTCTCGAATACTGTTGATACAATAGTCAAACGCGAGGTAATGAGACCAAGCGTAGAGAACGATTTGGGATTCTTGGTGAAAGGAATTAATGTTAACTAATGTGTGTTTATGTGAAAATGTTATAAATGTGTTTGTTAAGCATAAAGAAAGGTATGCTAAATGAAATGATTTAATGTTATCTATGTGAAATGTTATTTATAAAAAAAGTATTGCGAATAGGATTTCATAAAACCTCACTAAATCTTTTGAACTTATTCTTTCAAAATTTATCTTCCAAGACTTAGGCGTTAAGGTCAAAAGGAGGGAAAGTTAGGGCTTGCTAGGCGAGAAGCTGCCAGACATTTAAGTTTAAGTGATGGTTTCTATCTTTTGGTTAAGTGTTATATCAATAGGTTCATGTACTAAACGCCTTGTTGATACTAAAAGTTTAAAGGTTGTTCTATCTTTTCCGTGATAAGTTCTAATCACATTAAGTTTATTTGTTAAGTGTTTTGGTGGTTAAGTTAAGAAAGTTAAGTGGAGTGTCTTTGGTGTTTGACCGCGTCAAGGATGCTTGAGTCGCACTGCATCTGCAAGACAAGCAAGCAGGTTTGCGGGACGAGGTGTGACATTTAGGCTTGTGCAGAGCACAAGACAAAGAGAGTCACAGTTTACCGACGAAGGCAAGCAATGCGTAAGGCACACGTGGCAATCTATGTGGGCACGAACATGCACAAAGCATTAGGCACACAGCAAGCCCTATGTGTGAGGTTTGCATGCGATGAGGCTGGCAACCTTGCACGCATGCCAACTCCCTTTGTCACCAGTGTCTACACTCCAACCCATATCAATTGGTATTTTTGGGTCATTTTGATGATTTTTGGAATTTTTAGGTTAAGTTTTGATATTTTCATGATCAAGGGAATTTAATTGGATTTAATTACCATTATTTCAGGTGGAGAAGAGATACGAAAAAATTTAAGGACCTAAGCTTGTATCTGTGAGTGAAAATGGATTCATTAAGTGATTTCGAACCATTTTTCTTAAAGTTATTGTTTCAAGTATGTTTTGAGCTAAATGATTGAATTACCTGGTTTATGAATGATTTTCAAAGCATGTGATTTCATTAAATTATTTGATCAAGCATGATTACTGAAAAAATTTATGACTTTCTTAAATGATTTTGTCAAGACATGATTGTGATTTATGGTTTGCTTTATGCAAAAGATTCTTCAACGCATTGAGATATTATTTGCAAAGCTAATGATTTGATAAATATTTTGTATAATCCAAGTTATCTCAACATAACCCTATGGAGTAAATCATGGGGGCACCATGGAGGTAAGGACAATTATCTCCAAGGCATAGAGTTAGGGACAACTAGTTTTGAGGATTGAAGTTAGGGATGCCTAGTTTTGAGGAACAGAATAATGAATGCCTTTCTTTGAGGTTTGGATGTGATATTTGTTAACTCTTCCATCTCCTAAGGAGTAAATTCTTAGTCCTAAACAAGGAAAAACCAATACTTGTTTACTGATTTATAAAATGTTTGTCAAGCTAACGTATTTATGAAATCATTTAGGATTACCGCTTAAATATTTATGGAATGTTGTTTTAAAAGCTATCACTCACTGGACTTGTTTAACTCATACTTTCATAATTTTTTTCCGCTTTTCAGATAAAATTCATGTTCTCGAAGCCTAATTTGACGATGTCTATCTACTGAAAGGTTTTTTCTTTTCTATTGTACGTGTCTTATTTTTTTTAATTCATGTATAGTTGGTCTTGTAATTTTACTAGAATTAGGCTAATGTTGGTTGGAGTCGAAGTTTGTTTTCGTGTAAATACAGGGACTGTTAAATGTCTGTATAAGACTTATGTTGAAGTTTGTTTAATAAATGGGTTACACTATAGTTTTGTTTATTAGTTGTATTATTGGCTTCCGCTTGTATTTTAAGGTAAAGGTTAAAGATTAAGTGTCAACTGGTATCATGCAAAAGGAGAGCGATATTAGTTGACCTCACATCCACTCGAGTCGAAAGGAGGTGTGACACGTACGACCATGGGACATATTGCATACTAGGCACGAGGTTAGATGTGACAAGGCTTCCCAAAGTCCTGCACACGTGCCACCACCTTATCGCTCATGCTCTACATGCCAAACATGCCAAAAAGGCTTTTTTAACTTTTTTTTTATCTTTTTGCCATTTTCTTGGTAAAAAAATGGATATTTTCTAAGGTCAAGAGATTAATTAAGGCTTGAATGTGGATATTTCAGGAAAAGAGAAGTTTGAAGGATTTTCAAGCTAAGGAGTTGAGCCACGAGTTTGCGAGTGACAAAATGGTTTTAAATGTTATTTATAAATATGAGTTTAAAGCTAAATGTTTTCAAGTATGTTTGAGAATTATGAAATTATATTTCCTTACAAATTTAGTATATGTTTAGTAAAATATGACTTTAAGTTTAAGTTCAAAAGTATATGTTTGGTACATGATTTATAAACTATTCAAAGCATGTTTTTCTGAAAGAGGTTTAAAGCAAGCATGCGCTTCAAGCAAAGTTTTCAAACATGTTTTCATGAATCTAAGCCTGTATGTTCTATGTTACTCTCTATGACCTTATGTGCACATGGTGGTTTTCTATTACTGATGTGAAGACTGGCGAGCCTATGTTCCTTGTACATTAGAGAAGGTACAATTTGTTGTGCCTATATGGAGAAGGATACAGTTAGAATTATACCTATATTGAGAGAATTACATCATTGACAGTGCAGTGTACCAACACCCATGTTTCATTTTAAGAACGGGCTATGGATTAATGATCAAGTAAAGTTTATGATATGATTTTCAAATATTTATAAGTTCAAGTATCATGTTTATGAAATGATTTCCAACCGCTTGAAAGTTTCTATAACTAATGGATTTATGCACAACTATTTAGAAAAATATGTTATAAAACTGTCACTCACTAAGTCATTCGACTTATTCTTTCAATGTTTTCTCACTTTTCAAGTAGTGATCATCGTGTCGAGCCTGCCTTACAGCTACTAGTTGCTACTTGTGAGTTAAGGTCATTATATTTCCATAGTCAACATGTCTATGATTTAGTATGAGTTCTAGTTGTGGGCCTAGATAGTGATTCGTAATCAAGTCTATGTTTCCACTTATGTACCTTAAAGGTTGCAACTAATGGTCCAAGTTGTTAGCAAAAGCATTTAGCTGGTGTTGTCTGTTTTTTGTAAGCATGCATATGTGTTGTGACTGCTAATTGAGTTAGATATGTTAGATGAATATTGGTGAGTGTTGTCAAGGTATGACGATATTTTCCAACCCTCACATCATCTTTTAAAGTTAGGTTAGAAGTAGATAGAAGGGACTTTGATGTGACAGAATCATATTCTAGGCATCGTCAAGGCTCCACTTCAAGAGCTTTTTCTCTTCAATCGAGCCCTTCAAGCCTTCCTCTTCAACCTTCTACCTCGTTGTTACACCCTTCTGGTGAAACAACTCCAAACAAAAGGCCCACCTCCTTGGCTGCCTCTTCTTCTCAATCTTCAATTTCGAGTAATCCTTCCTATTTCTCTCTAAGTTTTTAGGTTACATGTTTTCCAGCCATGACCTTCAATCCAAGGTTATTTCACCAAAACCACTATGATGGATATAATAATTGGACAAGAATTCAATGGACCTTAAGGCCAAGAAGACTATAGTCAAGTATTTCCTCTTGGATTTAACTTCCTACCAAGGATCTTTCAAAAATTTGAACTTTCTATGAGTTTATTTTAGTTAATATTAAATCTACTTAAATAACTCATAGTAAAGATAAAAATTACACTTCAAAGGTCGTTTTTTCCAGGTTGCAAATTTTTCGAGTTCTCACTCCATCCTATTGGAAACAAGGGATGTTTATAGAAAAGAAATTCTTGAGGCCTTTCAAACCACCATCGTACAATTAATGTGACTACATGAAGGCATGGTATAATGTGTTATGGCTTCAATCTTACAACTATTCCTGGTTTGTGACATTTGGTAAGCAAGCTTACGAAATGCACTCTCCCAATTGGTTTCAAATTGGATAGGTGTATTTTGGTCTTCCAAAAGAAATCTTTCCAGTGGAAGTTTAAAGGTCATACCATCTCTTTCAACAAAGTATCTATTTGTCTCCTCTTTCCAAAACGTTTACATATACTTTGTATTTCCAAATACCATGGATCTTTAGTTGGAATTACCAACTAGAACCCTTAGGTAATTTTAAAGCATTAAGCAAAGCTTTACACATCAAATGGTGGGAGAAATTTGACTATTTCCATCTGGAAGTCAAAAAGATGAAAGTCTAGTTCAAAGCCAAAATTCATCTCGAAGATATGACCATGCAAGAACTCCATCCTTTTATTGCTAGCTGAAGACAATTCCCAAGCCAACTGTACTTAGTAATCAATAGCAGTTCATATCTCTAGTCCCGACGATGCTCGGGAAGAAAGCCTCTCTTTAGCCTCTATCAATAACGAAGCTGTAGAAAACGACGACGAAGACAACTTCGATCCATACGCCGACTACGACATCAACAACCCATTTTTGGATTCACAGCCCATGTGAAAGAATCTAAATCTAGGGTGGTACATACATGTTTCAAGATTAAGTGTTTAATCTTCATTTCAATTGCTTAATTTAGTTTGTAAATTAATGTAAATTACTTCACTTTTCTCAATTTATTTAAGGTAAATACTTAAGGTAAGATCATTGTATTCAGATCTTATCCTTACTTTCATTAGTATGTTGAAATCTCTCAGAGCATGAAAGACATTTTAGTTAAAGAAGTCATAAAGTAGATGGTACGCTTCTGAAATTGGAATAACCAACCACAGGCAGCACTGTTAGCATATGGATTAACTGCAATATAGTGGACTTCAATATCTCATTAGCAAATATCGATCTTCTATGGATGGGTATTCCATGGGTAGTTTAGGCAAGGAGCGGTGAGTAAGACCCTAGATGGAACTATGCATTTCTTAGAAGATCCACATATTCCAATACGATGACATATTTGGAAGTCCTCGATCCAAGCCATTTAGAAGAAGTCGGGCGACGTCATCTTCTCCTACAATAAGATAAGAATGTGAAGCTCGAAGTTTCAGCTGACATATCCTATTTATCTTTATTTACTTTTATCTTTTATTTTTTAATTATGTTCTAAGTAATAAGGGCAAGGGCAAGTGAGGATTCTATCCCACAAATTTTATCATAATCTTTTCTTCTTTCAAAAAAAAAAAAATCTTCAAGATAAGATGTCAATTAGAGGTCATGTCTTATCGGCGTTGAAATCTTATCTTTTCAATATTATATCAAAGTATGTTGAGACAAGCGTCGAAGACAAAAATGAATAATTGCTACCCAATATAATTATTGATTTATCTCTTTATATAGCATTTAGTTTCAACATTAAATGGTATCAGAGCATATTTTCTAAGAATAAAAATATTAAGGGTTTGATTAGTTGGCAGTCTAGAATTTGTTTTTATGTACTCAGATTCACTAAATTCAGTAAATATATATGTTTAGTAGGCAACCAGAATTTTGTTTCTACAATTTTTTTTCAAATTATATGATCCAAATCGTGCAAATTCTAAAAACAATATTTTTGTGTAGTATTTTTTTTACTGTTCGTGTCAGCCTCAATATGGATCCAGGCTCGAATATCGACCTTATTTTTCATAGTAAAAATATAAAATGCAAAGCTGTATTAAATAAAGATATAACGTTTAAAAATAAAATATGTTAGATTGTAAACTCTTCATTTTTTTAAAATCAAAATATAAATAATGTAACATATTTATATTAAGTTTAATTCGCAAATTTAATCCTCTTATTTGGAAAAAGTTGGAAGTTAATCTATGTAACTTTTTAAAGGGTATTTTAAAAAATATAACAAACTAGCAAAATGTTTATGTTGTATAGAACAATTTGGAAAACGAAAAAAGCCCATAGGACCAGAATGTGAAATACCAAAAATACCTCAGTCAACACTCGATTAATCGATCACACATGCACGTGTAATTTTTCTTCTAAACGATCATGATACACAATCGTGTAGAAAATGATACACGATCGTGTAGCTAGTATCAACACCAGCCACATGCGCCCGTGTAATTCTTCTTCTAAGCGATCATGATATGCAATTGTGATCGTGTAAGAAATGATACATGATTGTTCTTGGTACACTTGGTACATGATCTACTAATTCTAAACAATCTTGGTACACGATCGTGAACCAAGATCGTTTAAATATTGATACACGATCGCATTCCAAGATCTAAACGATCGTGTACCAAATCTAAACGATTTTGGTTCACGATCGTCTACCAAGATCTAAACAATTTTTGTTCAAGATCATGTACCAAGATCTTATATATTTGGTACACTTTGGTACACGATCTTGAATCAAGATCGTTTAGATCTAGAAGAGAAAATATATGAGAGATGACAAAGATCGTTTACCAAGTGGGAATTTGAAGAAGTGAAAAAAGAAGAAAAAATATGAATGATGACGAAGGAAAAAATTCTGGAAGAGGAAATGAAGAAATCACGAACAAGAAAAAATGAAAATATGAAGAAAAGAAGTAATATTATGAAGAAATTAACAAAATGAAGAGAAGATGAATAAATTGCAAAGAAGAAGAAAAATAAGTGAAAAATGGTTTGCAATATTCGAAACTAAACCTAAAATTTATGAAAATATTATGAACTTTTTAATTTTGTTACACGAACCATAAATATTTTGATGTTTTCATATTTATAAAAATTAACATTTTCTAAATTCTATTTTAGTTTCTATAATTTAATATAACTTCATATATATATTGATATATAGCGTTATCCACTTAAATAATCACTGCCTTAGCACGCTGTTACCGAAATCATATAGGCTATATTACAAATACAAAGATACATAATTATATAACTTTTTTAAACATAAAACATGTTAAAATGATAATAATTTTACTGGTAAAACTATAACTACAATAGTATTAAACTAGAATCCAATTTTTAAATCAACTTCCAAACAAAATTTAAATTATGAGAAGTTTGGGAATTGAAATTATGAAATGCAATTTATTCATGTGATCATTTGAAATTATGAAATACAATTTATTCAATAATCATTTGAAATTATGAAATACAATTTATTCAATAATCATTTAAATTATGAAATACAATTTATTTTCATGTAATTTCTTGTTTTCTAATTGGCTACCAAACCGGACTCTAAACATCTGTCAAAATCCCATGAATCAATTAAACAAGCCCTTAATTTATTCCAAGGCTGTACCCCCAACCA
>JBBPDI010000002.1:13179444-13189952 GCA_037974545.1 Cucumis variabilis
AATTAATTTTCTGTATCTCAAACATATTAATTCATGTATCGTTTGATTTTATTAATGAATGTTATTTTTATTTCAATTTTGACTTATTTTATTCAACCAGGAACTAATGAATAACGAATTAAATTAAAAAATTAATTAAAAATTTAATTAATATAGAAATTAATTTAAAAAATAGGGTTTTTTTTGCGATGCAGGCCATCCTCTCGTTGGCGAACTTTATCGCGACGCAGCCATCGCAGAAGCTTATCGCGACGTGACATCGCGATAATGTTTGCCGATCCATACGTTGCGGTTACGTTCTGCGGTGCAACGTCGATAGTACCCTCCACGATACACTTCATCGTGTGCCGTGAAACGTAACCACAACGTGGTTTTAGATGGCGTTGCGGAAAGTTTCTGTGATGAGGTTTCTACGACGTTTGTTGTGACGTGCCCTCCGACATCGCGGTAAGGTATTACGACGTGTTTTTCATATATGGCGACGTGTAACGGCATCGGAGAAAGCTGAGTTTCTTGTAGTGGACTATTTCATGGTTCAGTCTTATGTAAACTCTTTACATAAGATGCCTCTATCTTCATGTCTCTACATGAATGATTCAAGATCACATAATTTATACTAACTACAAAATGAGCCACATCCATAGTGTCTCCAAAATAAGGTGTCAGTCTTATTCATTTACTATAGACTATTTAGGTTATATACTTGAACTTGATCCACGTTTATGTCTCTACATAAAGTTCAAGTTTACTCAAAATAGTCTTGGGATCTTAATTTATTGGATTTAAGATTATAGTAGTCAATTTCACTAACAATTTCCCGATAACGACTTTATTGAATATAATATAATTACTACCTACAAGTTTTAGAACATAAATTCCAACATGTTCTTCATCTTATGGCCAAAAGGCATACATTATCAATATAATGCATTTTTATCCACTGTCACTCTTCCATTTTCTTACTATTCATCTTGTTGGTGTGTTTTAAGTAGGGATGTAAAAATACGGGTTGAACCCAAATAACTCGGACTACCCAACCCATATTATAAAGGTTGAGTTGGGTTAAATTTTTTTTTTCCAGATTGGCTTGGGTCTCGGGTTGGAGGGTTGAGAAATTTGGTTCAACCCAACCTAACCCGAATTAATATAATATATATAAGAAAATATATTATTTAATAAAAAAACAATTAGTTTTCTTATTCTTTAGGTTTATATAAATATAATATATAAAAAAATATATTATTGAATTTATGAATGCTTAGCTTGAATTTATTGTATGAAATTTTGAATTATGTATGTTTGAAATTTAAATGTAACAAACTTATACAATCCAATTTAAATGTAACTAGAAACGAAAAGAAAATGTATACAACCCGACAACTCAACCCATATTTTACGAGTTGGGTTGGGTTGGGTTGGAAACTAAATTCAGGATGTCAACCCAAATAATCCAAAAATATAGGTTGGGTTGAGAATGTCTCCCAACCCAACCCGATTTCACCCCTAGTTTTAAGTAGTTTAAGTTTATGTTTTACACTTGATAAAAGTTTTTTGGTTATAAGTCTCATTGTTTTTAGTTGAGTTTGACTCAATTGCTTGGCCAGCGCTTGTCGCCAAATGCTCAAGATAGTAAGTAGCAAGGACATGACTAAATATACGTATAAGGGAGTTTGAGAACCAATTCCATTATGACATTTTGACTACAATCATTTGTGTCTTGAAAGGAGACCAAGTGTAGTGTTTAGGTGTCGAAAGGTATCTCCATTTAAATAGAGAGTCAATATGATGCTTATAAGTAAGGAAGCCTAGATATACTTCACTAATTTATCTTTACCATTTGTGTCTTGAAAGGAGAACAAGTGTGGTGTTTAGACGCCAAAAGGTTGCTCACCTTGTATATAAGGCGGTCAAGTGATCTATATCGCATCAAGGACATACCGTATATATAACTTAGATCGCCTAGAATACTAAGACTTTCTTTCATCCCTCTTAACGTATGTTAGTTCACATTCCATACTCATCCCATTCCATTCCCTTCTACCGAATCATCTGTGTAAATAAGTAGATTATTGTAGTTTTATACTTATGCTGTATAGAATTTATACAACTGGTTAAGAAGTAGGCGTTATAACTACCTTTTGATAGAAGTTCTCCGTGTTCGACTCTGACTTACTTAGAAAACTTCTCATTTCACTTACACTTGAACAAGTATGAGAAAACTTATACTAAACGTTAATCATCATGCATGAAGCAACACATATACATGATATGCATCTTTTATCGCATAAGCCTAGCCTAGACGCTTGTTATTAGTTGCATAATTAGAACCCAACATGATATATTTACGAATGAATTTAAGAAGACAAAAGAATTTCCATAAACAAACAAGCAACACCATGCACCTTAATCTTGATTCGAAAGAGGTTTGAGGCCACCTTCTCCTTTTTCTCTTGGGCTTTCCTCGTAACCTTGTCAAAGTAAGTTTTCTGCAATAGGCATGGAGGATCCTTATCTGTTTTCACCTTGTTTCTTTAACTTCACCTTTCTTTGCCTATCCTCTTCATCACGTCTCTTAGACATTGACAGTTTTTTTCTTCCAGCCTTGCTTTCCTTTTCTTTTCTTTCTGTTCATCCTTCTCCTTTTTTCTTGATTTTACCATGGCCAACCCTACGACCAAGTCTTCATCATCTAAATCTAAATCTTCAATCGGTGATGGCCACTTTGATGCACTTCCCTGCCCTTTCTCACTTTCTACTCCTTGCGATTTAACACGTTTTGAGTTCATCGATCCTTCAAGGCTTTCTTCAGAGCCTTCATGTGTAGAGACGTGACTGGTTGAGCTCATTCTGATACATGACCATCAAAACGTACTTAATCTCTGTGTTTGTGGGAACGACTAGAGTTTAAGGTTAGATACCCCTTTTCGTTCTACAATTTGCAATAGATGAGAATGAATAATGATTCGAAAGATGAAAAGAGAACTTTTACTTGAATCTTGGTAGATACTTGCTCGGAATAATGAGGAGCTTCAATTGGCAAGTCAGGTAAAAAGGAACATGAGGGTTTTATGAGGGTTTTTATAAGGTTTAACTATGGTCAAAATCATTACGTTTTCAAAAAATAATGTGATGTCTAACACCGTCATTTGGACTTCTAAGACGACTCATCATTTTCCCTTTTTTGAATTTTGAAATAAAATATTATGAATCCCTTAAACCTTAAAAAGCCCATGGCCTTTTTCTACCCAATAAGCTTCTCGAGATGATTTTTGCGTGTCACATGTTATGATAATATTTCTAGCTCGCCTAGTGGTCTTATCACGTACACACCCTATTTTCTTTTCGCCTAACTTGTGCGTAAAGAAGCACAAAGGCATTTCCCCAATTTGATAAAAAATATCTAACTTAAAAAGTAATAAAGAAAGCAATAAAAGCCAATTAAAAGAAAGTGGTAAAATAAAGCAATAAATGCAAAAATAATGCATTTTGCCAAATGGTTAGAGAAAACAATATGTTACAAAAAGCATCCATGCGTTCAAATTTTTGAAAATGGATGTCTGGGGCTTTGTTACATAAATGCCTCTCATAGCCATAATAAACGTGTTGTTTCTTTCATAACGCCTTGATCATTTTAATTCTACAGCATCATGCAATTTGAATCTTTACTTATGCATCCATTCTTTGTAATGTTCTCCATAGGGGATTTTGATGCGCTTCTCTTGTGCTGAGATGATCGTTTGGTCAACTCCTCACATAGCCAGTGATCACTAGGCGTCTCATTATGTCTATTGAGCAGACCCTTTTGATGACACCTTAATGAATATCTTCCACGGAAGAGGATGAAAAATTCTTTGCTTCACGTGTTTGAAGGGAATTTATTGTATTTCCTTAATCACATGTGTCACGATTCCTCATGCTCTCATCCAAAGATGCACTCAATTTCTGGGTCAAGTTTATACTTTCAGACAACTCCAATGCTTACAAACTTGTACATGCATTCTTTGATTAAACACGTGATTTAGCACAAATTGAGTGTTTGCCTAAAATCAAAGTAAAACATTATATCTAATTTGATAAATAAATTCCTCGGCAATGATGCAAAAAACTTGCTTTGTTGATTTGTTTTATGCTATGCTCTCCACAGGTCGTGTGAATTGGTTCCGTGACTCTCATTCGCTTCATTATAATTTCACTAAATTCTTATTTAAAGTTCTATTTTTGTGACTTGCAACGCGAGGAGACAAGGTCATTGCGATAAAAGTTTGCCTTTAGGCAAGAATCATGCTATAAAAGGTGCGTACTTCTCATGTGATGCTACTTCTTCTAAGTCTGCATTGAGTACAAGTTTTCCTTTCGCTTGCCTACGTGTAAGCGAAGCAGAAGGTTTCATGGATAAGGCAAGGTCAAACACATGAAATTTCTATCAAACTTGGTTATAATGCATACTTTTAATTTCAAACGGTATAGATTTATACAGTATAAATGTAAATGTATTCTCTCTATTTTTTACACTAGGAATTATGTTGAAGGTGGAATAGAATGGAATGATTACGGAATACAAACTAACTTGCACTAAAGAAAGGTGTAGGAAAGTATATGCGTTGTAGGCCATTTAAGCCATGTGAGATGCCTTGATTCAATAAAATATCATTTAACCATTTCTAATTAAGGCGAGTAACCTCTCGGCACCTAAACACCACACTTGTTCTCTTTTCAGGACACTAACAAGAGGAAGAACTAAAGCAAAAAGATATACTATGGTGAGGTCGTTTTACAAGTACTCATACAACAATTTTGAAGCTAACAATATGGAATGTAAGCTAAAAGTTGCAATAAGAGAGGTTAGGGAAGAGATTTTCTCACTAATTCCACTTTGGTAAATCTTATTTGTAATTTTACCCTTACTCTTGGTTTACAGTAGGAGTGTGGAAAGTAAGGGGTCGAACCCTTTATGGGGAATAGATTTTTCACTTGGACCTTAACTTCTTAAAAAGAATATTAGATCATAAAAGGAAGCATCAAAATGATATGCTAGAATTGAAAGATGGTTGTTGTGACAAGAAACAAATGGTGACTAAAGAAAACAGTTTGATATTTTTCAATCTTCACTTCAATTACTAAAAAGAAACAAATTTAAACTCAATAAAAGAAAAGAGGTTTAGGGCATTGTGGATTGGGGATTTTTAGCAATCTTTATCATTGAATCAAGGAAAAGAAATATCTATTTTCTCAATTCTTACCCAAATTACCTTAGGAACCAACTTGCTTGAGTTTCTTTAGGCAATTTAAGTAAGACCCAAAAATTAAATTTAATTACAAATTAATTCTACTATGTAAGAACAATTAAGCATTAAAAAAGGTTTGCTCTCTTTAAAGACAAAATAATTCCACTAAAGAAAATTGCAGTGTAATTTCATTAAAAATAATTTAATTGGCAAGATTGACAAATTAAACCAACAAGAATAGTCATGTTAGAATTTATACAAAATTTGATTTGTTGACTTTATTTTCAACAAGTAATTACTACCTTGCATACTAACATTAAATGCGAATTGAATTCAAGTTATTTAGTGATGGCCATGAAGAATTTATAAATCAAATTCAATCTTTTTAGGAAACAAATAAACTCTAGCATTTAATTACAAATTTCTTTAGTCAAGAATCTTTATGCATAAATCATAATGAGAATCAAACCAAAATTTTAATCCAAGAGAAAAAATCTCACCGAGAAATCCAATCTTTAATTACTAAGATATTGTGTCTTGCACACTTGAACATCTTGCATGCTCAAACAATTCAAGAATGAATTAAATTGAAAACAAAAGTTACAAAATCAATTCACTACATTCTTAAAGAAAATCAAAGAATTAGATCATACCATTCTTAACTAAAAATTAGGTATTCTCAAAAGAATTGCTACCCCAAATACTCTTTACCTCAATGGTGTTTACCCCTTCATAGATGATGAAAATCTTGCAGAAATTGAAGAAATTCATAATGAAATTGAGAGAAAATGAATGAGATTCTTTTATTAAGAGAAAAATTTGGTACAAGGGTTTTTACTAAGTAACGAATAGATGAATTGATTGAATTATAATGACTTTTTAGGGAAAATTTTTATTTGTAGAAAAGAAATGAAAATAACCGTAATACAAGAAATAGGACTTATCGCAACGCCAAAAATGATGTAGCTTAAACGTGCATCGCTGTAAAGAGAATTTTAAAGACGTCACGCTCACGACGTTGTCGTACACGACTTTCCTTGATGCACAGCCTCTCCACGTCGCAGAAAGTTTAATATATAAGAAATGATTTCAACTTTCCACGATGTCAAAGGCCACGCGTCGTAGATTCTTAGGATTCCACGATGTTGTGGCATCCACGTCGCGGTAAGTGAAAAATTTAAATTCGTAGAATACCCTTTCCGCGACGTCGAGAAGCTTCCACGTCGCGGAAAGATTGCACGAAAATCAAACGTTTTCACTTTTCGAGACGTAGAGCAATTGATGTCGTGGAGTCCCAAGAAACCGCGATGTGGTGCAGCAAAAAGTGGAACGTAAAAAATACGTTTTCTCGCTTTCTGCGAAGCGACGTTGCTCCGTGCACATCGCCGATTACATAACAGATCCGCGATGTCATTGCTCCACAGTTTGGAAAGTGGAAACGTTTGATTTTCGTACAATCTTTCCACGACATGCGTTTGACAGACGTCGCAAAAAGTGGAACAAAAATAAATTCGTTGTGCCCACTTTTTGCGACGTTGCGTCGGGGAAAGTACTGCCTATTTTAACTCAGTTTCCATTCAGGGATCTCACGGTTGAAGGGAAAAAGTGTTGAATTTTGAGAGAGTGGGAGAAATCAATCGAGGGAGAAAAGGAGAAAGTCATTGCCGTCCGTTCGTTGTTGTCATCTGTCCATTATCGCCGTCGAAGTTGTCGCCCATCGTCTTAAGGTCATTTTTTTTGTATATATGTATATGTGTTTTATGTGTATATATATGTGTGTATATGTTTTTATGTGTATTAAATTGTATATGTGTTTATGTGTATGTATGTATATATATGTATATGTGTTTATGTGTATGTATATATATAGTGTATGTGTTTTTGTGTATTAAATTATATGTATATGTGTTTATGTGTATGAAATTATATGTATGTTATGGTTATGTGTATGTATATATATGTATATTTTTTAGGTTATGATTATGTGTATGTTATGGTCATGTGTATGTATATATATGTATATGTATGTGTATGTGTTAAGTATATGAATAAGTGTATACATATGATGTTTACCTACAACCATTACTTGAAGAGTTAAAAAATCTATGAACGTTTGGTGTGCGTACATATGATTGTCTGACGGATCAATATTTTTAGTTGTATATCGTCTTGTTGTGGAAAATTAATGACTTTCTGGCATATGGTGATCTATCTGGTTTGTGTACAAAAGGATATCAGGCATGTCCCATTTGCATGAGGTAATCATCGTTCGAAATACGCAGAAAGATAACAGTCATGGGATATCAACTGTATCTTTCAGACAATCATGTTTGGCGTAGAAGTAGACTCCATGATGGAAAACAAGAGCATAAATCACCTTAAGTTGTAATGAGCGACCAAGAAATATTGGAACAACTAAATTCTTTGGAGTTTCCAGTAATGAGTAAGCATCCTTCGTTGAAAGATAGAAAAAGAAAAAGAGTTCTTAATTGGACTAAGAAAAGTATTTTTTTTCGATCTTCCTTATTGGCCAAGACTAATTATTCGTCACAAACTTGATGTAATGCACATTGAAAAAACTGTTTGTGATAATTTGGTCGGTACGTTATTGAATATTGAAGGATAAACAAAAGATACCACGAATGCCAGATTGGATTTACAAGATTTGAAAATAAGAAAAGATTTACATTTGGTAGAAGTGGGTAACCGATTGGTGAAACTACATGCGAGCTATACATTGACTAGCAACGAACGGATAGAGTTCTATAAGTTCTTGAAAGCAGTTAAATTTCCCGATGGATTCATTTCTAATATTTCACGATGTGTGAATGCGAATGAGGGAAAAATATTCGATCTTAAAACGCACGACTGTCATGTACTGCTACACCAACTTCTTCTAATCGGTGTTAGGCATTCTTACCAAAAAATGTGTACACTGCAATTACTGAATTGTGTAATTTTTTTCGTGATTTATGCGCCAAGACGATAAAAATAAGTGATTTGGACAAATTGCAGTCAGATATTATAATTATATTGTGCAAATTGGAAAGGATATTTCCACCTGCTTTTTTCAGCGTCATGGTACACCTTGCGGTTCACTTGCCATATGAGATGAAGGTTACCGATCCGATTTCTTACAGTTGGATGTATCCCATTAAAAGAAGTCTCCGTACACTAAAATAATATGTTCGTAACAAAGCAAGTCTTGAAGGATCTATTATAGAAGGATATCTAATGAACGAATCAAATACTTTATGTTTCCACTATTTGAAGGGGATTGAGACCCAATTCACTTAAAGTGATCGAAATGATGATGACATTGAAGAGGATGCGGTCATTGGTGAGTATGAAGTATTCATTCAGAAAGTACGACAATTGAAAGCGTCACATTCACGAAGTATATCGTAAGAAGAGAAATGACTCTTTCATTGGTACATTCTCAGCAATATAGATGAAATAGCCGAATACCGGAGGTGCATAATTGTATATGTATTTTACGGTTTTATACCTCATCGACACATAAATTGACAATTTTGTAATTTAGGAAACACCTTCTTTTGATACGTCGTCGGGATGAAAGCTTTTTTGAACTGTTTAAAAGACACCAAAGAGCATTTGTCGATTGGTTCAAAGCTCAGATATTTCGAGTGAATGACATTGAACATTTCTACTTTATACATATTTTATATATTTCTCAAGTAGTTTTATGCTACACTGGATTTCAGGTCATGGTAGAAATGCGTGACGATTCAAACATTTTTCAAGATTTGTTTTCACTCGCAATGGGACCATTGCTTGATGTTTGCTCTTACAGTGGATGCATTGTTGGTGGCATACGATTTCACTCGTTGGAGCGTGATTCCAAATGCACAACACAGAACAGTGGAGTAATGATAATTGGAGAAGGAAGTGGGGGCAATGCGAATAACAATTTTTACGGTGTTCTAGACGAAGTGTTGCACTTTTAATATCCATTTGGACGATGTGCTTGGTTATTCAAGTGTCGTTGGTTTGACACAGACAAAAATAAAAATCATATAACGCACGAAAACTAGGCTACAAATCAATAAACACCTCCCATTTTTGGTTCGCTGAGGAACCTGTGATTCTTGCAACCCAAGCACATCAAGTATTCTACCTTAATTGAGGATCCAAAAAATGGTACTGGTTGGAAAGTAGTTCAAGTGGTGCAAAATAAACATGTATGGGATGTTCCAGAAGTGGAAGATATCGAGAATGATCAACTTAATATAATAAAAATCGTTGTTGCACATCAGGTGGTCGAACACATCATTGAGGATGACACGCTGTGTACGACTGAAGTTGATCCTATAATAGTGGAAAGACCAAATGTTTGTCATGTCGTAGAAAATTTCATTAACGATGAAGATAACAAACAATCATCAAATGAAAGCGAGTCGTGCGATGATGAATAACAATATTTCTTTGACGTATACACACATTTAGTCATTTTCTATACATTAATTATGTTGTGATACATACGTTTTATTTTTTTTAATGTTTTGTTGAATTTTATGTCTGTAGATATGGAGTCTAACTTTTCGAATAATACGCATGAGGAAGACTACTTCCTTAATCTTGATGCGTTGGATAATGTAGATGGTTTGTCGTTAGTAGGCGACACTTCAGGTTTGTAATAATCCATAAATTTAATCAATATAATTTCTCTCTCATTTGATTATATTTTTAAGTTATGCTTGTTGTATATAATCACAATGTTGTTTCAGTAGATCCCTTTCGTTTGGCTTCCACTGCGAGGAGAGTATGCTGAAATTCTAGAAACATAGATGTCGAGCGATATGTACAGCAAAATGGGAGAATTCCCATTTCCATCCCCATTGGAGGGGACAGGCCTGTCTCGACACACGCCTCTTGTTTCAGTTGCACGATCAGTGTGTTGATATGAGACACGTTTCCTATTCAGGCTGTGAAGTGGGCAGATGTACCACTGAAGTGCATAGAGGTCGTCAACGACGGCCTAACAGTAAGTCTATAAATTCATAAACATTTATATATGTTTCTGTTTCCTTATAAAAGCTTTACTGACTTGAAATCTATTTCTTTTGTAGCAATATTTTATGTTTGATCTTAACGATCCAGCATTTAATCGATTTATCGAGCATTAGATGCTCACTGTGTGGAAGGAATTCAGGTCAAGTAATCATCGTCATTTTAAGAAATTTAGTGACCCTGAACAAGCACGAGCAAATCCACCCCCGAGATTGGTCAATCGGGTGGAAGATTGGCACTTTCTATGTGACC
>JBBPDI010000002.1:13190052-13201440 GCA_037974545.1 Cucumis variabilis
AGTATATGCGTTGTAGGCCATTTAAGCCATGTGAGATGCCTTGATTCAATAAAATATCATTTAACCATTTCTAATTATGGCGAGTAACCTCTCAGCACCTAAATACCATATTTGTTCTCTTTTCAGGACACTAACGAGAGAAAGAACTAAAGCAAAAAGATATACTATGGTGAGGTCATTTTACAAGTATTCATACAACAATTTTGTACTTTTACCCTTACTCCTTGGTTTACAGTAGGAGTGTGGAAAGTAAGGGGTCGAACCCTATGTAGGGAATAGATTTTTGACTTGGACCTTAACCTCTTAAAAAGAAATTATTAGATCATAAAAGGAAGCATCAAAATGATATGCTAGAATTGAAAGATGGTTGTTGTGACAAGAAACAGATGATGACTAAAGAAAATAGTTTGATATTTTTCAATCTTCACTTCAATCACTAAAAAGAAACAAATTTAAACTCAATAGAAGAAAAGAGGTTTAGGGCATTGGGGATTTTTAGCAATCTTTATCATTGAATCAAGGAAAAGAAATATCTATTTTCTTAGATTCTTACCCAAATTACCTTAGGAACCAACTTGCTTGAGTTTCTTTAGGCAGTTTAAGTAAGACCCAAAAATTAAATTTAATTACAAATTAATTCTACTATGTAAGAACAATTAAGCATTAAAAAAGGCCTGCTCTCTTTAAAGACAAAATAATTCCACTAAAGAAAATTGGAGCGTAATTTCATTAAAAATAATTTAATTGGCAAGATTGACAAATTAAACCAACAAGAATAGTCAAGCTAGAATTTATACAAAATTTGATTTCTTAACTTTATTTTCAACAAGTAATTAGTACCTTGCATACTAACATTAAATGCAAATTGAATTCAAGTTATTTAGTGATGGCCATGAAAAATTTATAAATCAAATTCAATCTTTTTAGGAAACAAATAAACTCTAGAATTTAATTACAAATTTCTTTAGTCAAGAATCTTTATGCATAAATCATAATGAGAATCAAAGCAAAATTTTAATCCAAGAGAAAAAATCCCACCGAGAAATCCAATCTTTAATTTCTAAGATATTGTGTCTTGCACGCTTGAACATCTTGCATGCTCAAACAATTCAAGAATGAATTAAATTGCAAACAAAAGTTACAAAATCAATTCACTACATTCTTAAAGAAAATCAAAGAATTAGACCATACCATTCTTAACTAAAAATTAGGTATTCTCAAAAGAATTGCTACCCCAAATACTCTTTACCTCAATGGTGTTTACCCCTCCATAGATGATGAAAATCTTGCAGAAAATTGAAGAAATTCATAATGAAATTGAGAGAAAATGAATGAGATTCTTTTATTGAGAGAAAAATTTGGTACAAGGGTTTTTACTAAGTAATGAATTGATTGAATTATGATGGATTTTGGGGGAAAATTGTTATTTGTAGAAAAGAAATGAAAATAACCGCTAATAAGATTTGAATTTGGGACGTCGAAGACGTGTAGAGCATAAGAAGATGACACATGACAGAAGGAGATAGGAGCGTGTAGATTGGAAAATCCAAAATTAATTTGTGTCAAGTAAGGCTTGAACGCACGATGAAGAGGTGGAGAGTAAGCGTGGAATTTTCAATTCTTTCTTATTATTTACCATTTTGCCATTGATCTTCAAAGTACTTGTTATTCTTCGTTAGAACCTCATTTAAGGTGATTTTTGTTGCGTTGGGTTTGCAATGGAGCCTAAAATCTAAATCTTCATAAAAATATAAAAATAATTAGTATGTATATGCTATGGTATGAGAATAAGACTAATATAAGTAGGTAAAAAATTATCCTCACACACATAAATGATGAAGATAAATCACGCGATATATATCTAGGTTTTCTTACTTATAAGCATCACGTTCCTCTTTAATTAATGCGAGCAACCTCTCGATGCCTAAACGCCACACTTGCTTTCCTTTCGGTACACAAATGATGGAGGCAGAACTCAGAATGAAGTTTGTTTCCAAACTCCTTTCTGCGAGTGTTTAGCGATGTCTTTGCTACTTATTCTCTCAAGTAGTTGGTGGTAAGTGCTTGATTCCTTCTTTAAAAGAGAATCAAGCATTAGGATTAAGCTCAGGCTAAACACAATGAGTCTTATAATTAAAGAACCCTTATCGTTTATAGAACACATACTTAAATTACTTATAACACTTAACAAACTGATGAATAGTAAGGAGATGAGAGAATGATAGTAAATAAATATGCATTGTGTTCATTAATGTTGGAGATAATAACAACATTCAAACAATACATTAAAAGATACAAAACTGAAAAGTCAAGAATGGTGTTAACCCATAGAATGCATTGGTATGCATTCATTGGCTCTTTTACAAGTTAAGGGAATGGTTTTTGAGTTTCTCTCTCTAAGATCTTACTCAGAAGTTGATGGATAAGAGGTGAAGGAAGGGAGGCTTCTACAGATGGGGAATGGTTCTAAAACTTCCCTTTCATCAACCACCAAAGAGATGATAGGGGCCCCCAGTTATATGGTGAAGTTGGAGATATTTATAGGCATATTTACGCAGCAAAATAATTTTGCTATGTTGCACATTCATCCTTATCCTTTGCAATTGTCAGTGTAGAAAGTAGTCGTTTCACGTCACATCAACTCCAACTACCACTTTTGTTTTCTAGCTAATCATCATGCGTTATAAATTGTTGTTAGAATGCCTCACAATTTGGATCACCATGTAGCTTCTTGTTGTTAAGTTCTTGAACTCATTCTTCTGTGATTTACCTCATTTCTTCTTTTCATCAGCATGCGTTTAAAAATATAGTTAATCAGACGTGATGATTTATGTAAGTTATATTCTTTTAAGTTTAAAATTTGCAACAAAAGCTATGTGTTTTAATCTTTTATCATGCGTTTTAACTCAATTGTTTTACCTAAAGGGACATAATAACTTGTATTTCTACAAGTTATCAGTTAGGCTAGCAAAAGGTCTCTATGTGGCCAAGATTATAAAAAAAAACTTCTATGCAACCAAGAAATGAGTGTCTTAAGCGGCTAAAGTAAGGCTAGGCAGCATGAGTAAAGAAGGTTTGTTCAACCATGTAGGCATGTGGCTAAAGAGGAGATATGCGTCCAAAGGAAGGCAAATAACCTTCATGCGACATGATGAGGACAAGTCCATGTGTTGAGACATGCTAGGCAGCAAGACAAGGCATGCATTGTTAGCTTTGAGGTAAGGTTAAAGAGAGAAGGGGTTGTGCGAGTTAAAGCAAGGGTTATGGTTCAAAGGTGTGTAATTGAGATTAAAGTGTTGAAAGCGTGTTGGCTGGGAGGATTTACAGGTGGCCTTGCATGCATTACTTTAAATTTCGACAAATAAGATATGGCGAGACTTTATCATGCAAGACAACTTATTTAAGCAAACTTTAGAGTATTAGTTATCTCATTTGGCTCGTGCATTTTTAGTGATTTAAGTCTCAAAAGAACCTTTAATGTGTGTAGTTGTAAGGCTCTGATTGCATACCATCAATGTGATGAAAGCCTTGTGATAAGGATAATACGTGAAGAGACTTCTATTGGTAAAAGGCATTTTGTGAAAGGATTATGCAATGAAAAGACCCCTACGCAGAGAGAGTTACACGGCAAACAAATGGACAAGTTGAGTTGCTTCACCTAGAAACAGTGATGTGACCCATATGTTAGTAGGTCAACAATTGTTGGACCCAATCTTTCAATCAGAATTAAAAATAAGAATTAAAAGAGACACGTGGCGTTTTAAGATTGGACAACTTCTTGCCGGTAGCAAGAGAAATCATTTTGTTATGGAAAAACATCTCTGGAGAGATCTATAAATAGAGGAATTTAGGTAATTCAAAGTTGCTTTACCTTGAGTTTTCTAAAAAAGAACTAGGGAAGTATCCAAGGACTCTAAACAAGGAAAAAGCTCATTTTCGGCCAAGATTTTGAGTAGTGTAATGGAGACTTTTGCCCGAGAATGCTAGGCTAAGAGCTAGTCGACGATGACTATGAGAGGTTCTTCTTATTAAAAAGAATTTCTCAAATGTATTTAAATCCTTCAACCTATTTCTATGAAAACCAGGATGATATAAAGTTTCTTTTACTTTCAAATTCTCAAAATACGTGATACGTGATTGAACTGAAAATTTAGAATGAGGAAACAAACTACTTATGTGGAATAGTATGTAAACTTTCAACTAAAATAAACATTTTGAAAACCAATTCATCTAGACCTTATATAGTGATATGACGTAACATTTGACATGTGACCTAGGACATTTATGATATTGGTATTATTCAGAAGATGAAATTGTTGATGTGATGTTAAAAGGCTAAAACGAGAATATCTTTGTGACCCTTTGTGTTATAATGCCTTATCCCTACTGTGTGATCTAGGATAAGATGCTTTAATCTTGTTGTGTGATCTAGAATAGAATGTCATATTCATGTTGTGTGATCTTGAATGGGATGCCCTTTACTTGCTGTATGATTCGGTATCGAAAGATACGCTATTCATGGGAAAATTGATGGTACTTGCCAGTGCGTTGAGATTTCTCTGCATGGCTATAACTTGGTAAAAGAGGGTACACAAAACATAAATATGCAGGATAAATCCACAAGATAAACTTGATTTATTTAAAGCACTTTATCAAAGATCCCACTCACTAGGTGTTTTCGTCTAACAAATGTTTTATTTTTATTCCCCCTCAAGTAAACGAAGAACATCCAACATTGAACTTGCTATCTTGATCACCTAACATGCCTCCTTAATCGTATCATTCTGGTAGTGGCCACTGTTATCTCGTATAACATATAGAAGCTAGAGTGAGAGAAGTCAAGTCGTTGTTTGAGTATGTATTTCATTTTAAAGAACTTATTTACTAAGAATCAAATTTACTTTTGTGATTTCTTTATATATCAATTATGCTTTCTTATTTCATTCAAATCAATTTTTACATTTAAATTTTGTGGTTTAAGAAGTTATTCTGCTGTGTCACACCCCGTCTGGCACGCGACTAGTCTCACCATGCGAGATGCAATATGACTTTGGCTATTCTGACGCGTTAAACGCCAAAATACCTAACTTGAGGTCCTTAAGTTTTTCTTAATCACCTGACTTCTTTTCTTTAACTTAAACTATAATCATACTTTAGGCGATAAAACAACTTTACACAAGAGAAGTAACTAAAGCTTGAACTTTTATTGATTAAGTCATGAGTTCTACAACCAATTACAATGCTTAATCAAAATATAAAACACTACTCTTGAACATTTAACTAAATTCCTAGCAACTCTTCGCCTAGTGTGCGCTATTTTCCATTTTTTTTATATTAATATTTCCTAAGTTGTTAAAAACAAGTTTAAATCTAATGGTTAATTCTTTAAGGGTAATTTGCTTTAATAAGGAAATTGAAACAAATTTAGTACAGAAAAAAATTTAGAAATTTTATTAAGTACTTGATAAGAATGAAGTTAAGGGCAAAATGGAAAGTTAAAATTAAAGTAAAAACAACATGGTAAATTTCATTTATCTTTTCTTTATACATACATACATACATACTTATATATACATACATGCATATATATACATACATATATATACACATACACACACATATATAAATAATAATAATAATAAAAGAAGTTGTCTTCTTCTTCTTCATCCTTCTACGTCATGAACTCACCTCCTCTATCTTCCTTGCATGTGGATCGAGACACAAACTGGCAACGATGCAACTTGTCGATGTCAACAAAGCTTTTCTAACGCCAGACGACGACCAACACACCACATCTCCACTGTTCATGTTGTTTTGAAGCCGACCTTGATCGGTGTTGCTCTGTCCAATTCCTCCATGGGTTTCTTCATCTTCGAAGTTGTTCAACACCTAATTACCTTTTGTCGTCATTTCAGAAGTTAAATTGTCATTAACCTTGTTCCTTCTAACTCCCTCTCGTTGGATGTAAGATTTGGGTAATTTTGCTTTATATTAGTTGGGTATGTTGAAGATTTTTTAATACCCATTAAGTTTCGACTTTGATTTTGCAGTACCCATTATAATTTAATGCTACATTTAGATTCTTGGTAGGTTTTTAGGGGTTGTCCAACTGGTTGATGGCTCAAAGTTAGGCGTTTAGGCACAAATTGGGGTTCGAAAATTGAAAGCTGTTAGAGGATTGTTCGATCAAAATTAAGATTACTTTGGTTAAGGATCGTTTCTTTAATAATTTGTACTAATTGTTGGAAGTTTTGTTCTTTTCTAAGTATTTAATATTTTGTTTAGTTGTAATCTATTTGAAAGTTTCACGTTGAAACGTCTGGTTTTGAAAGCTTATTTGATTGAGGGATTTTGTCATGGAAATCATTGTTCATAACAAATTGGTTACTGAAAGTTTGGTGAAATTTTGAATTTTGCTTACAAACACTTTTAAAGAAAAACTTGAAGAAAGAAATAGTCATGATAGAAACTTGGTGTTCATTGACCATCTCTGGTTTTTATTTCAGTTTGAGCTACACAAGAAGAACTAAAATGTAAGATTGGATTTGTTTAAAAGTTAACTCAATTTCTAACAAGTTTGTGAATAAAGCTTGAGAAAATTCTAAGGCTAAGTGAATGATTTTTGAAGTAGAAAAGTTCACAGACTTTTCACAAAATTTCAAGAAGCCTCTGGTTTTTTTAGTATCCTATAATGTACAGATGGAACTAAACTCCCTATTGGATACGATTGGAAAGCTTATTCAATTTTCAATAACTTTCACGAAGCACTCATTAGCCAATTCTAACTAAAAATATGTTTAAATTTAAGAGGAAAGTAGGAGGTTGCAGACTGATTTTAGAGTACCTATTTTTCGGGTAATTCTAGACAAATCCAATGGGAATCTCACTTTTATTTCTTGAAGTAAGTTGTAAGGGGCTCCAAAATGAAGAGTTGGATATAAAGCACATTAATTGTTATTAAGTATTGAAGAAGTTATGAGTAGTTGAAGTTAGCCTACTAAAGTTGGATATTTTCAGAAAAATATGAATTATGATTTTATTTGTTAATTGTAGAATCCATAAGCGCCATAGTTTGTGCATCATCTTAAGTTAATATAGAAAGACAAGACTAATTAAGGTCATGTAAGACAAGTTTGGGTAAGTTCCTAAGTATTTGACTCGTTAGATTGATATTTAGATTGTTAATGGATCTAAATCTCCAAGGTATGGATTTTGGGTATAAGAGAGTATTAAAATGAAAGATCCAATGAGTTTGAATTAAGTTTGTACATCAATTTTACTAAAGATTTAAATTTGAGGTTTAAAGGTTTGGAAGAAAAATTTTAGTCTAGTCCTAGGAGATTCGAGAATGTAAGGACTTTAGAAATGTAAAATAGCTTGAATGCTCATAATGAAGTGTTTTTAGATATTGTTGTGACTTGTTGCTAAGTGAAGATAACTGAGAGACCTTAATCTATGTTTCAGGCCAAATTAAAATGGAAAAAAGCATATAATCTCGAGGGATCGAGTCATTGATGGTGAGTGACTCATTTTCAAACTTTCTTGGTACATATACATGTTATTTTATGATATCGTTTGGAAATTACAATGACTTAAACTTGTTATTACTACGCTTTCATTTATGTTTAAACAATGTGTTAACGTATCGTGATTTTTAGGAATGTTTATGACTTCGATTTTATAAAAGCGGGTTTCAAGTTCCTATTTTCATTTATACTTAAATGGGGTGTTAATTCATCATGATTTTAAGAATGCGTATGACTTGAACTTTGTTAAATCGTGTTTCAAGTTTTTTTTATTATACTTGGTTTTTAAATATGATTAACCGATGTTTATGGTGAACGAGAAGGTGATTTCTCTAAGACTACTTGAATGTGTTTTTGCAGCGCCACCTATGACTGTTAGGGGGTTCCGAGGATGAAAGAGACCATGATCAAAGATTTGGAAACCTGAGCCTAGGTAAAGACTTTGATGGAGGATGTGATTTTCACTTCAGGCTTAGTTTGACCCATGATGGGTGGCCTTATGCGCACATGGGAGCAGATATGAAGGTTGTTGTGGTGGTGGTGCTAAGTATGCGTGAGCTCCATTTGGCTTTTTGCGAAAGACCTTTTTTTTTTTTTAAATATCACTTGTTCACATCAAATCATTTAAACATATATTTACACATAAACATATCAAATCTCTGAAACATACATTTCACATAACACATAATAGTCTCAAACAATCCATTCGCTAAGAACATGAATTATTCCCTACACCAAGACTCATCATCTCACATTTAGACTGTTGTGATGTTCTTTTCATCAACAACATTTAGGAATATCCCGATTCATTCCTTGCTCAGGTTGCTAAACATAATGTAGTCATTTTCCATATTTTCCAGCTTCACTTCACCACACAGTCCTTTTCTACATGGTTGCCTTTACTCCTTATGTACACATAACAGTTAGCTCACTGATAGGAAAAGTCTAATGGTTTGAACACCATTTCATAAGCATTGAACATCTTTTCATAAGTATTGAACGCATAAAACATTCTTTAAATAAACGTAAGCTTTCAATCAAAATCTCTTTGAAAACACTTGTATTCAAACCATCATTTCATATTTGTTTTAACTTTTAAAGAAAGCTTTTATCATATAAACAGTACTTTGAAAGAAAACACTCACAATACTTA
The DNA here is from genome assembly GCA_037974545.1 of Cucumis variabilis. NCBI lineage: Eukaryota > Viridiplantae > Streptophyta > Magnoliopsida > Cucurbitales > Cucurbitaceae > Cucumis > Cucumis variabilis. Next base: position 13,198,732 of record JBBPDI010000002.1, read on the forward strand.
TGAACTTAAACCCAAAATGCTCCTCTTCTTTTTCTTCTCGTGTAGAGTTTTTTGTAGCACTTCAACCCTTAAGCTTTCTCTTGAACTGTTGCAGAGTAATAATACTTAACAATCTGGCTAAAGACTTCTATTTATACTACTCCCTAAACAAGGTTATACTACAAGAAAATGGGCTTTTTCCAACACTGTCACAAACGTTAGGAAATACAATGTCAGAAAAGAGAGGAAATGCCAACGTTGAGAAACACACGTCGGGATAAGGAGGAAAGCCCGACGCCACCGAAAACCATGTCGGGGATAGATAGTAATTGAATTTTTTTATATACTTTCTCTGACGTAGACACAGAGAACGTTGAAGAAAGTTAGAAATTAAATTTTAGGTTTAAACTTTCTCCGATGTTCTTACACACCACGTCAACAAATGTTTTAATCATAATATTGAATTTAAACCTTTGTTGACATTCATACACACCACATTGGCAAATGTTTTAGTAATAATATTTAATTTAAACCTTTTCCGATGTTAGTGTTGACCATGTTGGCAAAAGGCTAAGATTTATTATTATGGTTGGACTTTCTGCGACACCATTAGTGAAATGCGGGGAAAGTATGGAAAGGTCGACGTTTTCGTGCTGCGTTGCCCTTTTGTCTCCCTATTTGTTTTGTGATTATAGAATACAAAGCACGCAAAATCGAAAGAGAAAAGAAAAGAAAAAGAGAAAGAGTAAGGAAGAAGAAGAATTGTCAGTCGTTTACCGCCCACCGCTCCGTGTTCCTCCCTTGTCCTCCATTGTTGATTTGCTTGGTATAAGATTTTGTTCATTTTTTTTGTTTTGGAACTTGTATAGTTTGAAATGTATGTATGTGTAATATATTATGTATGTTTTTATATGAAAATGTATGAGTTTTTATATGTAAGTTTGAGATTGGATGTGTAAATTTGAGATTGTATGTTGATATTATATAATCTATGTGTAATGTATGTTTTTTAAAGTTTTGAATAAGAATTAGATACTGAATTTGATAGTTAATTTAAATTTGAGTTTAAATATGAATTTCTATTTAATATAGATTAAAATACGAATTGGAATTTAAAGTTGAATACCAATGTGGATTTTATGGTTATCCTACAATTATGGTAGCCTATTTATTTATGTCAAAAATTAGTTTCTAATCTATAAATTACTAGCTTTGAGATTCTTAAGTAACTAAATTAAGTATGTATGAATTCTTAGGTATGTTGAAAGTGTTAGTTATATTTAAACTTAAGTTTAGATTTGAATTTAATTTTAGTGCTATATTAGAGGTTGGACAATAAAGCTTATTCATAGAGTAAGTTGGAGTGTTGATAACGTAAAAAAATGACCATTATTACAACCTTTTTTGTTAGAATAATGGAGTAAAATGCATAAGGAGATGATTAGAATGCATAACTTATGTTATAAATGCATAAATATTTAGAAATATGGCTTACATAAATATCGTTCCTGTTTTACACGGTTATCATGTTTAAACGCAAAACAAGTGAGAAAAGAAGAAATGAGCAGCTCACACATGACATCTCGCACAAAGGCAATGTGATGAATTGTGCTTGGCGATTAACAACCCTAGGCGATGAACCTAAATATTACGCGAGGAAAGCTCACAAAAAGACAAGAATAGTAGTTGGAATGATGTGACTTCAAAGGGGTAGAGTTTTCCCACAAAAAAGCAGTCTATACAAGCACTTCATCTCCATCGCAAGAGGGGGGCCCAAATAGGCTCGATGCCTAAAGAGGCCAGAGAGAAAGAGAGACTCAAATGTTTGGAGAAAATCACAGAGAGAGAAAGAGCTTGAACAAAATACCCAGAGATTATACAACCGTGATAAAAGAAAAGAACATTTGTTGTTGATCTCCAAATTGTAGTAACATTTTCCATTTTTCTGTCTTTCCATTCTTTTTATTTTATTGTAGTGTGTGTATTGTTCATATTCTACAGTGGCCGAAGGCCTATATTCTTTATACATAGACTCCACGTTCATACCTTTTCAATCCATCATTTCTTAACGTTTCATTTATCTTTGTGTTATTAAATGAGAAGAGTGTGATAAGTTCTTCATAATGATTTCAAGTTATAATTCTTATCACATTAGTTGAGTTATGTTCGTCATTTGGCCAGTGTCAATCGCCACCTACTCAAGAGGACAAGTAGCAAGGATAAGGCTACTGCGTACAAGGAGTTTGGTGACAAATTTCACCTTAGCGAAGTAGCTTCCAACATTTGTATCCCGAAAGATGAACAAGTGCAGACAATAGGCACCAAAAGGTTGTTATCCTTAAACGAGAAGTCTTATAAGTATTATAAGTCATGATCTCTAGGTATAATTTGCCTAAGCAAGCATATTCATTTGTATCCCAAAAGGCTAACAAGTGTGGCGTTTAAACACTTTGAGAGAAGGTCGCCTTCATGATGTGTCCATTATGCAATTATGGCGTGGTAAGGTTATCACAACACCTGGACATCTAATAGTATGTAGAATTTCCTTCACCTGTCATATGCATACAAGTTAGTTCAACTTTTTTTTCTACTTTGAAGATCATGGGTAACAAAAGGTAATCTTCTTGAGAATTGGTTATTTTTAGTATAATTCTTTGAGAATGTATGTCTAAATTGCTTTTCTTGATTAATTTTTGGGTTGTTTCCTATCTTGTATTTAATAAAGAATTA
>JBBPDI010000002.1:13201540-13213735 GCA_037974545.1 Cucumis variabilis
TAAAAAATATAATTCTAATCCTATTAGAATTAATGTGATCTTAGGTTTATTTAATTTTAAACAATTTAAAATTAAATAACATTAATCCTAAGATTCTATGTTTGCATGCAACTCTTTTATTATAGGTTGACGGTTTCTAATTATCAAATTTTATAACTATTATAAAATTAGTTAATTAGTCCTATAATATGCTTACTATGGTTTAATTAATTAAAACAAATTTTAATTAGAAAAATAAACCATACAACATGCAAAATATTATATTAATATAACAATTATATTAATCTATGAATGTAATATGCTCAATGCAAATTTGATTTTTATCTTAATTAATATAACATTTATATTAAAAAATCATGTAAATCAATCAAACATCCATAAGACATTAATTTAAATATAACAAATTATATTTAACTAAGTAATGTCATGCGTTATCCTTATCCAATTTTATATATTTAAAATATCAAAATACTTTAAATAACTCATGAAATTCAAAAACATGTATTAATATTAAATATTATAACATTTATAATATATAAAATTGCATGAACATGCTTAGAAAATCATGTAACTAAAATATAACTTTTATATCAAAGAATGATGCATGATAATTATAATCCTAAGGTGGGATTTTAAATTATATGACATACATTATGCACATAATTAATTTATCCAACATTAAATATAATAATAGATTAAATAGTAAAATAGACCGAATTTGGCACCCCTAAAAAAATAATTAAATTAATATAATTCTATTAATTTAATTTAATTAAATAAAACAATAGAAAATAAAAGAAAATGAGAAATTTGCACGAAGCTGGATTCGAAGCCGCGACAACCAACTTTGAAAGTGGTAGATAAGCCACTGCACCAACTCGTGAATAACATTATCCAAACCGTGAAAACTTTTATACGTACGTTTTGGTTTTCGTTACTTTCAGCTACATTATCATCAAATCTCATCGAACAACATGAACTTCATTACTCAATTAAAGAATTAAAATGCCCCAAACAACGGGCTCTTACATTAATCAAATTAATGAAAAACTGTAATCTAAATTGCCAAAATCAAAAACATCTCTATTTTGCAAACCACATTCATAATGTAAAAATAAATCCCACCTAAACAAATGCAAATTTAAAATTCCTAATTAAATTTGAGATGACTCTGATACCAATTGAATGGATAAAAGCCCTATGGCAGCGGAAGAATTAAAGAACCATTACTCAATTTAATTGAGAATATTAAAATACTAGTACATTGGCAAAATTTAGAATCAAAATTCTAAATAAAACTAAGCATTGCGTTTGTATCAAATACAAAATGAGCCGTATCAATAGTGTTACCAGGATAAGGTACCCAACCTTATCTCTATACTATAGACCCTTTAAGCTAATCTTGAACATTGATCCTTGTATGTCTCTACATACTATTCAAGACTCATTAAACAGCTTAGGATGTTAGTTTATTGGATTTGAGTTATTAAGACAAAAATAATAATTTAATCAATAACAATTATTACAATAATAACACTTTATTAATAACGGTCACGAGTTTTAGGACATGAATCCCAACATTGTTGAGAGTGCAAGGACTTGAGTTGCTACTGAGAGAGAACTACGCAAGGAGAGGTGTTTGAGGAAGAAGAGGATCAAGCATTTACGTGAGTGACCTTTTTAAACTAAACACTCCTGAGTGAGTGACCTTTACGCCCTACCCTACACGTGTCCTTCCTCACCATGCGAGATGCGATATGACTTTAAATATATCTGACGCGTTAAACGGCTAAAGCACCCAGCTTAAGGTCCTTAAGCTTTGCTTAATTGCCTTAATTTTGTTTGAAGCTTAACTTGGAGAATATACTTTAGGGATATAAACAGTTAACACATAAGAAGTGATATAAGTTAAACTTTTATTACTTATGTCAAGTGTTTTACAATAGTTAAGAAAAATACATAAAAAAAAAATTAAACTTAAAAAGCAAGATGCCTGACAGTATCTTCTCGCCTAACAACTCCTCTCTTTTTTTTACCTGACCTTAACGCCTGAAACTTAGAAAATAAGACTTAAAAACATAAGTCAAAAGATTTAGTGAGATTGTAAGAAAACTACCTTCCATAAGAATCATCAAATCGCTTAAACATACATTTCACACAAACACACATTAGTTAATAACTATTCCTTTTGCCAAGAAGTTGAACAATCATCTACGTAAAGATTCATCATCCCGCGTTTAGACCATTGTGATTTCCTTCTCATCAATAGCATCCGATAATATCCTCATTCATTTCTTGTTGTCCAGGTCGAGCGCAATACACGTATTCTATGTATTGTCTTACCTTATTCCATCATGCACGTCTTTTATATATGTCCGCCTTTAGTCTTTATGTGTATATAACAGTTAGCTCATTGATAGGAAAAAGGCTAATGGTTTAAATAACATTTTTCAATCATTTGAATCATACAACATACTTGAAACATAGCATAAGTTTTTCATACAAACCTCTTTGAAAACACTTATCATCATATCAAATCAGTAAGAGTTTAACAAAAACCTTTCAAACTTATGAGGTTCTTTGAAAGAAAAACACTCACACAACTTAGAAACTCAGACTCTAAATGTTTTTATTCTTCTTCTTGTCCCGTAGTCACTTCAGCAGCACTTCAATACTTTAACTCTTTTCTTCAATCTTTCAGAGTAGCAATACTTGATCATCTAACTCCATCCCCCTATTTATACTGGTACTAAAAAAGATTAATCATGCTCAAACTCTCAATAATTCGCCAGCTCCTACTTTCAGTGGTGTATGAGTAAATTTAAGATATAACTTAAACATACTTAGCTTAAACTTTTACACGTGTCCCATTGACTAAACTTAAAAAATTTCTCAGAAGTTTCCTCTCTTCAATGCTTAGTTCAAACTCGCAAAGACCCGTAATCGCCTATTTGTACTATAATGTCGAACATCCTATTTGTGTAACCTTTCCTTGCAAACTACTCAATTTACAACTCTTATCACCTAGTTCTAGTCAATACGCCTTCTCTTTAACACTTAGACAAATTTTTACCGTTCTTAGGTACAGGTCTCACATTGACCTTCTTAAACTAAACACTTATGCATGAGTGACTTTCTTAAACTAAACACTCCTGCATGTGTGATTTGTAAACTAAATATTTTCCTAATAAATTCTCTCTCAGTTTGAATTATGCATAATGTCTTATATATCTCTTTGTGTTATTATTATTGTTGTTGTTTGAAAAGAGAAAACTATTGGTTTCTATGTGTTGATTATGATGAACGTGTGCAAACCATTAACCTTATTCCTATCAAGTGAGCTTGATTATGTAGTGTACACATAATGTGAAAAATTGTAGGTGCTAGGAGCCACGACTTTCGAAGGAACTAGGGATCTAGTTGACGTGGAGGAGAGGTTGAGCTTAGTAGAGAAGTTCTTTGGAGTAATGGGTTGTCCTAAATAGAGAAGAGTTAAGTTGGTCACGTTCTTCCTGAAAGGAATCACTAGTGGTTATGCATGGAAGGGTGCACAAAGGGTAAGTAAAGCATGTTTTGTGGTGTTGGGCAAGCTAAGTGCAAAGCCATGCAACTAGGCTGTAATGACCCAACTTTTCTATCTAAGTCGAAATCATTATTTTAAACAAAACACTTTGATTGACACAAAATATGGTGAAATTTATTTGAAATCATAACAATCAAGGAAAACGTTATTCGAGTCCCATTTGAAGCAAATAAAATTCCAAAAGTACTGTTTACAAACTAACTATCCATAAACTCAGTTCAATCACAAAAAAAAAAAAAAAAATTAAACCATAAACGGAAGCATATTTTAAGAAAACTAGGTACCCTTATGATAATCACACATCCTTCTTATTCCTCGTCGGTCTGCCTCTCGTATTGCCCTTGCCTAAAAATTTAAACATAAAATGTGAGTATAAAAATACCTTATTAGAAACCCACTACTGGTCCCATTAGGGATAAAAAAAATTGTTAACTTTCTATTGGGTGGTACTCTACATCATAACAGTCTCATGATCCCATAGGATGCACATAATCAGTCTAGTGCTCCGGAAGGATCCACCTATCAGTATAGTGCTCCAAAGGATGCACAACAGGTGGTGATCCCGTGGGACACCTGCAATGCACACTACCTATAGATAAAGCTAACAATTCTCCTCAGTCCATTCTAACATTTTAAACAGTCAATTCAACTTACAATTCAATCTAACATCATATTATTCTTTCAGTTCAACACATATACAGTAAATTTACGTAAACCAGTACATAATCAAACATTAGCATAACATTTTCTCAAATAGTTATACTTATACATAAATGTCGACCACCTCAGTTCAGTTAATTCAATCTACAGTACACTATCTATACATTAACATAACAGTCCACAACCCTTAATTGAATCAGTTCGATATTCTTAGTTCATTCATCATAACTAAATTCACGTATCAGTCAATCCATCTCGATTCAGTAAGATCCATACAGTCAATACATCTCAGTTCAGTAAGATCCAGGTAGTCAATACAACTCAAATCAACGGAATTCATACGATCAATACATTCCAAATTCATTATAGAGTCCAGTAGTAGGAATCCCTTACCTTAACCTTACTTAAGCTTCTTTTTCAAACTAAAGTGCAACGAACCGACCTAAACATAACTGAACAAAAATCAATCACTTCCATAAATAATTTAATCCATTCAATTCACTCTATATGTAAATTCCACAACTTACCCAAATTGTGGAGAATCAAATTCTAACTAAAATCTAAAACTTGTTGTGGAACCCAAGAACTTAACTACTACTTCTAACACCTTCAAGGATTGAATAACAAATTAACCAATTATCCAACATCACAACTCAAGGAAACTACAATGTATAACCATAAAACCCATAAATTTCATCCTTACCACAACAAGACAGAGGTAACGATGGTTTGCAAACACCAAACGAAGAACACAACGTGCAGCGTGACCTGCTCTGGAAAAACAGTACCCAAACGAAACGTGAGGCTCAACTCACGTTTCATGAATGGACAACAGATGTAGATGAAGACAGATCGATCGACAATGCTCCATGCTGCAAAAAATAGAGACACTGCAATACGAGCATAGTCGGCTTGGTGTCAATTGAAACGGAGGAAGGAGATGAGATGATCACAGCGACTGCAGTCCACAAACAGAGACAGATCGATGCAATAATGAATCGATCGATTTAGATCTAAATGGCATGGCGTGACGAAATCAGAGTAGGCTAATGGTGACGCGACGACTGGACAAGATTTACTTGACCTTCGCTGAGGTAGAAGATGACAGTGAAGTTAGTCAAAGAAGAAAAGGAGAAGGAAGAAAAGAGATGGTTGTGGCAGTAGGTTGAAGAAGAAGACGAAGGAAGAAGATGAATGAAAAGAGCACATGCCTTTCTGAGTTCTTTTATTAAAATAATAATAATAATAATAATAATTATAATAATATGATTACAATAATAATTATAATATATTATTATTATTATTATTATTATTATTAAATAAATTACCAAGATCATTCTTTCTTATCAAATTCATAACAATATAGAAAAATTTCTAATTTTCATAATTAATTAGATATTCATCCATAAATATTTAATTAATTCTAATCTCCACAAAAACAAACAAATCTCTCCATTTATCTAAAATAACATTCAAATAATTTTAACTTAAATTAAATTCGATTAAGATAATAAAATCTAAAATTACCTTAAATTTTGGGATGTTACATAGACATACTTGGACAAGTACCACGTGACAAGGCTTACACCTGTGAAGGATGACTTGCGACCAAGCTTAGAGTGGCCATGGTAGGTATGCAACTGAGAAATCGAGGTTAGCAATCAGTCTGGCACCCTCACAAAGCCATTGTGCGCTCGTGCATCCCTCTACCACCCATGCCATGTGTCAACCCATGCATTGGTGTCAAACGGACTATTTTTTGTGTTTTTGGATTTTTTAGCAAAGTCTAGAAATTTTAAGGATCAAGTTGATTAATTAGGGATTTATTTCTCTAATTACAGGTAAAGAAAGGAAAGAGCAAATCCACTAGGCTCAAGGGATATAGCTTAAAATTGTGAGTGAAAAAATGAGTTTGAATTATGTTTACAACATGAGTTTCTAGTTAAATGATTGAGCATGCTTTGAGTTATTTAAGTATGTTTTCCTTACCAGTTTTACCAAAATATTTATAAAGCGTTAAAAGGTTGAAATCTAACTAAAAGCATAAGTTTGAGTTTAATGATTTTACTTAGTTCTTTATAAAGAATAAGATTTAACTAAGTTTAAGCTTTAAAAACATGAGAATTTATAAGCGAAGTGCTAAGAAAGAGTTTAGGCTAAATTTTTTCATGTATAACTGAAAGTGCTTAAAAATGATGTTTGTTTAGTAAAATACTCAAAGATACTTTATAAGTAAAAGTACTTTCCAAGTATATTAGTTTAAGAGAAGGTATTAAGTTGAGTAATAGTAAGATTTCTAAGAAAGATTAAAAGCCTTGTAAAAGTATAATCTAAGAACAAAGTCTAACCGAACAACTAAGCAAAGAGTACATTTTCAACATGTTTTTAGTAAAGAAAAGTAAGCTTGTCACTTTTCAAAGTAAGAGTTTTCTTAAATGTTTCCAAGTTAAAGTCTAAGTAAATTGTTAAGCAAAGCTTAGAGTAGAGTAAGCATAAGCAAGAAATTGCTTAAACCATGAGCAAATAAAAAGTTAAAACATGTTTAAGTAGAGTTAATGTATGCCCAACGATCTAATTACAAAATTTGTTAAAAGCATGTTTTATATAACTAAAACCCTAGACATAAATGTCAGTTTAAACCTTTCAAGGAAGGTAGTGACAACACGAGCATGTAACCCAAGATAATATGAGCAGGGACATTGATTCCTTGTAGAAATATAAGTTAGAGGCTTATTTATGCAGGATAAATAGTGAAAAATGATTAGAAAATGCATAAAAAACACTTTGACATTTTGTAATTTTCTTGCAATGTGTTTACAATGCATTGATTTCTGGATATTATGATTTCAAGGAATTCATCTTTGTAGAATTGCATTAAAACAAGGAATGTGCAACTCAACGCTGAAGAAAGGATGTCACAACCCCTCTCGAAGCACCTCCTCACTAGGCATGAGATGGTGATGTGAAGCCGACCGACATCGTTCTCCTTTTAACGCTACCTGTCCACCTTGCTTAACCTAAAACTTTTAACTATCTCTTTTATAAATGTACACACTGCAGAAATGAAAACATGTAAAACTTGAAGAATATATATAGCTTTATAAAACATCTTCATATTCATCCAACCTATGGACAACCTATTTAAAACAAGGCTTATATAGACATGAACGATTTCAGAGTCTTAACCACTAAACATTATTACATAACACCACTACTCTAAAATCCTTTACTAGTATTTTACAGACAACAATTAAATCTTTCACTAACTTATTTACAATCCATCGAAATGCATGAATGGAATGAATCATGCATAAAATATTAATTCAAACTTCTTGCAGAGTAGACGGATTTGTAGTCAGGCATCAAAACCACAATCTCTACCTCTAAGAAAAATAAAACATTGAAGAGTGAGCTATAAAGCCCCATGAGTGACAACTTTTAAAAAGAAAACATGTTTATTGAAAACTATAAGCAACAAGTAAACTTAGCAAAACAATTATTTTTCTCAAACTTAAGTTTCAAACATTTCTCTTTTATTTCTTGTTATACCTTGAATTTCATGTATCTACAAGATGAAACTCTAGGCACTAGGAGTACCCTATCTCGTTATACCTATAATGAGATGGAATATCTAGGCGTCTGTAGAGGTCCTCACCTCTATGTGATGGAAACTCTAGGCATCTACTGGATACCCTCATCACATCACCACTGTACATAGGACAATCTCTCCAGCAAGGTTGTTATCAACTCAGGACGTCTTGGTATAGAGAAAAATATATTAAGAAATCTCATGCTAAAGCTTTAACTCATCTATATATTAGTATGCTCATGTAAATCTCTTGAAACAAGTCTCAAATCTAACTTTGCTTAAATACTTTCATAAACTTAGCATTCAAATTCAAATTCATAAATCTCATATGTTTAAAGAAACATTTCTCAAATTGAATGCTTTATAAATTAAGCTTAAACATGTTTTCTCATAACTCATTTCTAAACTTGAAACTCATGCTTTGTGATAAATCGTAAATGTAGTATATTCGAATACTAAAACTCAAAGCATGCTTTAAATTAAATTTCATAAATCAAGCTTAGAAATTTCATTATCAATTCACTTTTGTCACTCATAACTTTTGGCTAGTTCCTTGGTCTATAGATTTGTCCTATTTCCTCTTGTCCTAAACTAATAAAATAAACATAAATCAACCTGGGTTCCAAACTAAAGAAACAACCTTAACTTCTTCTCCTTTCTTCTTTCTATTCAATAGAAAACCCTTTTTCTGACTGACCCTGGTTTCTTGGGAGTCTTGGTAACCTTAACTTGTTCAAAATTACTTCTACCAAGCTTGCTTTAGTCCCAACGAGCTTCTGTCCAAATTTAGAGTCTAAATAAAAAAGTCTTAACTTAGAAAAACTTGCTCTTAAGCTTCTTAAACAAAAAATAGGAAGCTTAAAATTACTTGGAATTCAAACCTCAAGATCCAACTCTTCTTCTTTAGCTTAAACTTGTCAAAACCCTTACTCGTACAAATGCTTCTTGATAGGAAACCCCAACTGAAGCTCGATCAAACAACGCTCTTGTATTGGCTGTAAACTCTCCAGAGATCTCAACTCCTCTCAAGCTCTTCTCTCTATTTTGCTCTTGAAGTGAAATGATACAAAATTAGAGAGATGAAGGTTTGCTGAACTTAAAATAAACTTTGCGTTCAAACAACGCTAACCCTTGCACGACAAAAAGTTTTGGAAAAGTCTACATGTCACGCATCCTTTAATTAGCTTGGTTTGGATCGATCAGAGATCTTTTGAAGTTTTGCACTCTTCTTGGCTGGATAAGCCCAAAATCTACTTGAGAACCCTTGAATTTTCCTTTTTTGCTTCCAGGTTCGGTGGAAAATGATCTGAGATGGCGGAAAATCTATCTCTAAACCTGTTTGTCTTTCATCTTGACTAGTAAGAATCGAGATGCTCGTGCCTCAGCTTTGAGATTAACCTTCTATCTTAAATCTCGCTTAAGATTGCTCAAGGTTGCCTGAGATTTTTTACTTCAAAGCTTTCTATCTTTCTTCTTGGGCGTGCAAGATCCAATGGTTAATAGATGTCGCCTCACACCCTCTAAGAAGTCCCAGTTTGATTTCATAGATTTCTTGCATGGACTCCTTATTTTTCCATAATTATTTATGTGATGTTTTGCAACCTCTAAAAACTGAAAAACTCATTCTCTATACTCAACAGTAAACCTATCCCTAGTTTTCATCTAACTCCTGTCCATTTCACTAAAAGGCCTAACAAATAAATATGTTATATTAGTTTTATACATATTCCATTTTTAGTTAGGCTATTTAAGATTTTTAAAAATTCAAATGCAATTTGAAAATGAAATTCAAATACAATTTGAATATGAAATTCATATTCAATATCAAATTCAATATTGAATTCGATAAAAACTCCTTTATCTCAAATTTACTAAACCCTAAACTATTGTTCAATATAATGTATTCAAATTTAATTTAAATTCATACATTTTCTTAAATTCATACATTATTTAAATTTTGTATAATTTTCTAATTGCAATAAAAAAAATATACATATACATATGCACTAAACTATACATACATATACATTACACATTACATATACATACACCCTAAACTATACACATTAAATATACACATATAACACATACATAATAAACTATACCTACATATACATATATATACACATTACACATTACATATACATACACCTTAAACATATACACATAACACATACGCATTAAACATATACCTACATATACATATACATATACATACACCTTAAACATATACACATTAAATTATACCTACATATACATATACATTACATATTACACATTCTAAATCTATATACACATACATATACATGCACTTTACACACCTAAATGCAAAAAAACACAAAAAAGAAACGACCTCAACAACAACAGTGGTGGACGGTGACGGCATGGTAGCGATGGAAACGGTGAAATCTCCTTTTCTCCCTTTCTCTCTCGATTTTTTTTCTTGTTCCTTGAGTTTGTGAATAGGTTATGTGTAGAAATAGCCAACACTTTCTCCGACACATTCAAAAATGTCGCAAAAACCAACTTTCTACGACGTCCATAGTTGTTGACATCGTAGATTATTGTAACTTTCACGAAGTTCACTTGTCGACGTCGTGGAAATTTGAATATTAAATTTATTATTTCAACTTTCCACGACGTATGTCAAAGAGACGTCACGAAAAAGGGAAATGTGTTGTTTCAAATTCAAATTTCTACGACGTTTCTCGGCTATACGTCGAGGAAAGTAAAAAATAATAAATTCAATATTCAACTTTCTACGACTTTAACAACCAAACGTCGCAAAAAGGTTAATATTTAATTTATTATTTTTGATGTGTGGTTCAGAGACGTCGCAAAAAGGGTCATACCGCAACGTGTTATTATGTACGTCGACAAAAGTTAATTAACGCCGACGTTGCTTTTAACGACGTTGTTTTTGGCATCGCGATTAGTCTGATTTCTTGTAGTGATACCACTTGGGTACTTGCTTTACTTCACTAACCTTCAAGATGTCGTCCTGAGTTGCTTAACTTTGCTCGAGGCTCTTTTGAGTAAAATCTTCCCTTTCACAACACTTAGTATGCAAATGGAATAGAAGATACATATATTACAAAAGGAAGTGTCAACACATGTTTTGAATGTATATGGTGAAGAGTTGTTGATAAGATCAACACTCAGTAAAAAGCTTAAAAGCGTTCAAAATATTGTGTTAATCACTGCATATTTATGAAGCATTGAAGCTTGAGTCAGTACATGATTTTCAAAACATGAAGAGCCCACATAACATAGAAATAGGTGCCGAAAAACACAAAATGTGTATAGTGAGCTTCGAGTGTTGGAAGCATATAAATTCATCCATAGAAGAAAAGGAAAGGGAGGTTGAAACAAGAGCAAAACATTGTCTTATCCATCTTTGTATTTCATTTCTTAGGAATGTGCAAGACGTAGTTTTTTTTAATTGACATATGCGGTGAAATTCATGTCTAGTCAATTAAAGATAACTAGGCACTAACTTAGAAATAAGAATAGGCCTATCACATTCTATACAAAATTTGTATCTAAAAATAGACCATTTGTAGCCTGAAGCGTCGAAAGGATGTTTGTCTTAAGTTATGTTAGAAGCATTCAAGATTGAAGAAAACTCTTAACCCTGGCCTATCACATATTTGTAAACAATTAGATACAGTTCTAGGTAACCTTAAACACATCCATCACATCTTATTTTGAGCAACATAGCATAGTTTCATTCTTAGGAAGACAATAACATTAACTCGGTTTTACTTAACGATATTTTCCTATGTTCAACCATGTACTTACCAAGACCTAGTCTAGTTTACACTTGGATGACTAGGAAAACTTGTATCACATAACCACCAAGACCAACACATATCACTTAATGCATACCATTGCATCTTTACAAATAGAATTCAACAGACATGTAGTTGGAGGAAGTTTTAAGTTACCGTACTTCAGCCAGTTAGATGTTACTCTATTTCCAGTAAGACAATTGTTGTCTATATCAATTCAATTTTACTACAATGGAGTCTGCTTGAAACTACAACTCATCGAGCCTAACACAAAGTGATTAGATGAGTGTTGTAAATTCTAGTAGCAAACTCATTCAGACTATCATTATTTTTATCGAGTCATCTCCCACCACAATGGGGTTAGATGAGTTGCTGAGTTAAGAAGTAGAAAAGATAAGTTAAAAGGCTAAACAACAAGAAAAGTATATTAAGACCTATATTTCAAGATAAATGAATGAGAATGTTGTTGGGATTTATGTCCTAAAACTCGTAGACTGTAAATATAATCCATTGACCATTATTAATAAAGTGTTATTATTGTAATAATTGTTATTGATTAAATTATTAGTTTT
>JBBPDI010000002.1:13250342-13263707 GCA_037974545.1 Cucumis variabilis
CATGCCAAATATTAAAAGTAGACAACATGTAAGCAAAAGACATTTTCTTATTCATTTCCAAATTCAATTTAAGGATGTCATCAATAGCGTAACCCTTTTCTACAAATACATTGTTTTTGGCTAAATTAAAGAAGTATGATTCTATAGTTTGCGTGTAGCCAACCTTGTTGAGTAGATATTTGAAGACCAAATTCTTTTGAATTTCAAGAGTGCGCAGAACTTCCTTCAACACAAGCGTTTTTCCAGATGTGAATTTTAGTTTTACTTCTCCAACATCAGCCACCTTTGTAAACCCCAAACCTTGAAGAAAACTTGAGTTCTTTGAAGTAGTTGGAAGTTTAAGTGTTAAAAGAAGTTAAGGATAAAAGTGTCATAAAAACTGTGTCATGGTTAGTGAAAAAAGGAAGAAATTTTTTGGTTTGTGTCAAGGGTTGAATTATTAGGCGTTTAGAGGTTAGTTGCTTGTGCATTGGGCAGCCAATGGAAAGAAAATAACATTTAAAGAGGTTAGTAGGCATTTAGAGCTTCTCTAGCTGGCAAGGTTTGTTGGTTGTGCTTTAGGCATGAAAAGAACCGTTGAATGGATGTCTTGGATGGCTAAGTATGCTTGGTTGGACGAGGAAGGTTGTCACTTCAAGGTTACTAAAAGGTTTAGAGGTTAGGCATGAAGGTTGGTGGCTTAGTGATGGGCGAGAAGCATGGCACACGAGAAGGACTTAGAGGTTAGCAATGTGTTGACATTAGGCATTTCGACTTGTCTTTAGACATTAGGCATTTTGGTTGGGTGAGATGATGAAGAGGTGGAGTCAGTAAAGTGCCTTACAGGTGTGCTTGCATGCATAATTTAGATTTCGGCTAGTAGGAGGTATCAATAAAGATTAATGTAGAGTTCAGTATAAATAGGTCACTTCAGATAAACATTTCTCCCATTTTACTTGTGCGTTTTGGCTAAATATACTCTTAAAAGATGAAAAATTGAGTGTAGTTTCCAGAGTAGGACTGTTGGACATTTTTTAGCAAGGGAGGCTTGAGTTTGAGTTGATAAAAGTAAGAAAGGTCAATTTTTGGATGAAGGCATTTGATGTTGAAACTTTAAGGTACAAAAGTTAATAAGTTTTTAAGCATTTTTGTTGAAGGAAGTTTCCTCAGTTGAGTTGTGAATTTTTAGTTATGATTTTTCAAATTTGAGTTAAGTTTTTGGACGAAAATGAGTTTCTGGACAAGTTGGTGGCTAGACGAGTGACAAGGTAAGCTAGGCAAGATGAGCAGATGTTTTGATGTTCAAAGAGGTTAGTGTGCATGAAAGTTGGTATTGGATGCACGACTTGCGCTCAAGACGTACAGCCAAAAAAGCATGAAAGGTAAGTTGCACGAGACGCCATGCATATGGCCACGGTGAGGCGCATGGAAAACCTCTTATGAGGTTAGTACGCGTTCAATCCAGCGCGAGCGGCCAAGGCCTGCTATGCACCTATGCACGCTAGACAGTGTCATGACACCTCTTAGACAATTTTTGGTTGTTTTTGAAATTTCTAAGTATACTTTTTGTACTTTTCTTGGTAAAACATAATTAAATTGAATTATTTTATCATTATTTCAGGACAAGAGGAGGTTGAGCAAATTTATAGACCAAGGATTTGAGCTTGTATCTATAAGTGAAAAATGATTTTATTAAAGTGTTTCCAAGCATGTTCTTAATCTATTATTTATGAATGACTTATATTAAATGCTTAAGATATTTTATGAACATTCTTTCAAGCATGTTATTGTTTAAAGGTATTTATTCAAGATTATTGTTTACTGAGGAATGTTTAAGGTTATGTAAGAGGATTTTTTAAGGAATTTAAGGTTTAAGGTTTATGGTTTAATAGATCTTTTCTCGAAACCAAGATGTCTCAAAATAACCCTTAACGGGGCAGGATTATGGCCACCAAAGAATTTGGGGTAAGGGCACTTATCTCTAGGATTGGAGCTAGGGACACCAATCTCCTAGGAACAGGGGATTGAGGATGCCCATCATTGAGTTTTGGAGTTGGTATCGAGTAATCTCTACCACCTCCCAAAAGTAGATACTTGGGTTTCGAGCAGGAAAAACAAGGCTTTATGTTATTGTTTTCTAAATGCTTTAAAACTCAAGCTTTCATGTTATGATTTATTGTTTACTGTTCAAAGGATTTCTGAAGTACTGTTTCTAAGGTTTATAATTTAAGGTTTATGAAAAGTTATTTAAGAAACTACCATTCATTGAGCTCTTTTAGTTCACACTCTTCAAAATATTTTCCCACTTTTCAGGTAGAGACCGTGTCCGTAGAGCCTGAATTATTCCTATCTGTCTGCTGAAGGGTTATCATATGTGTCATGTTATCTTGTACTTTTGTTCAGTTAGTCTTTTTGTGATGTTAGACTTAGGTCTTGGAAGGTTGTTGTTGAGTTTTGTTTTATGTTAATAAGGTTAAGTCATGTTCCTATAAACTTATCTAAAGTTTTTTTTAATGAAAATGGTTTAAACCTAATTGTGCTTAAAAGTCATGTCTTAAGCTTTCACTATTATTTATTGTTTTAAGGGTTCAAGTTTAAGCGTCAACTGGTGTCATTCTTAAAGGGAGTGATATTTGGTTGACTTCACAACACATCCATGGCCAAACAAGGAGGTGCTCAGGATGGGGTGTGACAATATTAGTTGTGTGATGATCTACCAAAAGGATATTCTTATCCTTGATCTCACTATATTTTCTAAACAAATTAAGGTCATGACAGACATAGCCAGATGCACGAATGTCTAGCCACCAACCTTTTGATCCCCCCAATCACATTTACTTCTGTTTTTTCTATTTTTAGTGAGATTCTGAAACTGGACTCAGATACGAGAATAACACAACAAAAATTACCTAAAACAGAGCTCAAACAAAGGGGAAAATAATGAAAATTTGAAGATCAATGGCAAAGTTATAAATAATTTGAAATTTTCAAATTTTTGTGCCTCCATCTCTGAAATGTGTGCGCGCATTCCACTACGATGATACAAGTTTGAACTGCTCGATCGCACAATATTTTCATATTTTACAAGTACGTACAACTACAATTCTGACCACTTAAATTTTTAATTTCTAAATAGTGTTTTCTCATTGGTTATGTCAAATTGTCAAATTCACATAAAAAAAATTTGTTGTTCTCCCTGTGAATATGAACTTTTCGTAAAATATCATCTACTAAAAATAAAAAATTTGTATTCCAAGACAGAACAAAAAGAACAATATACAGGATGGGTAGAAAAAGTTGTGATACTTGGCTCGATCCCGAATCTGAAACGACGCTACGAGATATAATATATTAAATGACTACACCAATCCTAAGGATCCATAGGCTTAATTGCAGATCCACCACAATAATAAAAAAAAATGTTTAAGTTGTTTCGTTTTGTCTTATATTTTTATTTCAATTTTCTATTTTCTATATCTAGAAAAAAACATACAATAGTATCTTTGTATTGTATTCAGCTCAATCCTTTGAGTAAAAATATCAAGTATATAATAAAATAAAAAATGAAGAAAAACTTTTTGGTTGAGGGATAATCAAGCTCATACCGATGACTTTTGCCACGTGAAGGCGACACTTTACCACTGAGTTATGTCCCTTCTCTTGCCCCTATCGAGATATAGAACTGACTAATCCTAAGGCAAAGGATCGAGAAACTCAACGCCACTATTCTTGAACAACTTGGAATTGGGTCTTCCTTTTTTTTTTTTTTGCACTATTAAGGATACAAAAATGAAAATAATGGGCAAAATTATATTCAATTGTCAACAGCTTCTATCGTAAATAGGATTGATTACGGATTTGAGCCATAGCCCACGGTTTCATAAAATCGTATGATTTTTCGATCTAAATAAAGTAGGTTTTACACGAAAAATGTCCAAGGGCACTGTTTTTTAGTCTCAACACCTACAAAATGATTTTTTAGTATATTTTCAATGGCATTTTCACAAAATAACCAACTTTCTGTAATGTTTTGCCTTTCCCACCCAATTTCATTGCCCATCCACCTTTGAGGTAAGCAGTTCGAATCTTGACGACAATTATTCATTTTATTTTCTTTAAATACCCCCCCCCCTTTTATATCAATTAATCCATTTTTCATTCTTTCATCAATTTTTACTTCAATTCTTGTAAGAATTCATCTTTAAGTTCTGGCTCTTTTTATTAAAATTATGCTATATGTCACACCACATCTCGAGCACCTACTTGCTCAGTCTGAGATGTGGCGTGAAGTCAACCAATATTGCTTCCTTTCTGAACACATTAGTTGATCTTGACTACTGATCTCTTACAATTCTAAACAACCTAAGTAATTTAAGACTTATGCAGCAGAAATTAAGAGAAACAAATATAACAAACTTCTTATACCTTTTTAACAAGTAGCTGATGCTAAATGCCATTGATCACAAACTATACTTACAGACCAAACAGAAATTAAACAACTATACTTAATCTTATACAAAACCATGTTCATGATAAGTTTTAACTAAAAACTAACCCTCAGTAACTAAACTATTCACAACTTTTGCACAACATACTTAAAGACAACAGCCAGGCTTGCAGATTACAACCTCTACATGGAAAGTGGGAAAAATATTTTGAAAGAATGAGCTAAAATAGCCCAGAGAGTGATGGTTTAATCCAAACATAGTTTCTCAAAACAATTTAGTTTATTTAGTTTTAAGCTTCGTCTTTAACATAATAATGTCAATTTACTTGTTATATCATATGAAACACAAGGTGGACCCTCTAACAGCCCTCATCTTGTTTACAAGGTTGACCCTCTAACGGCCCTCATCGTGTTATAGCTACAATGAGGTAGGTAACCTACAAATATTATATTTGCATAACTCTCTTCTCATAAATTTGTCCCAGTGATAGCATACATAGGTATCTACTGAATACTTCTATCATAGGAACCTCTGTGCAACAAGCCATCCCCCGAAGGGTCGCTATATATATATCGGACAATATAGTCTAAAACATTCTAAAATCAGTCTTTACTTAAATACTTATCAAACGTTTCAAATCTCATGCTTTGTAAACATTTTGCTAAAATAGTAAACTCAAGTAATTCATACATCAAAGCATGGTTAAAATATTATTTGGTAGATAATTAGATTCAGAAATCAAATTTAAATTTATTTTATCACTCACAAATAGTAGCTTAAATCCTTGATCTATAAATTTATTCGATCTCCTCTTGACCTAAAATAATGGAAAATAATTCTATTTAATTCCTTTTTATCATAAAAATATCATTATTTTACTTAAAATTTCCCAAAACATCAAAAACAGCCCAAAGAGACCCATTTGGCATGGATGGCGTGCAGGGATGGGTGGCTTGCTGCACGCGTTAGGCATGCATGCATGCTAACCTCAGGCACATGCACGTCGTGCGCCTCACTTGGTTGCATGCCTAGTGTCTTATGCTTATCTCCTTCACGTGCAGGCCTGGCTACACGTGTACCTTACACGTGCTATAGGTCCAACACAAGTCTAAAATGCCTCAGAAACATCTCGAAGTCCAAAACACACACCCCTTTTGTCTAGTCTTACCTTGTCACTCGGCCAACCTCCAACCAACCCCAGAAACTCATAATTCGGCCAGAACCTTACATCCGTGTTAGAGCTTCATATATTAAAATAAAAAACTCAAATGAAAATACTTTCTACAAAATTTCTCTAAATTTTCTTAACTTTCTTACCTTAAATTTGAAAAGAAAAAATCAAAGAAATGAGTTCGGTAGCGCTCTAGAATTGCACCTTGCTCATAATCACCCAATTTCTGACCTTCCTTACTTTCTTCAATTCAAACCCAATTTTCCCTTTCTAAAATTCATCTGATAGCCCAAACTTAGAAATGACACTCAATTTTTGAACTTTTGAGACTAATTTAAGCAAAAACGCACCAGTAGTTTGAGAGACAATGCATTCTGAAGTGACCTATTTATACTGAAGTCTGATGATACTTTATTGACACCTCCTTTAGCTAAAATTTAAGTTAAGCATGCAATGACACCTAGAATCCACCTGAACGAGTCCACCTCTTCACCATCTTTTCTAATCAAAATGCCTAAAGTTTCAAGGGCAAGCAAAAACACCAAGTTAAAGCCAAACCAACCTCTTTTGCCTTGCCACAAACCTTCAAACGCATAGATAACCTCACTTAGTATGCCTTTTTGCCTAGCCCTAACACTTCACTATCCTCTAAACCATGTCTTGTTCATGCCAATTTCAATTCTCAACTAACCTCTAAGACACCTTTCTCACCTAATCCAAAGTAAACTTGCCTAGTACTTGGAGGTTATTCTTTCACCTTTCTCAGCCATACACACTAACAAGACATGTCCTTGGCCACCTAGCAAGCCCTCTTCTCGCCTAAATAACCTATTGAGAGGTTATTTCTTTTTCATTTAGCCGCTTACCAAGGCCAAACACCTAGGCGATGGAGTTAGCCAAAATTTCTCCTTATTTTCCCAACTAGACTCCTTAAATCTTAAGTCATGACTACTTAGTATTTCTTTTCTCCACCTAATATGAGACATTTAGAAAACCACTTCTCAAGATCACTTCTTTGTATTAACATCCCTTAAAATCAAACCCTTCAAGCTCTTAAAAAGATCTAAGTTCCTTAGGGTTCGAAGCTTACAAAATTTCTCCATGGCATTGCTAGGCTAAGGTAGGAAAAAGGTAATTGGACTAATTTTTCATTCCATTCTTTAAGGATTTTCTTTAATTATGTTTGTTGAATCATGATTATGATTGCTTGATTTCACCAATCAATGTCTTCTTTAGATTTAAATTTGGCCAATTATTTGGAATTCAAGAATAATTTTAGTACGCAATGTACACAATTGAGAAATTAGGGTTAGCAATCTAATGCATCTTTCTTTCCTAGGTTTGAATCTTGCATTTGATTGTTAAATTGATCATACTTTCATGAATCTTGATTAAGTCTAAAGTCAATCTTGCCTTATTAAGTCTTGATTTGAATCTCATTGACCTTAATGGATTGTAGAGAATTCCATGTGGAAAATGCATGTAACGACCCAACTATTTGGAACTAGACTGTGGTCATTACTTTAATAGAAAAACACTTTTTTTAAACATGAGTCTGGATAAAAATTCATCAAAGTCAAATAACATCAAAAATCTTAGTTCAGGCCCTATTTCAATCAAC
Organism: Cucumis variabilis; assembly: GCA_037974545.1. Taxonomy (NCBI): domain Eukaryota; kingdom Viridiplantae; phylum Streptophyta; class Magnoliopsida; order Cucurbitales; family Cucurbitaceae; genus Cucumis; species Cucumis variabilis. The sequence goes on from JBBPDI010000002.1 coordinate 13,257,562, forward strand.
CAAAATTTTAGAAGTACAGTTTCAAAACAAAAATTCATAAACATCTGTTAAATCAAAAAAGTTTTCTAAACAGTCTCATGTCCTAAAGAAAACAACAAAACATAGGCGGAAGCATTTTGAATGAAAATCCCTATGGCAGTCACGCCTCCTTCTTGCCTCTCGCCGGTCTGCCTCCTTTGTTATCTTTACATAAAAAGTTAAACATAAAAGGGTGAGTACGACATACTCAGTAAAAGACTCACTACTGGTCCCGTTAGGGAAAAAATAAATTATTAGTTCCCTAATGGAGTACCCTGCACAGTCACAGTCTTGTGATCCCGTAGGATACACGTAATCAGTCTAATGCCTCGAAGGACGCATAATCAGTCTAGTGTTTTGCAGGAACACATATCAGTCAAATAATCTCGTAAGATACAAAAAGATGGTGGTCCCGTAGGACACGTGCAAGGTAACTACACAATAGGCTAACTAATAATTTTTCCCCTCAGTCCAATCGTTCATCTTAACAGTCCATTACAATTTATTTTCATAACCTCATCGCTTAGTCTCTACTTAACTCCTAATGGTCAACTTACTCTAGATCAACCCACAACCAGTCAACAACATATCAAGTACCCATTATGTTTCCCACAGTCTACAAGAGTACAACCGCACTGTCTCCTCAGTTCCAAAGAACACATCCTTAATACAGTTTCATACACCTAGTCAAGACAAGAATCCATCCTCCTATAAGCATCATCATCAAGTTTTAGTCATTCATCAATCATATGTGTTTAAATACATATTCAGTCAAACACAACAATGTACCCTAGTGCTAGTCCACATTCGTCCATACATAGATATATATATTTTCTCAGTCAAATACAACATACAATAAACAATAAGTATACATTCAAAAGTATAAATCACAACCATCATCCTCTCTCAAATCAGATGTTACAACACATTTTGTTACATTCAAGGCTACAAGTGAGTCCAGTAGAAAGCCCCTTACCTCAAAATTACTCAAATTCCTCGAACAACTATATCCAACAAATACCAAATCAAAAGAATAAAAGGATTCAATTATTTCCATGATACAATCTCTCCCTTAATTTCTTCAAGGTAACAACTTAACTTACCAAGATATTAGCAAACCGAACTCCAAAAATTTCACTAATTGGTGGTGAACTCAAGTGACCCAACGTTTCCCTCAACACCTTCAAGATTCAAATAACAATTTAATCAACTTATTCCAACCATAACTTCAAATAATTTTGAAACAATTACAACGCGACCTCAATTTCATCAATAAAACTCCAACCATTCACAGTAACGATAAAGATGGCAGCAATCGAACCTAAATGAGGAAGAGTGCGTAAAATGGAACTGGCAGTTGGCTTGGGTAAGAGGTTCAGCACGCGTGGCTCACCACGATTCGTATGGAGACCGAACAGTACAGTCTGCAGGAAGGCTCGGTCGGAAAGGGGGCACGGTGAGTGGCTGCGCTCTGCCGAACAAATACTTGCAAATGGTAGGGTCACGATGGTACTGTGCTGTGAAGCCAAGCGACGTGTGGGCTTCACGGTGACTCTACGAACTGGAGATGCGACAGAATGATAAGATCTGGGTGGAGATGAGACGTGCGCAAACGGCAGGGGATGCGGCGTTGAGTTTTCATGAACGGAGGTCGACGGCACTTAAACAGACAGTATGGTAGTGGCTCATGCTTCGTCGTCGACCGACAGATGGAAACAGAGAGGAGGAAGGGGAACGGTGGTGGCGTGGTAGGGCAGAAGAAGAAGAAAAAGGTTGGAGGGGCTCTCTGCGCGCGAGGAAGAAGAAGGGAATTTAATTTCTCTTTTTTTTCTTTTTTTTTATAATAATAATAATTATTATTATTATTATTATTATTATTATTATTATTATTATTATTATTATTACTACTACTACTACTATTACTTTTCCAACTTCTCTTCCAACCCAAAAGAAATAACAATCACACCTAACAAAAAAAATTTCAAAATTCCATAAATAAAGTAATTTGATTAAAATTGATTACCTTAGAGTTCGGGATGTTACAATGCAATGTTGGAAACATTAAACGCTTACTTTAGATTGATTGATATTTTTTCATGAAAAATTGTTCATGGCATTCAAAAATGAATTAATTAAGGCTATTGATGCTTGAATTGATTGACCAAGAGTCATGATTTTTCAATCAAACTTTTCAACCCTATAGTGAGAATGGATGAAAAAAAATGTCTAATGCATTTTGCTTGTTTAACTCTTGAAAAATACTCACATTTTCTTAAATTGAAATCTTGAAGTATAATTCTCTTCTTTATAACAACACTCTAAATTAGTCTCTTGAATGTTACCACAATCAAGATTATATTCCTACAATTTCTTTTTGTGTTCTTAAAGTTACTAATAAATTCTTTTCTTGAGATTTAGATTACAAGAATTATAGTCACTAGTTCCTATGGGTTCGACCCCAACTTGCCTCTACTATGGTAAGGTTGAGTTACAATTTAGTTGAAAGAGTTGTTTTGGTAGGCCAACCTTTTCTCATTTCTTAATTTCAATCAAATTACTTATATAATACTACATATATTACTTGTCAATTCAATTCTTTCAATCTTGCACATTACCTGTTATATATATCACGACCATACCCCAACATTATCATTTTTCAATGGGTCAGCATGTCATACCCCTCTCTGACTACCTACTCTCGGTCTAAGAGGTGGTGTGAAGTCAGTAAACCTCATCTCCAGTGTGAGGCCCTAATTGTCACATCCCACCTCAGGCAGTTGCTTGCTCGTCTCGAGACGTAGCGTGATGTGAACCGAAGCCGTTCGCCTCTAGAACAACCTCAACTGATACATGTTATAGAAATGTGAAACAATCAACAACGGAAGTCTTTTAACTTGAAATACTTTTTATTTAAGTGTAACCTATATGAAATCTTAATAAAACATATCATGAAAATTGAATAAATCATGAATTTAAGAATATTAGAAGAATGATAATATTATTTTGAAACAAAACATTATCCTTGCATGATGAAAACTAAGTTGACCTGGCAGTAGTATAAACACGCGAAGATCCACAATCTGTACTTGGAAACTGGAAAAACATTTTGAAAGAGTAAGTTGAAAGACTTAATGAGTAACAGTTTTATAAAACAAGATATTATAAATATTTTAGTACAAACGGAGCTTGAATACATTTATTAGTAAATAATCATAACATGAAACTTGAAAATTTGCATAGCTTTTCGAAGACATTCTTCTATAGCCACGGGCAGTATTTATCCCTTCGTCCAAAGAAGGAACTGTCAATGGATAGTTAACCCTCCTCTTTTAAGGCATAATAATATACCTTTCCTGATGGCCCATAGTTAAAAATAGGTTCGTCAACCATACCATCAGTATGGAGTTAACAACATATATACAATAGGTCTTATCGAATATTCGGGCATGGATAAAAAATTTGAAAACATGAAATATTTCCTTAAAAGTATTTGAAATATTTCCTTGAAATTATGAAATCATAACATAGATTGGAAATATCAGTTCAGTAAACATTTATCAATAGCATGGCTTGTATAAGAACTTGAGATTGTGTTTAGCAAATCATTTTATGAGCTCTTGCTTGTAAAGCCTGAAACATGTTTAATAAATACTTTGAAAATCATGATGTTACAAACAAGCTATTGCTTGTAAGCTTGAAAACATGCTTAATCAATTATTTAAATATTAATTTGTTACTCACAATCACTTGAATTTAGCCTTGATCTTGGGAATTTCTCCTAATCCTCCTTGTTCTGAAAAATTCATATTTTGTCCTTAATTAATTCTTTGAACATAAAAATATCCAAAACTTCCTTAATTCAAGAAATTGCAAGAACCAAGATTCTCGGTCAATTAATTCAAGAAATCAAAAGATTTATTTGATTATTTGGTTAATTTCTCACTTTCCATGATTAATCTTTCAACAATAAATTTAAGGGGCATTTTTAAAAATAGCAAAATAAATTAAAATATTTACAACCTATAGCAAAATTTTGGATTCTATCACTGATAGTCTTCTATCATTATAGCATATCAATGACTATCAGTGATAGAATTTGCTATAGGTTGTAAATATTTTATAAAATCTACTATGTTTAAAAATTCCCCTAAATTTTAATCATTCAAAAGTAAAACATTTAATGTTGCTAAAATTGCATTTTCCACCCAAATTCTTTTACAAGGCATGAAGATCAATGAGTTTCAAATCAAGACTCAATTGGGTAAGATTGACATTAAACCCTTTTGAGATTCCATGAATTTATAATCAATATAATAATAAATTGCAAGAATCAAACCTTAAGAAGATAATGCAAGAAATTGTTAGCCCTAATTTCTCGAAAATGTATTTTACATACTAAAATTAAACTTGAATCTCTAAATATTAAATTTGCAACATCCAATCTAAAGAAAAACTTTATTTAAAGAAACTAAGTAATTATAAATCATAATCATACTTAATCCTCAAGGAATGGAAAAGAAATAACTAAATGCCCTTTTTCTTACCTTAGCCTATAAAAATCCTTGCAATTTCAGAAAACTTTTGGTAGAAAAATGGCAAAATCTTGAGAGGGAAGTGAGACTATTAATTTGATAGAGAATTTGTATAAATTTAGAGTGAAAATGTAAAAATAAAGTGAAAATATTTGAAAATAGAGGTAAAAACGTGTATTTATAAATAGAAAATAAATGCATGCGCACTTGGATTCGAACATGTGATGAGGGAAAGGTCGCACGGGAGGACAAAAATGGCAGAACGTGAATTTTTTGATTTCGAACGTGTGCGCTTTTAAACTAAATTATTTGCTTTTTTGGCTGCAGCTGGCATTTGAATCAGTTACATGGTGGACAGAGGTGGAAGTTCTTCAAGCGTGATACTGAACGATGGAACGACGGACGGGCATATTTCCTTGCATAAATGTCACAACACGATCTGCAAGACAACCAAAATGTAACACCCCGAACTCCAAGGTAATTGGTTTTAATCAAATTGCTTCAATTTTAGGATTTTAATTTTTGTTGAGTGTTATTTTTTTTATTGCTTGTGGCTTGGAAGATAATTTTCTTTATTAAAAAGAAACGAAGTGAATGAGGAGAAATAGTATTGGAAAGGTAATAATAATAATAATAATAATAATAATAATAATAATAATAATAATAATATATTATTCTTATTAATTATTATTCTTAATAATTGTTATAAAAAAAAGGAAAAAGAAATTAATTTTTTTTCTTTCTTCTTCCTCGCACTGCACAGCCTCCTCTCTTCTTCTTCTTTTGCTTTCTTTTCTCTTCTCTTCTTTTCTGCCCTAACCAACCGTTGGTCGTCCCTTTTCCAACTTAGACCCAGCCGCTGCCGCAACCCTTTCCTCTTCTCTTCTTTGTCCGTCGTCGCCCTTCAGCGATCGTACCACTTTTGGACAGATCTGAAGCCAAGCCGCCGCACACGTGGCTCCACGATCGATTTTAGGCATCATGCACAGCGTCGTTGCGTGGTTCTGTCTTCCAGCCGTGAGTCTTTACCGTGTGGTTTGAATCTGGTTAAAATCCCGCCACCCTATTTGTGAACCAATCTCGCGTGCATCCCCTTCCTGTCGTGTGTGTTCTCTATTCGAACCGCTGTACCTGTTCAAATTCCCTTCGGTCTCCATTCATGAAGCCCAACTGCCGCGTCAGTTCGTCGGTCGAGAATGAGGTAGAGCGTGCGTCTTCTCACAGCCGTGCAGGTTCCTTTCTAGTCATGTGTGCTCTTCTTCGATCGCTGCTTCTGCTTTGCTACAAACTGTTTGGGTGAAAAGATTTGAGTAAGGTTAAATGGTGGCCTTTGTATTTTTTAGCATTATGAAAGAAATTGTAGATATTTATTTTAGATATAATGTCGACTGATTGGTTGAAGTGACACTTTTGAAGGTATCGTCGAAGCGTGCACATCCTTGATTCTTCAATTTGGTTGGATTGGCCTCGTCTTTCAATTAATGGGGTAAGTGCTAACGCCATATTTGAGGTGATTTTTAATGAATGAAATGATGTAGAAAGATGTTGATTGATGTTGGTTATGTTTAGGTTGTTTGGCAAACTTGGGTCCAACCA
>JBBPDI010000002.1:13268918-13280723 GCA_037974545.1 Cucumis variabilis
TTAAAGTTTATGTTTGAAGTAAATGTTTAAAATGATGTATGAGCTTTGTTTAAAGAAATGTTGAGTTGAATGTTGAGATACTAGATTTATGAATGATTTCTAAAGCATGAGTTTGAGTTAAACAAGTTTCTGAAATGTTAGATACGTATGTTCGAAAGCAAAGTTGTTTTATCAAGTGACGTTTATTCAAGAGATGTTAATGCATGTTAGTTTGATTTATGATTTCACAACATGACATTTATAAGTATGTTTAAGTCAAGTTTCTAAAGTGTTTGAGATCGAGAATGATTTCAACATACTTTAGACTATACCCACATTGTTCTAAGATATGTAGAAACCCTTTGAGGGATATTTTCTGTGCATAATGGTTCCTTTGATAAGGGTATTCGGTAGATACCTCAGATTTCACCACTGGTACATGTTAAGGAGATGATGGTTCTACAGATGTTTAAGTTCCACTCATAGAGGGTGTGGGCTTGTGTGAATGCTCATGGTTTCATCTTGTTGTTTACGACTATAACGAGCAAGGACACTACTGATACCTTAGATTCTGTCTCGTAAGTATCGTATCATAGGATGAAGGCTCACAAGAGCACCTTAGATTCCATCCTTGTGATTCATGTGGTATAGCAAGTAAAAGAGAAAGAATCATTTCAGAAAAGAAAGAGCTAGCTAATGGAGATCATAAATTAAAGATTTGTTTAGAAAGCAAAAGAGCATTTAAAAGTAGAAAGAGTTTATTATGAAAGTGGTTTAGAGATTTTATGCTTTATGATTATTTTTGTTAAAGAGGTTTATTTTTGTTAAAGATTTAGGTTAAAGATTTAATGCTTCCAAAGTGCATGTTTTTATAAAAACCATCACTCACTAGACTCATTTAGCTTTTCCAAATGTTTTCCACTTTCTAAGAAGAGATTGTGATCTGAAAGTCTGATCGTCGCCACCAGTTTGCTCATCCAATTTGTTAGTTTTTGTTTCTGTTGGTTAATACCTTAGGTCAAGCCAAGTCAGGTTCGCATGTGTAATGTTAAGTTAGTCTTTTGTTTGTGTTTCGTTTGTTTTGGAAGTGTTGTCTGTAACTATTGGCATTTAGCCCTAACTTATTTTAAGAATCATGTATTAATGTTTGCTTATTGATGAATCAATATATTAGTCCGCTGCTTATGTTTTAAATTTGTTCAAAATTTGTTTAACATTCCAGAAGGGTTAAGTAGTTAGGGTCAGCTGGTGTCGTTTAGAAGGGGAGCGATATTGGTTGGCTTCACGCCACATCTCAGGTTTAGTGAGGAGATGCTCCAGGGTGTGGTGTGATTGTTGTAATGTACTTATATTATATATATGTACAATTAGTTGATATACTTACTACGTGATTTTTATTTTTTCAAATTTTATTCAATTCATTATAATATTATTAAGTATATGAATGATATAACTCGATATACTATTATCAAGTATATCAACAATATATTACTAAAGTATATTAGCATATCAGTAAAGCAAATCATTAACAAGTACATGAATCAAGTTTATAAATATATTATTAAAGCATATTAAGTGTATTTAATATATGAATCAAGTATATCAACAATATATTATTAAAGCATATTAGCATATCAGTAAAGCAAATCATTAACAAGTATATAAATCAAGTTTATAAGTGTATATCAATAGTGTATCAAGTGTATAAGTAAGACTTCAAGCATAGTAAGTGTATTTAATCAATCAGGTGTATTTAACCAATCAAATGAATTGGTGAAGAATACTAAGTGTATATGGAATATATGAGGTGCATCAAACATATCACGTGCATCAAGCGTATCAAATTTGTTGAGTGTATCAATGAAGTAATAACAAGTTTATTAACAGTGCATCAAGTGTATCAAACTTATTAGTGAAGCCTTTAAGTGTATTAAGGCCTAAAAGATATCAAGTGTATCAAGAAGAATCAAGTGTAACAAGGAGTATCAGGTGTATCAAAGTGTTTTTCAGGTGTATCAAATGGTACTGAGTGTACCAAAGAATATCATGGTGCATCAAGTGTATCAAGGTCCAAAAGTTATCAAGAAGTATCAAATATATATCAAGTTATATTAGGTGCGTGTCTAGTGTATCGGGTGTATCAAATGTATATTAATAACAAGAACTATGACCATTTATATCTTGTATATGTGGGGTGTGTTTTGTTTTTGTCATTTTTGCAAACAATAAATTTGTGTGCTATGGACGTAATTATTATAACTTATTTTGCCTTCTTTTTTCAAGTGCACCAAATAAAAATAAGTTTTTTAAAACTATTTTTTCTTTTAAGTTTTCAAAGTCTGATTTGAATTTTGTAAACATTTGTAACAAGTAGATGAAAATTAAGAATGTGAGTTATTATCTTTGTCCAATAAATCATTCTTTTTCATCTTATTTTATAAATTCCAAATCTTCCTAATATCTAGGGATTGTTTGGTTAAAATTGTTTCCTGCAAATAAGAAATTGTGATCTCGATGAAAGAGAATTTAAATAGGATATATGCGGGCAGTACGACGATGATACATTTTTTTTGACGAATAGAGATCTGTGTTTTGAAAAGTATTGAAGCGTTCCGGTAAGCTGAGAAAGCTTGAAAAGGTGATCTTTTTATGAATGATGATTTAACCTTGTTGACCATGGAAACTCTGTAGAATGTAGCGTTCTTTGAGAAGAGAAGGAATATTCACGAAGAGCATTGAGTTGAGGGATCAACTCACAGATTCAGGGGGAGCTTGAAGTTGTCTCCAACGAGATTCTATATTCAGGAGGAACATGTAGTTAGTTTAGTTATTGTTATAATTATTTTATGTAACTAGTGAAAAATATTACTTATGATGAATCTAAATAATATTCCTGATCTGAGCAAATAGGCTCTCCAGACGAAGGCACATTTACTGAACTAGGTTACCAAAGTATAGTGCATTTTGTTTCTGTCTGTCTTTAGTTAAACCAGTAGTTAAATGCATGTGGTATAGCTAAAGGATATTTAAGAGTAACATTTTTTCAATTGGTATCAGAGCAGGTTTGATACTCATGGACACACCAAGAGAAGGTGCGCCTACTACATGACCACCAATACTGGATGGAAAGAATTACTCTTATTGGAAGATTCGAATGGTAACATTTGTAAAATCCTTGGACTTAAAAGCCTGGAGAGCAGTTAAATTGGGGTGGACTCCACCTATGATTACAATTGATGGGAAGTCTGTGCCTAAGCCAGAGGAAACCTGGACAGAAGCTGAAGAACATGAGTCTATAGGAAATGCTCGAGCACTAAATACAATTTATAATGGAGTAGACTTGAACATGTTCATGTTGATCAATTCGAGTGTTACTGCAAAAGATGCATGGAAAAAACTCAAAGTTGCGTTTGAAGGAACGACCAAAGTCAATACATCTCGTCTCCTATTGTTGACTACCAAGTTTGAGTCTTTGAGGATGATGGAAGAAGAAACTATAACTGAGTACAATGTACAGGTTTTAGAAATTGCAAATGCGTCATTTAATCTTGGTGAAGAAATACCTGAAGCTACATTGGTTAGAAAAGTTCTGCGATCTCTTTCCATGAAATTTGATATGAAAGTCATGATGTTTCTACACTCTCTCTCGATGAATTGTTTGGGTCATTGCTCACATACGAAATCACCTTAGCTGAACGAGTAGAAAGTAAAGATAAAAGTCTTGCTTTTCCATCCATCCAAGAAGATGAATTCGTTGAAAAAGGAAAAGCCTCTAATGATCAAGTAAATGAGTCGATTGCTCTGCTAACCAAGCAATTTTCAAATGTGATCAAGAAAATGAATAGCTCTAACTATTCTGGATCCTATAACCGATCCCAGAATAACTTTAGAAGGAGAGATTTTGACCGCTCAAACATCAGGGAACCAGATCGTTTATCTGGCAAAGAGAACAAATCATTCAAATGCAGGGAATGCGGAGGCCACAATCATTATCAGGCTAAATGTCCAACCTATCTGAGAAGGCAGAAGAAAAGCTTTGGGGCTACATTGTCTGATGAGGAATCAGAAGGAACTGGTGAAGAAGAAGAGTTTGCCAATGTGTTTATCAGCATAACCTCTAAGCGAAGAAGACTCAGGCTATCAGTCAGATGCTGATGTAAACTATAAACTTACAAAGAACATGTCTTACAAGAAGATGAAATCATTGTGGGAAGAGGATACTACGACCAGAGCTATTCGAAAAGAAAAGATTCAAGAATTGATGGCAGAAAATGAGAGACTTCTGTCTATGATCTCATCTCTGAAGCTAAAACTAAAAGAAGCCCAAATGAACCACAAACAACTGGAAAAGTCCATGAAAATGCTAAATTCTGGTATTGGGTGTCTAGATCAAAATTGTCCATGGGAAGAACTGACTCAGGTAAGCAAATATTATCCATGCTAAATTCTGGTAAATCTGATGAAACAAGAAAACAAAACTGTATTTGTACTAGCACGTAAAGATGCAACCAGAAGTACATGGGGATTTCAAAGTGGCAGTAGAACTCCCTCATCTTCTACAAAAACTTGGGTATGTCACTTTTGTGGCAAGAAAGGTCATATTAAACCTTTTTGTTACAAAATATTGAACAAAGGCAGATATGAATGGAGGATATCTTCAAGTACTGATAATAGAAAACATGCTCAGAAGCTTGCTTATGGAAATCAGAGGAGATAAAAACCAAAAAGTGTATAGAGAATCAAACAACATTTTGAGAAGAGTAACATAGCTTTTACATCAGTTTAAGTATCTCGAGAGGACTGATTTTTTGATAGTGGATGCTCCAGACATATGACTGGGAACCACTCTTACTTCACCAACTTTGTTGAATGCTCCTCTGGGCATGTGACATTTGGTGATGGTGACAAGGGAAGAATTCTAGCTAAGGAAGACATTGCCAGACAACATTTTCCTAGTTTACGTGATGTTAGATATGTTGAGGGTCTCACAGCAAATCTTATCAGCATAAGCCAATTGTGTGATCAAGGTTATTCTGTAAATTTTATCTAAGAGACCTGCATTGTGACAGATGAACACTGCAATGAAGTCATGAGAGGTTTCAGACAGGCTGATAACTATTATCACTGATGTTCAAATAAACTTGAAGTGTGTAAAGTATCAAGAGATGAACAAGAAGTTAGGCCATGTCAGTTTAAGTTCGCTTGATAAGGCTCTTAAACATGATGCTATCTTAGACCTTCCAGTTCTGAATGTCAAAGGACAACTATTCTGTGGAGATTGCTAACAAGGAAAATAGACTCGTGCCTTATATAAAAGTGGCAGAGAGTGATATACGAACAGGGTTCTTGAGCTTCTACATGTGGATCTTATGGGTCCAATGCAAACTGAAAGTCTAGGAAAAAAGAGGTATGTCCTCGTCTGTGTGGATGATTTCTCTCAGTTTACTTGAGTCCGATTCTTGAAAATTAAGTTTGAGGCACCAAAAGTATGCATAAGACTTCGTCGAAATCTACAACGTGAGCAAGGGATTAATATTATAAGGCTACGCAGTGATCATAGAAAGGAATTTGAAAATTTTGAGATGGATTTATTTTGTGAAAGCGAAGACATTAGTCATGAATATTTAGCTCCTTTAACTCCTCAATAGAATTGGGTTGTTGAAAGGAAAAATCGAATGCTTCAAGAAATGGCTAGAGTGATGTTGCATGCCAAAGACCTTCCATTGAGTTTTTGGGCTGAAGCAATGCATACTGCCTGCCACATTCATAATAGAGTGACAATTCTTACAAGAACCATAGTAACATTGTATGAATTATGAAAGGGCAGAAAGCCGAACGTGAAGTAGTTCCACATCTTTGATAGTATATGCTACATTCTAGTTGATAGAGAGTATCATAGGAAGTTGGATGTCAAGTCAGATAAAGGGATATTTCTAGGCTATTCTCCAAACAGTCGAGCATATTGAGTGTTTAACACTCAAATGAAATCATTAAATAAAACTATCAATATTGTAGTAAATGATGATGAAAAGGATGAAAAAGTTAAATTCGTAGGTCACGATGATGTGGACATTGTTCATACTCAAAATTATAATTTTCCAGTTAATACTTCAAATAATACAGATTCTGGTAGTCTTGCTATGCCTGATGACTCTGACAGTGTAAATAGCTTAAGTCCCATAGATGAATCCGTAGTTCAACAGATTGGCCCATCCTCTCGTGTGATAAAGAATCATCCTTCTAGTTGTATCATTGGAGATGTTCGAAGTGGAGTAACTACCAGGAAGAAGGATCAAATTGATTATGCAAAGTTAATTGCAAACGTGTGCTATACTTCTTCTATTGAATCAGGGTCAGTGACTGAAGCACTCGAAGATGAGTTTTGGATTTGTGCAATGCAAGAACACTTCTTCAATTTCAATGACTTAATATGTGGAGATTAGTTCCCAAACCATCCAATGTTAATGTTATTGGAACGAAATGGATCTTTAAGAATAAGACAGATGAGAATGGGCTCATTACTCGTAATAAGGCCTGCTTAGTTGCTGAAGGATATACTCAAATCGAAGGAGTTGATTTTGACAAAACTTTTGCTCTTGTTGCTAGACTTGAAGCCATACGCCAATTGCTTAGTATTGCGTGTGTTCAAAAGATTAAATTATACGAAATGGATGTCAAGAGCGCATTCTTAAATGGGTATTTAAATGAAGAAGTATATGTTGCTCAACCCAAAGGTTTTATTAATCTAGATATTTCTCATCATGTGTACATGTTGAATAAAGCTTTGTATGACCTAAAACAGGCCCCTCGAGCATAGTACGAAAGGCTTACAGAGTATTTACTAAGTCATGGGTATGTTCATGGCGGATCTGATAGATTTCTCTTTATTAATCGACATGGCCAGGATATCATTGTAGCTCAAATATATGTGGATGGCATTATCTTTAGGGGTTTCCCTGATGAGAATGTAAATAGCTTCGTCACAGTCATGAAATCAGAATTTGAAATGAGTATGGTTGGGGAGTTATCCTTTTTTCTTGGTTTGCAAATCAAACAAGATAAGAGTGACATCTTCATCTCTCAGGCTAAATATGCTCAGAATATGATTAAGAAATTTGGCCTTGAGAACTCTCATTCCAAACTCACTCCAGCAGTAACACATGTGAAACTTTCCAAAAATTGTGCCACGAAAGCTATTGATAAGAAAATATATAGGAGTATTATTGGTAGTTTACTGTATCTTACAGCAAGTCGTCCCGATATTGCCTATGCTGTAAGAATGTGTGCTCGATTTTAGGCTTCTCCTCGACACTCTCATATGCAAGTTGCTAAACGAATCATAAAGTATATTCGTCGTACATCTGATTATGGAATTTTCTATTTATCCCTTGTTGGATATTGCGATGCTGATTGGGCTGGATTTGTAGATGACAGAAAGTCCAGTCTGGAGGGTGTTTCTTCCTGGGAAATAACTTGATTTCATGGTTTAGCAAAAAGCAAAATTCAGTTTCTCTTTCGACAGCTGAGGCTGAATATATTGCGGTTGGCAGTGCTTGCTTATAACTCATGTGGATGAAGCAAATGATATGGGAATATGGTTTTTCTCAAGATACTATGGTTCTCTATTGTGATAATATGAGTGCCATAGATAGTTCAAAAAATCCGATTCAACTTAGTCGTACTAAACATATTGCTATCTGCCATCATTTTATTCAAGATCTTGTTGAAGAGAAAGTTATTGCTCTCTTACATGTGAGGTCCAATCTTTAGCTGGCTGACATATTCACCAAGCCCCTTGATGCCAGTTCATTTGAACATTTACGGGCCGTACTGGGAGTATGCCGTTTGTCAAATTGAGATGTATGTGTATGAGTTGAGCCCAAGGAATTTGAAATATAGATGGCCCATTTGCGATTGGCCCATCACAATTAATTCTCCATTAGTGTATATGGTTGGTTGGTTGATTAAGCGAAAGTTTTTCGTTTTTCATATGTGAAACGAAGGGTTTTTGCGTCTCTTCGATCAGACTGTCCTTCTTGATTCTCCAGTCAGCTGCACCTTCCACTTCTTCTTGATCATCACAAAAATATGGTGAGTACGAGGTGAGGTTACTATGAAGAGGCCTCTGATTCTGTATGAGTTTCTACCATTCTGACCAATATGCACGATGTTTGGATGAGAGGCAAACGAGTTAAAAGCGTGCCTTTCCGTCGGCCATATGTTCGGCTTGCTGATAGAGGTAAAATTCCTCTCACTATCAGCTCTGATAGTTCTTCGACAACTCATGATGAACCTATGGCTATGGCTTTGAGTTCGTCTTTTGATTCTTCATCACAGGATGAAGTCCCCTTGGCTGAATTATTGCGGGCTAAACTTTAGCCTAATTCGAATGTGGCGCCATTACCAGCGACAAACACTGGTTTGGTTTCTTCCAAAGGTAAAACTCCTTTGGCTTCTGATTCTCCTCATCGTGTATCTGGTGCCTCTGATGGTTCGTCGACCTCTGTTCCAATTCCTCAATCCTCCTCCTCGACATCAACACAAGGCTGTCCTAAAAATGATGCACAGGATCCTCCACCTAAGCCTTTTGTGCCTTTCTCTTCCCCACCAACAGCTTCAGTGCCTCAGTCTCAGTCTACCAAAGCTCCTGAACCCAGAGGTGTCACATTAAAACTGGACGTCGACGTCTACCACACAACGTACCCTCTATTCCCATTGACGACATTTTGTTTCATTATGAAGAAAATGCTCAGCGCTGGAAGTATGTGGTACAACGTCGTTTGGCTGATGAGGTAAATGTGTTTGATCAGCATCAGTCCTGTGTGGCTGTTATAGAGTTGGTCAATTGGGTTGGTTTTTCTTGCACCATCCTGAATGTCGGGCCATTTTATCCTCGGTTGATCAGGGAAGTTATTGCTAATCTCCCTTCTTATTTTAATGATTCGAGTAGTGCTGATTATTAGTCGGTTCATGTTCGTGGTCATCAAATTGTGTTGTCTCCTTCTGTGATAAACAACTTTCTTGGACTCTCTCCCTTCGAGGAATCTGATCAGCCTGCTTCACCCTCTGCCACTTTGGCCTCTGTCTTAACAGGAGGCTCTCTTTCGGTGTGGCCCACTTCAGGGATCCATGTTGCCTCATTGAGTGTCAAATATGCCATTTTGCATAAAGTTGGGATTGCTAATTGGTTTTCCTCCTCTCATACCTCGAGTGTTTCTGTCTTGTTAGCCACTTTCCTTTTTCAGGTTGGCACAGGGGCTGTTGTTGATGTTGGGCTGTTTATCTACAATCAGCTCCTTCGTCATATTGGCACTTTTGGTGTAAAAATTCCCATTGCGTTACCCCGATTCTTTTCCAGTTTGGTCCTCCATTTGCACCCTGATATTCTTGGAGCCTCTAATGCACCTAGTCCTCGTCTGCGTACACTCTCCTTGAGTTATAAGCTATTTCAAGGAACTCATGTGGCTGACATTGAGTTCACCGATTGTTCCTCCCACACAGCTAATCCCTTCTCTTCTGATGCTTCTGGTCCCTCTGTGACCTCAAGGATGCCTAGTAGTGATGTTGCTCGAGTGTTGGCTGCTCTTGTTACCGAATCTCGGGTGTTAGGCTCCTCCATTTCTGTCCTTAAAGATCACAAAGTAGAGATTGATGCCCTTATCCGCTATTTGCAAACAATGGCATCTTCTGGCCAGGATGGCTCTTAGCGTGTTTTCATTCTTTTTTGATCAAAAGGGGAGTTGGAAGTGTTTTGGAGGCTGTTAGGTAAAGGTTGTTAGGTGATTAAGGTAGTGCTTTTTTTTGGGTTGAGGGCTGATCAGTGTACAGTGTGATTGTAATTGGGTTCTGTAGTTTTTTTAGATTAGGTTCTTGAGTTTCTGTTTTGTCTTAAATGATTACATTGGTTCATTAACCAATGACTTTGGGAAATTCTGTGTATTGATGGTTGTGGTGTATTTCTCTGTGTTTGATTACTTCGTATAAATGATAATGGGGTTGATGTTTTCGGCTTGTCCTTGTGTTTGACTTCTGGTTTAATTTTGTGCTTGGCTTCTGAACTAATGACTTCTGGTTTAACCTTGTGCTTGGCCTTTAAACTAATGCTTAATTAGCTTATGTGTGGTTATCCTGGGGTTTTTATCAATGCTTCCGCTGTTGAAATGTTGATGTGGCTCTAATTGATCACAAAAAGAATGTTGTTGTATTTGAAAAAAAAGGGGGAGTTTGTTGAGTTATTTCTTTGTCCAGTAAATCATTCTTTTTCATCTTATTTAATAAATTCCAAATCTTCCTAATATCTAAGGATTGTTTGGTTAAGATTGTTTCCTGCAAATAAGGAAATAGTGATCTTGATGAAAGAGAATTTGGAGAGGATATATGCGAGCAATGCGATGATGATACGTTTTTTTTACGAATAGAGATCTATGTTTCGAAAAGTATTGAAGCATCCCGGTAAGCTGAGAAAGCTTGAAAAGGTGATCTTTTTATGAATGATGATTTAACCTTGTTGACTATGGAGACTCTGTGGAATGTAGCGTTCTTTGAGAAGAGAAAGAATATTCACGACGAGCATTGAGTTGAGGGATCAACTCACAGATTCAGGGGGAGCTTGAAGTTGTCTTCAATGAGATTCTGGTTATATTCAGAAGGAGCATGTAATTAGTTTAGTTATTGTTATAACTATTTTATGTAACTAGTGAAAAATGTTACTTATGATAAATCTAAATAATATTCTTGATCTGAGCAAAGAGGCTCTCCAAACGTAGGTACATTTGTCGAACTGGGTTACCAAAGTATAGTGCATTTTGTTTCTGTCTGTCTTTAGTTAAACCTGTAGTTAAATGCATGTGGTATAACTAAAGGATATTTAACAGGAACGTTTTTTCAAAGAATTTTAGTGGAAAAAGATGTGTTTGAATGTTTAATTTTAAATAACTAAAAATAAATAGCCAAATAATTATCAAACAAAGTTTTAGCTATTTTTTTAACTAGATGAACACGTGCTTGAACGTGAAAATGTCAAAGTGTAAGTTTTTGAATTCTAAAATGTATTTCACGATCTAAAGAGTAAACTCAAAATGTAAATACATGATATGACAAATATTATTTTTTTTTATCTCAACCATGCATGATAGTTCACTGTATGAAATATAAATAACTCGTTTATTTTTATTAATATACATACATCTCACTTGTGAAACAAAACCACAGTTCAACATACAACCATCTCTAACTGAATAGTTCCTAATTCATTGATATCCTTGTGTCTGTTGAACTCAATAAAACATCCATTCGAATAATCACGTCCCATCTTAAAGATTTATATCCCATTGATATCAATTACATCTATTGAACTTAGCAACTACACCTATTAGAATCAACCGACATTTGTACTCGAAGAGTATGTCAGTAAAGTAGAAATTTATTAAAAAAGTAGCAAAATAGAAAACGAAACATTTTTCCTAGATTGTCTCACATATTATATTTATAGATTCATAGGTTTACAGAAAAATTCTAAATAGAATGGGTGTGCGATGGAATTCCAATGCACTGCACAACAGTCTAGGACGTCGTTTTACGCAAATGGCCGTGTAAGATCACCCAATATAGTAAAGAAAACAAAATAAAGTTGAATTTGGGAATATTTAACAATTCAGCGGCTTCCCCATCTCCTAAAAATGTCATTAACCATCTTCCAAAAAAGGAACAACGTTATAAGTATAAAAAGCCTTTGTATGACTTCTAAACATTTGCCCATCCACACCAATTACAATCTCAAAATCTCTTCTTTCTCTTCTTCCAAATCTTTCTCTCCTTAACCGGAGG
>JBBPDI010000002.1:13289280-13311543 GCA_037974545.1 Cucumis variabilis
TCAATTTATCGTTCATAAAGCAAGTTTATCAGTCAAGATCGAGAGTATTTGCTCATTTACTACTATCATTCATGGACTTAATTTCAATTCTTATCAGTCCGTTATAGAATAATATTACTTTTCTAGTAGTTTATAATTAGTTATAGATGGTTTAATTTGCTATGTTAGCAACCATTTTGAAGGAATAGTTTTGATAAACTATTGGTACATCAAATATTACACTTTCCATTGTCAAAGTCGTTTCACTTGTGTTGATATATAATTGACATATACTTGAACAAATGTACCTTTAAGAAGTACGTATTGATATATCGACATTTTGTACTTAAAATAAATTTTGAATTAATGTTGCTATGATAATAATACACCAATGAAATACTTAAAATTTTATTTATAAGTAATGTTGATATAGTACTACCGCAGCTGATAATAAGGTTGTGAATGCTGAATGACCGGTTGAAGGAAGCGTTAGATGAGAGAAGAAAATCGAAAGCAGAGAAGGAAGGAGTTGAGACTAAGTATCTATTATGAGTGATAGAAATATGATTTATAAGTAATATATGTCGTAAGTGATAAGATCTGTTTTATAAACATATGTTTGATTATAAGTTACAAAGCAAAACATTGTGAGTGACACAATGATTTATAAGTATTATTTGAAATTGATAAATGTGATTTATAACCGTTTCTTATGAATGATTATTTTTCTGTGAGTGAGACATCAATTTTCAAAAGTGATTTCTAAACCATTGTTATGGTTAAATGTTTTTCTATGCTTGCGTACGATTATCAAATAATTGCTTGAGAAAGGAAAATATTGTTTGTGTTCATGATCTTCGTTTTGAAAAGGGATTGTTTTATAAAAGTGGTGTTGTAAGTATTCTACATAACTTTGTGTTTATGAGATTCTTTTGTTATACTGTGAAATTTTGTGATAGGAGTAAGTTATAACTTGTAGAAATATAAGTTATTATAGCATTTTCAGTAGAATAATGAGACCAAAACGCGTAGTAAGTGTGTCAAACGTGTAGTAAGTGTGTCAAACTGCTTAGAGAATTAATAACAAGAGAAGAAACTAGTGAATTGTAGAGGAGCTCACGTGAAGGTTACGTGAGAAGAACTCGTCTGGCAAGTACAATTTCTAGGTAAGGATCTACACCATCACGCGAGGGAGGTTTACTTGAGGACAATAATGGTAGTTGGAGTTGATGTGACTTGACAAGGAAGGAATCGACGTTGATATGCTCAAAAAAATAAAAGTTTTCTGCTTAAAGTTGCCTATAAAAAGAACTCCATCTCTACCAAGACAAAAAGAGTTTGAATGGGCCAAACACTAGAGAGGGACGAAAACGAGTAGCTTTTTCACCATTTGTAAAAGTAGTTCTTCTTCTTCTCTGGTAGTTTGTAAGTGAAAGCTTAGAGTCTGAGTAGAGAAGATTCCATCTTTCCTTTCCCCTAACTTGTAAAGTCACTATTTACTTTTCACTTTTATACTTTGCTACAATGTATATGTTTACATATTGTACTATGGCCTAAGACTTACATTCTTAAATATATTGCATGTTTATACCTTTTCAATTCAACATTCCTTTATTGTTCATCTGTCAATGTGTTATTTGTAGTTTATGTCTGTGATAAGTTCTTGATAAGAAGCTTAGCTTATAAATCTTATCGTGTTAGTTGAGCTATAGTCATTCACTTGTCTAGTGTATATCGCCAACTACACAAGAGAGCAAGTAGCAAGGATATGGCTAATGCACGCAAGGAGGAGTTTGGAGACAAACTCCACCTTTTTGAGATAACTTCCATCACTTGTGTTTCGAAAGAAGAAAAAATGTGGGTACTTGGCGCCGAGAGGTTGTCACCCTTAAAAGAGAAGTTCTATAAGTCTTGTAAGAAAACCCTTTTAGATATATCTCGCTTAACCAAGATTTATCATTTGAAACCAAGAGGCGACCAAGTGTGACATTTAAGGCACTGAGAGGTGCTCACCTTAATCATAAGCTAGTTAACTAAGCTCTATCTCAAGGCTACTACATGGATTAATCGCCTAATAACGCGAAGACCTTTCTTCATTCTTTTTTAACACAAGTTAATTTACACTTCCATCTCTCCTCCATTCTTATTACCCTTTTATAGATTCTCTAGTGTAGATAGTAGATATAGTTCAAACTTATACTTTATACTGTTTAGATAGTGAATGTATATTGCCTGAATGAAGAGTGGGCCTTAGAACTAAGCTTTAATATCAATTCCTTGTGTTAGACCCTAAATTACTCAGGAAACCTATTGTTTCACTTATACTTGGGCAAGCAATAGGAAAACTTGTACTCAATGAGAATTTGGTAATTACGTGATGAAGAGAGACAATGAGCATATTGTATGCAATGATTATGGCTAGTGACTCACCGTGTAGAATTAGATATAGACATACACAACACTACCCTTAAGTCCAAATCTATTTGGTATCAACAGTAAGCTATGAGCTAACACTCCCTTGTTACTTAACTGTGTGATTGAATGTGGTAGGGTGATTGACCTATCGCAAGACGCTAGAGGAAATCCCAAGTAGCTCGCATGATGCTAGTGAGTACGAATCTGAGATTTAGGCAAGGAAAGAATCCCAGGTCGGGCGAGCTGTGATATGTTCTTGATGCTAAACGTTGGTGGATGTTCTAGGTAACTCGCAAGACGTTAATTGATTGTAGCTTTTAGGTCTTGGCGAGGGGAGAATCTCAGGTTTAAGAAAGTTGGTGATGAGACATTAGTAGAGTGTGACTTTCAAGTCCGAGAAAGTTGAATGTGATGAGACACCGATGGAAATTTCAGGTAACTCGCGTGATGATGGTTAAGCATGAATTCTAGGTCTAGGCGAGGGGAGAATCTTAGGTCTTAGTGATGAACTTGTTTACAAGATGACTTAAGCACGTGGTGCTTATGGTGACAATTCATTTGTGATGGTGATTTATTTGTGGTAGCTTATACTGCTGTTATTTGTGGTTTTGCGTTTTTTCAAAAAGGTTTTCTCAAACCCATCACTCACTAAGTTAGTTTGACTTATGTTTTATGTTTTTCCCTCCTCAAATTGTCAGGTGTCGAAACCATGCAAAGGTTGGTTTTGAGGCATCGTAGCCTAGCCAAGGATGGAAGGCAGAGTTATTATGTAGTCTTACATGGTGTGTTAGTCATGGCTTCTTATCACACGCCTAAGGATCTGGTTTAGTAAGTGAATTGCTCCTTAGTACGGGTGACCCAACTCTAAAAGAAGGCGAGATGATACTTAGGTTGGTAAGGCCAAACTTGGTGATCCAGAGAGCTAAAGAGCTGAGTGAGGGATAGGATAGCTCTAAAGGCGATTCATAAAGAGAAGTGGTTGGACGATCGAGGTGAAGGACAAAGTTTCACCTTTACACCTCTAAGTACCTGCCTCAAGAAGCAGCGGTTTTGCGATGAAGAGAAAAGAGAAGACCCTGAAGGATGCTCTTGAGTTGGATTGTTGATGACTTAAGGGAAAAGGATGGAGATCAGTGAATAATACTTTTAAACACTATTATAGAGAGCATCATTAGATGGTGGATGAAGGAAGAAGTGCTGCACCTTGGTAGGAAGAAGAAGGACATCCCAAGATTAGACTTGGTTTTATTTTCATGCAAAGTAAAGTTCAAGAGTGGAATTCTATGATTTATAATTTGTAATTGTAAGTTAATAAAGAGTAGAAGTTAAGTTATTCCGCTGTTTTATTGTATTGCCTAGAGTTGTCGCCTAAGAGTTAAAATTAAGTTGTGCTTCTAATAGTGTTAGGCAATGAAGCTAAGTTGAAGACTTGTTTTCCGCTGTAAAAGTTGTGAAGGTCTCTAGAGCTCAATGGAAGAGCTTTGCAAAGAGACACGAAGAAGAATTTTGCTGCTTACTAGACCTTCGATGCATTATCTTGCAGAGAGATATGCAATGGATGTCTAGGCGGCACACCCTCCATTTGGTCGCATGGTGTGATATTTGAGGTAGGGCGTGACAACATATATTTCAATTACCTTCAAAATAGCTCAAGGCTGGAACATACATAACTTTCTTTCCCCAAGTAATTTTGAACTTTGATCAACATTGAATCATGATTCATCGAAGCTGCAAGCAGAAGAGGTTATGTCTTGAACTTGAAATAAAAATCCCAAGGATACAAAAAAGAAATTACTACCCAATAGCTTGTGTTAATATGGTGCATAAGTAAATCCAAACACACAATACCTCAACTTATATATAGTCAAGCAAATATGGATTACAATAGAGTAGAAAAAAAATAATCTTACACAATTGATATTTCCATATTTTGCAAAAATTTGAAAGATATTGTCAATCTGAATGGATGCCCATTAAGACGAGGTACAAGGGCTAATGGAATTTTCTCCCATTCTAAATTAGGTGCAAGTGAATCAAAATAGGTACTTTGAGAATAATAGTAGATGAAACAATAAGGATAATAACACATTTCTACATTTTTTATTATTTTTACTTTACTTGAAACCTAAAGACCGCATATTGTATGATATGGAAAATGAATAAATAAAATAGAAAACTGAAAAATCAACGATTGAAATAGGAAAAGGAAACACTTTCATTAAACTAACAACGAGGTATAAGTAACTATAATTATTTTGGGACATCTTTAAAATTGACAAATAATGAGATCACAAAAATGTGAATCTCATTTTAAGTAACTATAATTAGTTACCTGATATATCTCTTGAGCAACCAATGTGAATCTCTTGCACATCACAAAAATGCTCCATAGGCTAGAAAACCATGCAAGTGTTGCACATTTTCCACAATAATTACAAACAGCGGAAAACCTGTTGCACTTGTCTTAAAAAGATCTTTATCGTGGGATTTCCAAGTTCAGATCCCAGTGACTTTAATATTTCAACCTCCATCTCAACCACCTTCATAATCAAAATAAATACAAACACTATGATCTAACCATTCTTGATTATCCATATGAAAAAAGACAAGTAACAATTAAAAAATAAAAAGCAAAGTTATATGGCATCTCTTATAATGAACAATTTTAGTGTCAACTTCAACAAGAATAATTATGAAAAATAACAAGAGTTCAATGAGTTTTGTCAGGGCTTACTTTTCTCAACAAATATCTTTCTCTGTTCTGATTGAGAATCTACTTTGTTCTTAGTAATATTACCATTGTTGGGATCATTACATTTCTATTCAAGTTGAAAAAAATCGATGTTTTATTTAGCAAAAATTCTACAAACAATAGTAAATCTAAAATCTAGGACTCTTCCATAATATATGTATACATATATCATGCCTTAAACAATAGATTTTTTACCAGTACCTACATCAGTTTGAAAGTATATGAAAGCAGATCAAAAGTGGAGAAGAAATATGTGCATGAATATGACATGTTTCATACATGTAACACTATTAAAACAATTATAACTCACTTTATTGGAGATAAAATCTCCTCTTTATAGCTAAATGACACACTTGTTTCGTCAATTTGCTTTTCAAAATAATGCTTTTACTTTAGTTTAAATGGTTTAACAGCACTCGCTTGAGATAGAATAAGCATAATTAGAAAATTAGTTAGAAAATCACGTTTATTTTCAAAGTTACAAATTTCTCTAATGTTTCTATGTTAGAGAGGGTTAGAACACAAAAACAATTAAATCAAATAACATAGATAGTTTCACTCAAAGTGTATATAAGAAGTATCCAAAACGTTTCTAGGTGATCTTCTTTATTTCTCCCTGATAACACGTATAAAGACCCGTTATTATATCCTATTTTATTTGAATAATGAGATCAAAATGCATAAGTAAAGGATCGTAGTGTGTAAATCGCGTTATAAATTCATAAATATTTAGAAATACAGCTTACATAAGCATCATGCCTGTTTTACGTGATTACGATGTCTAAACGTGGGATAAGTGGGAAAAGAAGAAATGAGTAAATCACAGAGAACATTTCGCTAAGAGGCTATGTGATGGAAACTCGCTTGGTGGTTAACAACCAAGGCAAGGAAATAGGTTATCAAGCGAGGAAAGCTCACTAGAAGATAAGAATGATAGTTGGAATGACGTGACTTCATATTGCCAGAATCAGTGCTGACACAATCAGAGGAATAGAAGTTTCCCACCGAAAAGTTTTCTATACTAGCACTTCATCTCCACCAAGACCAAGGGGGCCCAAATAGGCCAAAAAAGCCTGAATAGGCTAATTGAGAGCAAAGAGTTCAAGCAAGAGACGAGTCCTTTCTCCGTTTTCTCCCTAACTTGTAATATGTTTCCATTCTTCTTTCTCTCCATTCTTGCACTCCATTGTAATATATGTTTTTCATATTGTACAATGGCCGAAGGTCTATACTCTTTATGCATATATTACATGTTTACACCTTTTCAATCCATCATTTCTTGACTTTTCATTCGTCAATGTGTCACTATAATAAAGTCGAGCTTCCCTGATGCATATAAACGTCGTTGAAAACCCCAATGTACATCGCAAGAGGTTTCTGTCACGTCATACATGATGTCGACAGCCATGTCGCAGGAAGTCCGTCGGGGATACTTTCCGCAGTGCTAATCGCTCACACGTCGCAGATCGTCTCTCTCACACACGGCGTCATGCGTCGTATAAGTCTTTTAAACGTTGATGTATGTGTCGCAAAAGATTTTTTTATTTTTTATTTTTTTTTATTATTTATTTATTGGTAAAAAACAATATAATAAAATTTGGAATAAACTGATTGAAATGAAAATAATATTCATTATGAAATCAAATGATACATTAATTAATATGATCAATACAAAAAAATTAATTACATAATTGAAAACATTACATTAAAAAAAACCTAAAGTCTAATACTTTAGTGCAATGGACGCTAGACCTACAAATAATACGAAAGTATTGTTAGAATATCATATATGAAAAGTTAAACAAATTAAATATTGAAAAGTGCGTACACATGCATGCACGATCACGGGCCTCTCTGTGCTCGACTCATCTCCTCGAGCATCTTCTTCATCTCTTCCATTTGTCATGCATAATCTGCCTTTTGGCGATCTCGCTTCGTCATCTGTCGATCTCTTTCCTCCTCTCTCAGGCGTTGTTCTTGAAGCATTCGGTTAGCATTGTCAAGGCTCGCTTTGAGGTCACTAACCTCTGCTACGTGTGACTGGTAGTCATACATACAAGAGGAAGAAGATGAAGCAGCAGTCCTATACTTGGGTTTTGGGCCCCAACCAAGACCTTTTGAGTAGCCTGGTCGTCTACCCAAAACACTCTCGCATATCTCGTCCTCAGTTAGTAGTTCAGAACCCTCTGGGACGGGCTGAGACTGAAGATCCACCATCTGATTCTGCACAAAATAGAATCTTGTAAGTTTGAGAGATTATCTGACTTAAAAACATAGAATAATTAAAAGTATTATAAACCAAACATAAAGTTTTCTAAAATTTACGAAAGCGTCTTCTGCAGCAGATGAAATGAACTCGCCATTACTATTGGCATGCATTTCTTTGAATAACTCGACATGATTTATAGGACGACTGTACAGTTCAATGAGCTCTACCTGTCTATGAAGAAACGACTTTGTACCGCTCCTATGGTTGTAAGGTTGTCGCACTCTGACAGCCTTACACATATTTGATTGCTCCTACATTCCAAAAATGATGATGAAAATGTTATACTTTTAAAGAAATGAAATATTGTAACATAAAAGTATATGAATAATTACCAAAAATTTTCGGATGTAGTGGTCACATAGAGAGTGCCAATCTTCCACCTGATTGACCAATCTCGGGGGTGGGTTTGCTCGTGCTTGTTCAGGGTGACTAAATTTCTTAAAATGGTGATGATTACGTGACCTAAATTCCTTCCACATAATGAGCATTTGATGCTCAACAAATCGATTCAGTTCTGGATCTTTAAGATCAAAAACAAAAATTTGCTACAAAAGAAATATATTTTAAGTTAGTAAAGCTTTTATAAGAAAATAGAAACATACACAAATGTTTATGAATTTACAGACTTACTGTTAGCCCGCCCTTGACGACCTCGATGCACTTTAGTGGTATACCTGTCCACTTCAGGGTCTGAATAGAAAACGTGTCTCGTGTCAGCACACCAATCGTACACTAAAATGAGGGATGTGTACCGAGACAGGCATGTCCCCTCCAAGGGGATGGAAATGGGAATTCTCTCATTCTGCTATACGTATCGCTCGACATCTATGTTTCTAGAATGTCGTCGTACTCTCTTCGCAGTGGGAGTCGAATGAGAGGGATCTACTAAAAACAATATTGTGATTATATACAACAAGCATAACTTAAAAACATAATCAGATGAGAGAGAAATTATATTAATTAAATATATGGATTATTACGAACCTGAAGTGTCGCCTACTGACGATGAACCACCTGTGTTATCCAACGCGTCAAGATTAAGGAAGTAGTCTTCCTCATGCGTATTACTCGAAAAGTTAGACTTCATATCTACAGACATAAAAATCAACAAAACATTAAACAAATAAATGTAAGTATTAAAACATAATTAATGTATAGAAAAATGACTAAATGTCTGTATACGTCAAAAGAACATTGTTATTCATCATCGCACGACTCGCTTTGATTTGATGATTGTTCGTCATCTTCATCGTCATCGTTTATGAAATTTTCCACGACATGACAACCATTTGGTCTTTGCACTATTCTAGGATCAACTTCAGTCCTACACAGAGTGCCATCCTCAATGACGTATTTGTCTACTCGATGTTCAATGATGATTTCTATTACATTAAGTTGACCATTCTCGATATCTTCATCTTCTGGCACGTCCCATACAAGTTTATTTTGCACCACTTGAACAATTTTCCAACCATTATCTTTTTTTGGATCCTCAAGGTAGAACACCTGATGTGCTTGGGTTACAAGAATCACAGGTTCCTCAGCGAACAAAAAATAGGACGTGTTTATTGATTTGTAGCCTAGTTCTTTATGCGTTCTATGATTTTTATTTTTGTCTGTGTTAAACCAGCGACACTTGAATAACCAAGCACATCGTCCAAATGGATGTTGAACGTGCAACACTTCGTCCAAAACATAATAAAAATTGTTGTTCGCACTGTCCCCACTCCCTTCTCCGATTACCATGACTCAACTATTTTGTATTGTATGTCAGGAATCATGCTCCAATGTGTGAAATCGTATGCCACCGATAATGCATCCACTTTAAGAGCAGACATCAAGTGATGCTCCCCTTGCGAGTGAAAATAAATCATGAGAAATGTTTGAATTGTCACGCATTTCTACCATAACCTAAAATTTGGTTTAGCATAAAACTACTTATATATATATAATATGTATAAAGTAGAAATGCTCAATGTCATTCACTTGAAATACCTGAGCTTTGAACCAATCGACAAATGCTCGTTGTTGTCTTTTAAACAGTAATAAAAGCTTTCACCCCAACGACGTATCAAAAGAAGGTGTTTCCTAAAGTACACAATTGTGAGTTTGTGTGTCAGCGAGATATAAAACCCTAAAATACGTATAGAAATATGTACCTCCAGTATTCGGCTATTTCATCTAAATTACTGAGAATGTACCAATGAAAGAGTCATTTCTCTTCTTGCGATATACTTCATGAACGTGATGCTCCCAATAGTCGTACTTTCTGAATGAATACTTCATACTCACCAATGACCTCATCCTCTTCAATGCTATCGTCATATCGATCACCTCTAGTGAATTGGGTCTCAATCCCCTTCAGATAGCGGGAATAAAAAGTATTTGAATCGTTCATAAGATATCCTTCTGCAATATACCCTTTAGAATGTGCTTTGTTACGAACATATTGTTTTAGTGTGCAGAGACTTCTTTCAATGGGATACATCCAACTGTAAGAAACCGGACCAGTAATCTTTGTCTCATATGGCAAGTGAACTGCAAGGTGTACCATGACGCTGAAAAAAGAAGGTGAAAATATTCTTTCCAATTTGCACAACATAATTATAATATCTGATTGCAATTTGTTCAAATCACTTATTTTTATCCTTCCGACGCACAAATCACGAAAAAAATTACACAGTTCAGTAATTACAGCGTACACATTTTTTGGTAAGAATATCCTAACACCAATTGAAAGAAGTCGATGTAGCAGTACATGACAGTCGTGCGTTTTGAGACTTGATATTTTTTCCTCGTTTGCATCCACACATCATGAAATATTAGAAACGAATCCATCGGGAAACTTAACTGCTTTCAAGAACTTACAGAATTCAATCTGCTAGCTGCTAGTCAATGTATAGCTCGCATGTAGTTTCACCAATCGGTCACCCACTTCTACCAAATGTAAATTCTTTCTTTTTTTTTCAAATCTTGTAAATCCAATCTGGCATTCGTGGTATCTTTTGTTTTTTCTTCAATATTCAATAACGTACCGACCAAATTATCACAAACATTTTTTCAATGTGCATTACATCAAGTTTGTGACGAATAAGTAGTTTGACCAATAAGGAAGATCGAAAAAAATATTTTTCTTAGTCCAATTAAGAACTCTTTTTCTTTTTTTATATTTTAACAAAGGATGCTTACTCATACTGAAAACTCCAAAGAATCTAGTTGTTCCAGTATTTCTTGGTCGTTCATTACAACTGGAGGTGATTTACGCTCTACCTTTCCATCATGGAGTCTACTTCTACGCCAAACATGATTGTCTGGAAGATACCTTCAATGTTCCATGAATGTTATCTTTTCGCGTATTCTGAATTATGATCTATCACCCATGTAAATGGGACATGCCTGATATCCTTTTGTACTCCAACCAAATAGATCACCATATGCCAAAAAGTCATTAATTATCCACAACAAGGCTGCATACAACTGAAAATATTGATCTGTCAGACAATCATATTACGCACACAAAACATCCATAGATTTTTTAACTCTTCAAGTAATGGCTGTAGGTACACATCAATTTTTCTACCAGAAGATTTAGAACCGGGAATGAGCAATGTCATAAAAAAGTTTGACTCTTGCATGCATTTCCATGGTGACAAATTGTATGAAATTAACACTATAGGCCACATACTATATGAGGTACTCATATGATCGAACGGATTGAATCCATCTGAAGCTAACCACAAACTAACATGTTATTAGTGATTACAGTTATGATAGATATTTGCTAAGGAGTCTAGCTTATAACTTATCGCATTAGTGGAGCTATATTCATCACTTGGCCAGTGTCAATCGCCAACTACCTGAGAGGGCAAGTAGCAAGGATAAGGCTAATGTACGCAAGGAGAGTTTGGTACAAACTTCACCTTAGCTAGATAACTTCTAACATTTCTATGCCGAAAGACGAACAAGTGCAAACATTAGTCCCCAAGAGGTTGTTGTTCTTAAAGAAGAAGTTCTATAAGTATTACAAGCCAAGTCTTCTAGTTATAGTGTGCCTATCAAGCACAATATTTGCATTTTGAAACTTGAGAAAGTGTGGTGTCCACCACTTCGAGAGAAGGTCGCCTTAATAATTTATTATGTAGCTATCCCGCATCAAGGGTTTCACATTACTTAATTACTTAATAATTCATATACCTTCCTTCATCTTTTTCTCACATTCAAGTTAGTTCGTTTAATATTTCACCTTGCCACATATTATTCTCTATGTATGAGTCTCTAGTTGTAAGGTAGTAGTTTTAGTTCTCTTTATATTCTTTCTACTCGATCATGATAACGCCTAAACAATGAGAAGACCCTAGAACTAATGTCTATAAACAATTCCTTGTGTTTGATCCTGGATCATTTAGGTAAACCTACTATTTCGCTTGCACTTGGACAAACAGTAGGAAAACCTGTACTCAACAAGGACTTATGTATCACACGATGAAGAGGTACAAAGTGAGCATCTCACATGCTAGCATCATGACCCATTATTCATCACCTAGAATTAAAGCACACAACAAGAAAGTTATGGTGAGCGCCTTATGCACAATGACCTAACTTAGTGACGTATTGCAATTGCACCATATATACAAATACGAAACTATTAAGTCCAAAATGCATTACCACTTCCCTCTCCCTTTGACATGGTTATGTTTTTCATTCTATTGAGTTATTTTCCACTTTTCCTTATACTTCTCACAATGAGAGAAGCTTATATGGTCAATGAATGAGCAAACCACCATACAACAAAAGATAAAAAAAAAAAAACTTTGATTATGTTATCTAAACATAAAAGAAATTAGAATGTGGATTTTGTCTTGAAAGTACTGAAGTAAAAATGATCAAACTAAACAAATGGTATATCAAACTAAGTAAAAAAACTAACATAAACCATTTTCATTTAGAAAAATAAACAAAAAAAATTACAGCACAACCAAACACATTGTCACGCCTCGCCTCGCACGCATCCAAACTTGTCATGCGGTACACAACGGGACTTTAAGCAATCCTAGTGTCTCTAAAGTGAAACACCAGAACGCTCACTTAGGTCCTTGAGTTTTGAAACTTGGTTTAATCACCTAGTTCAACCTTAAGTCCTTTTTAGCTTTCTAAGCAACAAAGAAAAAAGACATAGTGCAACATAACAAAACACTTTAATCTTTTTTTAACTTATCCATGAGTTCTACAATATGCTTTATAACAATTCTTAAATGTAAAACTAAACAAGTTAAACTAAAGACCTTGGAAAGCCTTCTCGTCTAGCAACCTTCTTATCCTTTTCTCAACTTGGGAAAATACATTTCTTTAACTCTTGATCACCTGATCAAAATGCCTCCAACCTACAAAAATGAAAACTTAAAACATAAGTCAAAAGATTTAGTGAGGTTTTAAGGAAACCCTTTTTGGAAATAAACATTTTAGTTCAAATAGGCTCATCGCCTCATTTCGTAAATACATCATAACGCAAAACACTTATTAGTCTCTATGTTCTTTCATCGAGAAATCTGAAACCATTTCTTGACTTCTTCCTCGTTGCTCAAGTCGAAGCTCAATATACATCTTTTATGCATTGGTTGTGCCAGTAAACTCAATAGCTCCTAACGCCTTCAATCATTCTATTCCAGACTTTTTCTATGGTTGATGCTTCATAACATTAGTTAATCTATGTGTAACTCTATCGTATATTGCTTCTCTTTATCTCGTTTCACCATGTAGGCCTTTTCTTCATGGCTTCCTTTACTTTTTATGTGCAAATAAGAGTTATCTTAATAACAAGAAGAATACTAAGGTTTAAACACAATTTCATATTCATTTAAATACATAGACTTTATTGGAAATCAAACATATGCTATCATTCAAAATAATCACTTACAAAAAATTATGAAATTCAAAGAAAGCTTTTAAGTATACAAACACTTTTATGATTCACTGACATAAACTTGGTTCTTCTTAAGCTCAGAACATCTAGCTTCACTTCTTTTCACCTACAAGCAACTCAACACTTAACTTTTCTTACAAATTATCAAAGCTAAAACTCCTTAACGTTCAGTTGTCTTCCTATCTTTATACTACATCAAAATAGATTAGTCACTTCTAATCACATATCAGCTTGCCAGTTCCTTCTACAAGTGACACACGTGTAAGCCTAAGCTTCCTCATAAACTTGCTTAAACTCAAACTTGACACCTAACCCACTAAATAATTACTAATAGGGAATTCCTAAGAAAATTCCCATCTTTCATCGAATGCTTTAGCTCGCGATGATACTTAGTCCGTGTTCTTAGTCTTTCTCGCCTTCTCTTTATCTCGCATGGTCATCTATCGCTAACTTCTAATTGCTTCTTCCTTTCTCTCATCGCCTAGCCTTAACGTGAGTAACAAAATACTTCAAAATATCCCCTTTAAAATACTTATTCCTAAAATAACCCTTTTATTCATGCTTGGGTCTTACACACCGGCGTCAAACTCCAGTTAAAGAAAAAAGAAAAAATCTCTAAATCCCTTATGAAATAACACAGATCATCAACATTTTCAAAAGACAAAGAGAAACTGAGAAATAGAAAGGACCTGTCGAGGTCTTCTCCAATCAAGATGTCAACCCTTGAGGAATTCAAGTAGTCGTCTTCGATACTATCCACACCACAGCACTGCGGTGTTATCCAATTATAGCTTCGATGGAGAGGAATATATTATGAATGCTTAAATTTCAGAGGCACACTATTACGCTAGATTCATGAACAACCGGCTTCGATGCAAACGAAAACCAACAACTGAGATGAGAATGAAAACAAGAGAGGCTGGAGACTTTAGATTGAATGAAAACCAAGGGAGGAATTTTTATGACCATTTGCGTGAACAAAATTAAAGAGTGAATGTGGGAAGTGATCGAATTGACGGTGGGGCATGAATGAACAAAAAAAAATCAAGAGAAAATCGAATTGAGGAAGAGATCTCATATCAAGTCTGACAAAATTAAAAGGGGCATTTAGGAGGAAGCGTACACGGGCAAACCCTAAAAAAATTAATTTTTTCCCGCTTTTACTATTTTCCTTTTTTGCTTTTTTCCCTACATTTTATAGTGTGTTATTAGAAATGCTATGGTTGGATGCTATTAAAAGGCATATTTGTTGTAGTGGAAGTGTGATAGCAGTCGATCGAGTTTAGCAACTCAAGAAATGCACAATCAGGAGCTGATGCAATCCTAGATTAGAGAACTTGAAGAAGGACAATGATTTATGCTTAGAGAACAAAGAAAAATATTAAAGATGGATGCCGAATAAATGGAAGAAATGAAGAAGATGATTAGGGAATTGACTCAGGCAAACAGAGGACCTTGAACTTATGGTACGTATTTTTGAAATTTTTAGTTGTTTTTATTCATGATAGAGAAATTTATTTTAAATGATTCGTTCTAGCTATCCTGTAGTTACGGTAGCCTTTAGTTTAACTTAACTTCTAAATTCTGATGATTGGTTCTGGCTATCCTACAGTTATGATAGCCGTTAGTTTAAACTTAACTTTCAAATTATGATGAATGTCTCTGTTTTATGCTATCCGGCAATTATGGTAGCCTTTAGTCAAACTTAGCTTTAGTGAAAGTTACGAGATTGGGTAATTTTGTAGATGTAGTTTACTCATGGTGTGAAATCCCAAAATTTATTAAACCCTTAATAATTATTAAGTCGGTCAAGGATAATGGAAAATAAAATTTATAGGAAAAAGAATAAAAGACTTGGAATTTAAGTTTAGGTTGGAGGAAAAGAGAAAAGTTGAAAATTTTGACCAAGTGTAAAAAGTTTAAGTCATTAGGCATTTGGAGGTTGTATGGCCGACAAAGGAAGGCTAAGAAAACCTCCAAAGAGATGTCATTGAGCAACAAGAAGAGGTTTGAGAACCTCCAAGCATATGCGTTTGGACATGGAGTAGGTGGCCAAGTAAAAAAACTAACCTTTAAAGGGTGATGCCTAGGCATTTGGTTGAAGGCTAGGAAAGAAGGACACCTTGAGAGATTTGCCTAGGTATTTGGAGGGCTGAGCAAGGAGGCATTGAAGGTTAGTATGACCGAGGAGGGCTTTACGCGAGGAAGAGTGCTAGAGGAGGAAGCCTTACGGCCAAGTGATTAGAGGTTGTGATGCGAGGAAGACATGGATATGTCATGCGAGAAAGGAAATGGCTAGGTGTTTAACTAGGCGTTTAGAGGTTAGCATAAGGCTTGCTAGGCGAGGAAGGTTGCTTTGCGGCCAAGCTACGCGAGGAAGACCAAGAAGGTTAGCTATGCGTTTGGATCAAATATGTGGCATGGTCTAAGCAATCGGTTAAAAATAAATCCAGGTGTCATTACCATGACACCATGCATTTTGTGGCCAAGGAAGACGTGGACCAGTTGCTGAGGCATTACATGCTTAAGAGGTGAGTGTAATCAAGGATTAAGGATCACCTTAATCTCATTCAAGAACCTCGATAAATAGGCCATCTTCAGTATTGAATTTCTCACAACTCACTCATGCAAAATCACTCATTTTGGTATTGAAAGTTTAGAAATTGAGTCTAGTTTGTGATAAAGAACTACCGTGCATTTTGGATTTAAGAAGGTTTATGTTTTGGTTAAAAGAAGGCAAGAATGTCATTTCTCAGGTGAATCTGAGCAAGGACATTGTTTTGTTTCAAAATAATTATGTGATTGTTCAAATACTTATATCTTCATATTTTTTTGATTTTCCATGATACATTTTTTTTAAAGATTTCAAATGGGTGACACTACAATAAAAAGTATTTCAAGTTAAAAGACTTTCGTTGTTGATTGTTTCACGTTTTCATGTCATGTGTCAGTTGAGGTTGTTCTGAAGACGAACGACTTTGACTAACATCATGTCACGTCATGAGACGAGCAAGCAAGTATTTGGGGCGGGGTGTGACACATGGGGTGAGTATAGGGAGGGGGAGGGGTTAAACGTTGATGTTTGATGTAGTTGTTACGTTGTGTGGGCACTCTGAAGTTGAGAGGTTGAGTTGTTTTGGGTATTTTGCTCATGGAGTGAGTGTGAGGGGGGGTTTAAACGTTACTTTGAAGGTTTCAGTGTAGTTGTTACATTGGATGGCATGCCAAAGTGAGTGTATGTGTAAGTTGAGTTCCTATTGTTAATTACATTTATAGAAAGAGTGGAATTTGAGAGATTTGGTACTTTAGGGATTGTCGTTTGATTATTGTTTGCTTCTAAGTTTTGATTTTTGACATATCCATGCATTTTGGTTTCTTTGAAGTTTGAATAATGTACTTTACTTTAATGTCAATGTAGGTATGGACTTGTTCGAAGATGGCGTCCAGGTCGATGATAAATGACGTGTTTTTTTTCTTTTCTATGTAGTTGTTTCAAACAAAAATTGTTAGAATAGAAAGACATTTTTTTTGTTGAATTATGTTTTAATTCTATGAATGAAAATTTTGTATTTTTGTTTGTTCTTTTTGTTTTGTTTGAAAAGTTTATTGAATTTAAAATCGAATCGAAACTCAAAAACAGACCACAAGATAAAAAAAATGAGCATAATAATTGAAAAAATGGGAAAAAAAACATAATCTCCCTATGCACCTAGGTGTCGGGCATTACTCCTATGTTCTGACATTTTAGAAAATGTGTTGGGAACTGGTCTCCTAACACAACGTCAGGACAACCTTATTCCCAACGTCGGAAGAAAGCACGTCAGGAAAATCATACTCCCAACGTGCTTCATTCCAACATCGAGAGTAAAAAATTTTTTATGCATGAACCAACTGGCGTTGGGAATTCATCTCCGGACGTAGTTCTCCCGACACATGTCCCGACAAACATTCATCCGTTAGAAGATCCTTCCCCGACGTATTTGGGTCCATATTTTGATGTGGTAATGCATCGGAAAATCTACTATTTCTTGTAGTGTTCTCTAGGAAGGATTATTGGAAATGAAGATATTTTCTTTGCTAATTCTCTAAATTTCAAGGAATTGAATTCATAGTTGCTAAGATGACGAGGGAGATTCAATTAAAAGAAATTATGAGAGAGGAGTACAAAGCAACAATCGAAAGAACAAGAAAAGAAAAATGATGAAATTCATGGAGGAATCCAAATTAAAGGTTTTATTTAACTTTTGTTTTATATTGTATTTATCTATGTTAGTGCAGAAAATGTAGTGTGTTAATTTGTTGTCCATTACGAGAAAGAAAAAAAAACTTTAAAAGTGAAAGAAAAAAAATGCAATTCATATTTTATTCAAGCAAAGATAGGTAGAATTATTGAATAAAAAATTTAAGAAATAAATGTGTATAAAAAAATTAGATTCTTTAAAGGGGAATTTTCAAAAACAGCAAATTTTACAAAATATTTACAACCTATAGCAAATTCTATCCCTGATAGTCATCGATATGCTATAGTGATAAAAGATTATTATTGATAGAATCTAAAATTTTGCTATTATTTATAAATATTTTAATTTATTTTGCTATTTTTAAAAATGTCCATTCTTTAAAATTCAAAATATTGCCCTAGAAACCTCAAACATATAAACTATTTTACTCTCTAAACATAGGCATATTAATTTAGATAAAACAACTCTACTTTCCAAACACATATATTTAAATTTATTCTGGACATATGAACTGTAGACATTCTATCTCAACTCAACGCCTTAAGCAATCCTTTAAAGTCACGATAAATTAGTTGCATAAATGATATTCTTTTAATAAAATATATTAATTGATTTATATGCCAAATATAATGTAGATCAATTACTGATATACCCAAGGACAATACATAAAATATACAGATGATTAATGCATCAATAAGGGCAAATTTGTGAGAGTAAAAACAAATCAAAAATTTAGGTTTACATTTTTTCTTTTATCTAGGATTTGAAAAATGACCATCGCTATTGTTGCAAATACTCTTATGTTTCTTTTTTGGCTACCCATTGTAGTTTTCAATTTACTTTAGAGAAGTTAGTTTAAATGACATAACTAGAAATGTTTTTAAATATACAGAGACAAACAAAAAAAAAGTCATGAAAATGAATTAAGTAAACTGTTAGGCTCATATTTTTGTCGGTTAAAATATTGGATTTATTAACAAAATGTATCTAAGATATAGGTGGTTGTTATATTTCCTTTAAAAGAGGAATTCATATTGAATCTTAGCAGATTGATATTTATATGGAAATTTGTTGTTTGTTACGATATGTCTTTGAGAAAAAAAGTGCATTTCGTGACCGTAGTACCGAAGGTGTCTGAGATATTGTTGAAAAGTTCTTTTCACACAGGTTCGTAATGTCCTAGCATAGTTGCTAATGAAGATACTGTGTATTTCATATGAACAGGGTGAAGAAAAGGAATATTAAGAAACCAATTCGAGTTAAGAGAGACGTTCTCTAATTCAGGGGGAGCCTGAGATTAACTCAACAAGATTCATGAGACATTCACGGGAGCCTGAAGTTTGTTATTGTTATTAGCATTAACAAGTATAAATGTGTAACTAGTGATATTTGTTACATAATTACTGAATCTTAATAATATTCCATATCTGAGCTAGAAAGC
This sequence comes from Cucumis variabilis, assembly GCA_037974545.1. NCBI lineage: Eukaryota > Viridiplantae > Streptophyta > Magnoliopsida > Cucurbitales > Cucurbitaceae > Cucumis > Cucumis variabilis. The sequence continues at coordinate 13,308,298 of JBBPDI010000002.1, forward strand.
TCTCCAGACGTAGGCAGTATTTGCCGAACTGGGTTACCAAAGTGTTGTGTTATCTGTCTACTGTATTATCTATCTTGTACCAAAAGTTAAACCCGAAATTACATGTATGTGGTATAGCTAAAGGGTAATTAACAGTGTTGTTTGTTTATTCAATTGGTATCAGAGCGGGTTCGACACTGATGGATACACAACGAGAAGGTACCTAAACTACAGGACCTCCAATTGTAGATGGAAAAAATTATTCTTACTAGAAGATTCGAATGATATCGTTCTTAAAATCGATAGATTCAAAGGTTTGGAGAGCAGTAAAAGTGGGATGGACTTCTCCCATGATAATCATAGACGAAAATCTGTACCAAAACCTGAGGAAACATGGACCGAAGCAGAAGAACATGTGTCACTGGGAAATTCGAGAGCGCTAAATGCAATCTATAATGTGGTAGACTTGAATGTGTTCAAACTATTTAATTCATGTGTAACTGCACAAGATGCTTGGAAAAGACTCGAGGTAGAATTTGAAGATACATCCAAAGTCAAGACATCCCAACTTTTATTGTTGACCACCAAGCTTGAGTCATTAAAGATGATGGAGGAAGAAACTATTACTGAATACAATGTACGGATCCTGGAACTGGCAAATGAATCATTCAAACTCGGTGAAGAAATTCCTGAATCTAAGTTAGTTCGAAAAGTTCTTAGATCACTTCCCAGAAGGTTCGACATAAAAGTTATTGCAATTGAAGAATTCCATGATGTATCTACTCTGTCTCTTGATGAACTGTTCGGTTCTCTTTTTACTTTTAAAATTACTCTAGCAAATCGTATAGACATAAAGCAAAAAGGATTGCATTTCAATCTATTCAGGGAGATGATCATGTTGAACAGGAGAAATCATCAAATGAACAAATGAAAGAATCAATTGCCTTACTTACTTAGCAAGTTTCAAATATAATGAAGAGAATGAATAATACAAGCACTTCTGGAGTTCACAATCGATCCTCAAATAACTTTAAGTGAAGAGAATTTGACCGATCTAAAACCCAAGAATCTAAATGGACATATGGCAAAGATAACAGGTCTTTCAAATGTAGAGAATGTGGAGGTATCGGACACTATCAGGCTGAATGCGCAACATTTTTTAGAAGACAGAAGAAGAGCTTTGGGGCTATACTATCAGATGAGGATTCAGAAGTGCTAGTCGAAGAAGAAGAATTTACAAATGTGTTTATTAGTGTACTGTCAACCGATGGAAGTGAGTATGAAGATCAAGATCAATTAGCCTCTGAAAATATATCCTTTAAGAAAATGAAGGGTTTATGGGAAGAAGATATAACCTTCAGAGTAGCACAAAAAGAGAAAATTCAAGAATTAATGACTGAAAATGAAAGATTACTGACAGTAATCTCAACTCTGAAACAGAAACTCAAAGAGTCACAAGCAAGTTATAGTCAACTGGAAAAAACGGTAAAGATGCTAAATTCAGGTACTGAAAATCTTGATCACATATTAACTCTGGGAAGACCTGGTTGCAGTAAGCAAGGTCTCGAATTTAGTGGTGCAGTAAATCAGAAGAAGCATGACACCAAGACTGTGTTTGTCCCTAGTAGTTTGGGCTTAATCAGAGAAATAAGGAATTCATACAGGAATAGTAGAGGAAGTGTTATTACAAAACCATGGATTTGTCACTTCTGTGGTAAAAAGGGACACATAAAACACTACTGCTATGCTATGATGAACAGGAGCAATTATGAATGGAGAATTAAAAGGCATCTAGAGAAAGGCAATATTACGTTTACATCAGTACAAATATCTCAAGAAGACTAGTTTTTTTATAGTAGGTGTTCTAGGCATATGACTGGAAATCGTTCTTACTTCACTAATTTTGTTGACTGTATTCTTGCCATGTGATGTTTGGAGATGGAGTCAAGGACAAAATTCTTGCTAAGGACAACACCTTCCTAGCTTGAAGGATGTGTGTTATGTTGAGGGGCTCACAGCCAATCTAATAAGTATAAGTCAACTATGTGATTAGGAGTATGACGTAAAATTCAATAAAGACCACTGTATTGTGTCTGATAAATCACGTAAAGAAGTAATGCGAGGCATCAAGCAGACGGATAACTGCTATCACTGGTGTTCTAATCAATCTGAGGTATGTCAAGTTTCAAGAGATTAACAAACTCAGCTATGGCATAAGAAATTAGGTCACGTCAGCCTGAGCTCTCTTGACAGGTACTCAGACATGATGCTATTATAGGTCTACCAGCCTTGAATGTGAAAGGACAATTGTTTTGTGGGGAATGTCAGCAGGGTAAACAGACTCGAGTATCTCACAAAAGTAACAGTGGCTACTACACTAATGGAGTGCTTGAGTTAATTCATGTGGACCTCATGGGGCCAATGAAAACTGAGAGTTTAGGCAAAAAGAAGTATGTGTTAGTGTGTGTGGATGACTATTCCCGATTCACATGGGTCCGATTCCTGAGAAGCAAGTCTGAAACAGCTGCAACACTGATAGTATTATGTCAAAACCTACGAGAGCAGAGGGTGAACATTATAAGGTTACAAAGTGATCACGACACAGAGTTTGAAAACTATGAAATTGATGGTTTTTGTAAAAGTGAAGGTATCAAGCACGAATACTCAGCTCCGATAACTCCTCAACAAAATGGAGTCGTCGAAAGAAAGAATCATACTCTTCAAGAGATGGCTCGGGTAATGCTTCATGCTAAGAACCTTCTGCTAAGATTTTGGGCCGAGGCAATGCAAACGACATGTCATATCCACAATAGAGTTACATTGCGGACAGGATCTATAGTAACTATGTATGAACTATGGAAAGGTAGAAGACCGAATGTAAAGTACTTTCATATTTTTGGAAGCACATGCTATATTCTTGCTGATCGTGAATATCACAGAAAACATGATGCCAAATCAGATCAGGGAATTTTTCTAGGGTATTCACCAAACAGTAGAGCCTATAGGGTGTTCAACAATCGGACAAGGACAGTTATGAAAACGATCAACATTACTGTAAATGACAATGAGAGTATGGTGGAAACACCCTCTGACGTTCAAGATGAGGTGGATACTATATATATACAGACATATAAAAGGCAAACGGATGTTGTGGGAGATTCTAATGCTAGTGGTGATAGTGTGTCTGATAAGACAACTGAAGTCCCTATTGATAGCACTCCAAATGAAGTCTTTACTGATAGTACTCCAGATAATTCAGATGAGTCT